>WAAE01018499.1:0-171662 GCA_013400495.1 Nicator chloris | reverse complement strand
AAAAAAAAAAAAAAAAAAAAAAAAAAAAAGGAAAAGGAAAAGCCACCCCAAATGACCAGATGAGAATTTGCTCAAGTGTTGTGTTTATTTGGTTTGTTTGACAGAAGTAAGAAAACACAGTTTAAATTTTAGGACTCTGAAGAAAATGATGTAACCAAAGATTCTCTGCACCCTTCTGACATAAGGAAAAGTCAGGAGCAGGAGACACGTCAAAACTTGTGCTGCAATTACCATACTCATGTATTTGTCATATTTCCCATGAGTAAAACCAAATGAACCTCGCCTCTTAGAAGCATTTATATCAGCAGCTTTCTCTGGGTGGAGCAAACAACTCGGAAGCATAAACAGACATTAACTCATACTACTTCATATACCACAAAAAAAAAAAATAAAACTTGAAAATATGGCTTGTTAGAGCAGTTTTAATTCAAGTATCTCATGAAAAAAAAATCACTTCATATTATCAAAGATGTGTTTCTATATCTGATGCTCCATTACTAAAAACACTAAGATAGCTTACCAGCAGTGATGGATACTAAAGACAGTAGTAACCTGTATTAAATACTTATCACAGGTGATATAGTATTAGATTCAACAAGTTCACTCTACGAGCTGTCTAGTAAATAAAGTTTATTTGCCTTTCCCGTTCAAATTGTTTTACGGGAAAAAAAAGCTGAGTTTAACCATCTCTGGATGGTTCTGCATGCAGATCAGTATGACTAAATACGCAGACTTAGAGTCACGTGATGTAAATCCTGAAAAAATAATAATAGTAAATTGTGCTTAAAGCAGCTTCACAAAAGCAAACTTAAAAGACGGCCAAGAAGCACTGGCGAACTACGGGAGGGGAAAAAAAAAATCCACACCGACCGGTGGAGAGACGCTAAACCAATGGAGCCTCTTCCAGCATGTGAGACCCGGTCTGCAATCACTGTTGTAGGGTGTTAGAGCCGGGCAGGCTGCGAGAGGCACTGATTGCCATTTTGAAACACCGCCTCACGCTCGCACGGCGGTGCCGGCCCACGGGCAGGCTCCTGCCCCCGCACGCCGCTCACGGCAGCGCTGCGGTCCCGCAGCACCGCGGCTCCCTCGGCCCCGCCGGGACCCGCACGCCGAGGAGGACGCGGCGCGGATCCCTGAGCTCCGTGATGTCACCCGTGTGCGGGGCCCCTTCCGCTCCCCGCGCTGCTGCTGCGGCGGCCCTGGCGGAGCGCGGTGCGGAGCCGCCCGGCACCCGCGCCCCACGTGCGGCGCATCCGCCCCGACCGCCGCCCCGGGGCCCGTCCGCGGCCCTCGGAGGGAGCCCCGCCGCCGGGAAGCCGTGGGGTAACCCGGGATACCGGGTCGGAGCCGGCCGCACGGAGAGGCTCTGGGGCCCTCATGCCTCGCTCACCCCCACCCCAGCCCCGGGAGGTCTCCGGGATGTGACTCATGATCAATAAATACAGAGGGGGGGGGGGGAAGGAAAAAAAAAAAAAGGAAAAAAAAAAGACACACCCTCGAAGCCGGACTGACATAATAACCCCCTCCCTTCCCCTCCGGAGCGGGGGAAGGGAAGCCTGACCGTTCAGCTGGGAAAGTTGAAAGAAAAGGCAAACCCGAGGGACCGGCTGCGGAGCGGGAGCGGCGAGGGCTGCCAGGCGCCGCTGCCCCTCGGGCGGCTCCGGCCCCGCCGCCCGCACCGGCGAGCAGAACCCTGCCGAGCGCCGGCGCCCGGTGCGCTGCCCCGCCGCCCCTCACCTGGATGTAGTTGTTTTCGCAGTAGTCGGCGACTCGAGTGAGGTTCTGGTAGCTCTCGAGCAGAGCCCGCTTGCCAGAAGGGATTTCCTCCTCTAGCAACATCTGCAACTCTGCCATTTTCCACCCCTCCGCATCGCTTCCTCTTGCATTAAAGAGACAGCGGCAGCGCCGGGCTCACAACCCGCCTGGTATTGTGGGATTCCTCCTCGCCTCGCTTTCGTGAACGCTCGCTTTCCCCACCCATCCTTCCCCCTCCGAGGGGAGGGGAGAAAAAAAAAAAAAAAAACCCAAACCAAGAAAAAAGAGGAAAAGCCCGCCCTCGCTGTGCGAAGGCAGCCGGGAGTTGTAGGCAGGGCCGGCCGCATGCGCGGGGCGGCTGCCGCTCATGGGCACTGCCCGCGGGCCGGAGGTGCACGGCGGGGCCCGGAGTGCCCTGGCCTGACTGGCTCCTGCGCCGGGAGGGCGGCAGCCGGACTGTCCTTCTGGGAACCCAGAGATGAGGGTAGACAGTGATGTCCATCCCCTGCCCCGCTCAGAAAAGCCCCAGCCCCACAGTGCTGCCCGGAGGCAGGGCTTCTCTAGAGGAGAGGCCAAAAGGGTCTGGGACGGAAGCGCTGCTCTGGTTATCTGGTCGTCTGGCAGGCTAGAAATTTCGAAGATCGCAGCATCAACTAGGTTGAAAAAGGTCTCTGAGATCATTGAGTCCAACCTATGGCTGAACAGCACCATGTCAACTAGACCGCAGCCCTAAATGCCATGTCCAGTGTTTCCTTAAACACCTCCAGGGACAGTTACTCCAGTACCTCCCTGGGCAGACCATTCCAAAGAAGACAAAAGGCTGGTAAGATGTTAGAAGGATCATGGTTTGGGGCAACTAGTCCCTTCCAGGGAGTTACCCCCTGAGGGCAAGGGAGAAAGACTGAATCCAAGGTGTGTAGATCTTCATCAAGCCCTGCTCAGTGTAACTACTAACAATTAATGATTGCCTAGATTTAGGTTCATAAGAAGAGCTTAAATACTTGGCTGAGATAAATACAGTATTCCTGCCACTCATTTACCTCAGTTGTTAATCATTGTTCAGGGCCTCCTCTGGCTGTTCGCAAAGATACGGAAGACAAAGGTCTGGTGATTACTTAGTACAATCTTTCTTGCACGTGTTTTTTGTAAGCAAAATCCTGATTCTGCGATTGTGCCAGAAGAGAAGCCAGTAACAGCAGGTGACTGCTCTGCTGGGATGTCCGTGCCTGCTTTTGCAATGAGTAACAGACCCAGAAGAAGCCGTCTCCAAGGCTCTATGCTGTGTGTCTTCAGTAACAAACACAAATGCAGTTACTCCGTGCGTTTTAGTGGTTGTCCCAGAGATATCCACACAGTGTAAAAAGCATGTTTCATTAAAAAGGCAGTCTCAAGCACATTATAGCAAAAGGAGACTGCCTCATCTTTACATGTTCTCTGTAGTCTGTCTCTTGTTTGCAGTACTGTTCTGGTCAGGATGCTTTGGTGCACTTGCTGCTGTCTGTAAATCAAGGTGGAGAGGGAAAAAATTAGATCTCCCTTCACCTCTGAGGTTAGCAAAGTCCAGCATCTCAGCCCAGAACTGTACAAGCAAAGAATGAAAGGTAGGGAGCCTGGAAAGGACCAGTGGGCCTGAGAAACTCTTTACAGCTGCAGTTACAAAAAACACCCCCTGTCTGGGAACAGCCAGACAGGTATCAAAATAAGTATTTGAGAGCTCTTTGAGGAGCAGAGGGAGCTGGTACATTTGCAGCACTTGCTGTGGGATAGAAATGCATCTACATTGCTATCTTCTGATGGTTAATTTACTTGGCAGCTTAGCAAAATTGTTTCCAAAGGGGTTTCAATAACTCTCTTTAGGGCAGCATGTATTTTCTAATAAAACACTTTATTTTGGATTCCTTTTAATGTAAAATATTTCAGTTTGTTTGTGTTGAGATATTGGCACGCTTTAAATGTGTCCCAGGGCAAGTGTGACCAGAACCCCCCTTGGCCACTGACTTCTCCTTGTTTCCAGTACTGATTTCTCCTTGTTTCCAGCTATATATTAATACAATGAAAAATTCAATTTCTCTGTTCACTTTGGCTGCAAATTGCTTAACACCCATTGGCTTGGATGAGCCTGTAATTGGCTTCATGGAAGCTGTTAACGTCCTCAAATGTAGTACAATTGTTGTTGTCTCTTCTTAAAATGTTACGGCTGCCCTTGTAAAAGAAAGGACAGATGTGTGGGGCCTTGTCCATCAGCTTTTTTCAGTATGAGAAAAATGAGTGGTGCGTGTTTTGCTAAATGTATTGTGCTTCACTTCAGTGAGCAAGCTTGTCCTGCAAGCCCATCCATGGCAGGACAGGCACTGAGCAGGCAGTGGGGGCTCCCAGGAGATGCATCCACCTCGCGCAGTAGAGCAGTGGCTGCAGGAGGGCTTGCAGCCTCATGCCCTGCTGCAACTCTCGACCTGAAAGGCCTTGTACAAACCCACTAAGTGTACTTCAAAATGTTCTCACAACTCAAGAAGACCTTGAAGGAGCACATCAAAGGTCGCCACCTTGTGACAGCTGCATTGAGCCTTTTCTGCAGCTGCCGTGGCACGGCCAGGCATTGTCCCCACGCCTGCAGGATAGACCTGGGATAGATAAACACCCAAATTGGCTCCAGGTCCACTCCTGCAGGACCTTTCAGCTGGGTGCCATACAACCATGGCAGTGCTGCTGTGAGGGCCACACAAGGTAAGATTTACTGGGAATTGTGGTGTGGATATGCCCAACTGATTAGATCAACAGGCCTTATTATCTTCTGCCCCATGCTAGCCCTCCTTCTTTCTAAATAACTCTCTGCAGGGTCCCTTGAGTGTCTTTGCAGGGTGCTCCTCGTATCTGAGGCTCTTGGAGGGTGCATTGACTCAGGTGCAATAGATTGAAGCTGGCTCCGTGAGTCTGCTCCATGGTGTGTACACCGAGTGATTCTAAAGCACCTGAAAGAGTGCAAATCTAGCAGAACCAGCTCTGAGCCACAATCAATAAACCTTGGACTTGAGCTGACATTTGCTGAAGATAGTAGTGTGCATCTAAACTGCACTGGGGTTTCTTTTCAGAAACTATTTTATTCTGTTGATTTTTCATTTTGGTTCAGTTTGTTGGGTTTGGGCATTTTTGCTCTGTCACACTTTCTAATGGCACCAGGCAATAAACTGCTGATTAGAAAAAAAAAAGTTACCTAACTTAACGAGATACTTTGAGTGTGCAAAAGAGCTGGGAATTAAAATTTTCCTGGCTTGGGCTGCTGGACTGGCAGGGAAACACATGTAATTATGTCCATCAATCTCTACCTAAACAATCAGCCAAATGAGATTCTGTCCAGAGTAAAATGTGCTTATATATCTCTCAGTGTCTCAACTTTACATCTGAGATTTTCTCCTCCTCAGTGGGGCATGATGATCTCAAGGGGCAATCCTGTCTTTCTGGGACAACAGGCCATTTTTGGCTGGGAAAGAAAAATGTGACTATATTCTAAGTGCTGTTTAGAACAGCAGCAAAGCAGCAGTATCACAGCAACTTCTCCTGCACTGTAATTTGTGTAGCTCTGTAACTGTCTGTTCCCTTTCCTTGGCCATAGATTGGCATGTGTCTTTGTTTTTCCCTTGGGAACGAACAGTACTTGCTTCAGTAGTGTTGATTGGAAAATAACCCTTTATTTTTTGTTGGACCATTTCTCAGCTGGATTGATTCCTGATTTGGTTGTTTAGCTGTCCAAGCACTTTTGACAGTGCAATAGAAGGGAGATGAGGGATCTAAGGGGGCAGCTGGAAGCACAGAGGACACAGGGCCTGTTCAGATCAGCCACATCAGCTCTGCTGCCAAATGCCAAGTCTCATTTTCTTGTGAGAAAATTTTTGTTTATTGCAACGATAGATACACAAGTATGGCTGTACTAGGACAAGCCTGTGTGAATACTTAGTACTCTTAACAGTTTTTTTCCCCTGGTACCAAAATTTGCTTTTTTGATATTTCCTCTGCCGGTTTAATAGCTGCCCAAGAAGGTGCATAGCTGCATTGATTTGCTTTCCTTTGCTTTAGCACAGAGCCTTATTTAAGAACCAGAATAATTACCTGTATGGATATTTCAGTTATCATCACAGGTTGTCTGAGTATTGCAGAGATGAATGAGGCTGTTCCTGCATTTTGGTGACAATTTGTCATGCACTCTGCACTCTTGTGGTCACCTCTGCATGCCATTTTTCCCCAATTAATATTTTTAAGGTTTTCATCACATCTATTAACAACTGGAGACGCTGCCTCCTGGCTTGCCAGGGGAGCAGGGGTGTTTGGGGCAGGACTGCATCCCTGAGCTGGTTAGGGACCCCAGCACAGCCCCCTGGCAGTTGCTAGGCAGCCACGAGCTCTGTGCAGCAGAGCCAGCACAGCCAGCCATTGCTAGGCAGCCTGAGCTGCTGGGGAGCACAGAAGTAATAAGATTCAAAATTGCAGCTTCAAGAATGCACAAGATAAGGGTGGCAAAAAATAAATAGTTTTACTGTATTTTGACATGACCTTTCTCCTCTAATATATTTTTACTTTCAGGATTTGCCTTCTGTCTCAACCTCATTTTTCATAAAACTCTCTTCTCTTCATCCCTCCTGCATGCTTATCTTCGCTTCTCAGCAGTACTCTGGTGTCAGCAATCCTCCTTTTCCATCACCTCCGCTACTCTTTTCTACATCTGTCATCTCAATTGTTCTCCCGTGTTCCACTGGATCCCTTGTTCCTTTGGCCTCTTCAATTTTGGTTTTCGTTTTTGCAGCTTTCTCAGCCCAGCCTCTGGCCATCAGATTGTCTCCTGATTTTTCCTTTCCACTTTCGCTGCATCAAGGAATTCCTCTCCTATTTTCCATTCCCAGCTCCCAATCTAGGTCTCTTCTGCTGCTGTCACTTCCAGCTGCCCATCACAAGGTAGGCTTATCTTCTTAGTCCCTCAAAATACTGCCAAGGCGTCCACTGCCCTAAGAACATGGGAAAAATGAGGGATCTAGACCCTGGTGGTGCAGCCAGACACATGCAGAACCTCAGACAGCCCATTTCTTTCTCCTAGACCTACCAGGGCAGAGGGTTTTGTGTGACAAATGACAAGATGACTTGCTTCTTACACCACTTACAGATGGAGATAAACTGTTTTGTTATAAAAACATTTTGAGGAAGGGCTGACTTTAGAGCAACCACTTAAAGCAGGAGGTGGGCTTCTGGCAGTAATCCTTTTTATTAGCTTTTTTTTTCATTCTTTTATTTTATGGCTTTGGAAAGGTAATTTAAATATGAAAAGAGCCATCTTATTGCAACGGGTAGGCATGGAGTGAAAGTCAGCTTTTTGAATAGACCCATGCAGGTTTGGCATGCTCATTAGAGGGTAGATTGGGATTTCCTGAGTTAATAGCTGTTTGTTGGAGGATGGCAGTCCTTTAAGATGGAAGAATTTCTTTGATATGTATGTATATATATTTTCTGGTCAGAAGCAGACAGAGAGACACCTTGCCCAGGAAAAAGTAATATTTGCATAATTAGCAGTGAAATGGAACATAACAGACCCAAAGACAATTCTCCTGTGATTCTAAATTGAAAGCAGGCACTGAAAGGGTAGATGGCCCATATCAGCAGTGTCCTACTTCTCAGCTCTTTGGAGTAAGCATCCCTAACAGGAAGAAAAACACTGCTTAAGGTCTTGGAAAATGTTTTGAAGTCTGAAAAAACCTTTAGCACCATTTCTGTTGTTTTTTGGACTGCTTGATAAAGGCTATGAGAATAGCACAAACAAAAATGTTCCGGGGAGAATGCATATAGAGCCACCCCAGGCTTAATGAGACTCACTGGCTCAGACATTGTTTGCAGACCTGTAACTGCTTCCTTGAGAAGCAGAGTCTAAGATGGCTTTGCAAATTCATGCAACACTGCAAACGATGCCTTGAGACCACTGCCTAGTGCTGAACACAGAGCTAATAAGCTCTTTTGGACTACATTTACCGCACACAGAACTGAAGTGTCTCTAGTGTTCCTTGGAGCAGCTCCACTATCTGTGTTTTTCTCTTCTCCATCAGTTCCCAGTCTCCTATGACCCCAGATAATGGAGAGTTGATTGTACTGTGCTATCACCTAGTTTATCCACACCTCAGAATTGATTACTTGACAGTCTTGGCTATACCTAACTTACCCTATATATACCTAGACTAATTTATTTCCTCTCCTCAATACTTAGTGTCTGTGTTTGGTACAGTGGATGAATAAAGAACAGAAAACAGTAAACATCTGTGTTTCAGAGCCAACATTTGAGCTCTGTGGATTTTTTTTTTTAACAATTAAAATTATTTATCTAAGTCCATTTTTATTCTTAAAAGAAATGAAAGGTTTATCAAAATGTGCTTAGCATAATGCAAAGCTTTAAAAGAGTATATTATTGGGAAGATAATCTAATTGTGCCATTGCAATTTTTCATTGTATTTGAGGAAATCTGAGCATGGATAGGAATTACTTTTATGTTCTTTCTATTTAAAAATTGGTGTTTTTCTAAGCGCCACCGTGGGTTTTTTTGATGCAGATTAAAAGCATTCGTATTCTGTACTGATTAATTGGTGTGCCTCTTTTGCATTTAAATATATACTTCATTGAATTGCAGTTTTCCATCACAAAGCAGAAAAGAAAAAATAATTAAATGATAACATCATGCTACTACAGAAGGAGTGCTATTTCCCCAATAAAAATAAATATTTGACAGCAAATTTGCAGTGATAGTATTAGCAAGCACAGTATTTAGATGGCAAAAGAAGGGACAACATAATAGCTTTTTTTTCAGCAAGTGAAAACACATTACAGTTCTTGGGTCTGTTCCAGCTCCCAGTGAAACAGTAAAGCTTCAACTGGAAGCAATGCTGAGTCTGTAGGGTTGAGCGGTGTTTGAAAAGGACCATCTTCAATAGCACTGAAGGCAAAAGGGATCAGATTGGATGCACAGAAACCTTCAGATGCAGCTGTATACTACAAAATCACCTCCACGCTAAGATAACATTGACATCCTCCTTAGTATTGTCCCAGTCAGAACTCAAACACAGACTGTGCAGAAATGAGGGTAAGAAGTCATTACATATAGACTGAGGCTATTCTCTGTTTAAACTAAATCAAGCCACTTGGTGCATTCCAACAAAATTTAAAGGATAAGCTGTGGATATTCAAAACAAATGGGGGGGAAGGTCCTGTTACTTTTCATTACATAACAGGAACAATCTCTTGTGCCTCTGAGACTGATTACATCTCAAACTTAGTTCAGATATTAATCAATCTCAGCAACTGCTTCTTGTTTCCTGTAGCATAATGCGGTAAAAATTGTCCTTTAATTACCACTAATGAAAGTTACCTGCAGTGAAAGTGAAATATATGCCACTGGAAAATGACTTGGTTTAGAGGGCAGCGAATGCAAATACGAACAAGCTTAATGATGCACAGGGACAATTAGAAGTGAATATGTAAATTACTGGTGACAGCTTCCTGCTATGCTCAACTATTTGCTGTCACCATTAGCTATGAGTGTTTCAATTTATTTGGTCATAATCATAATAATTCCACAGTATCTTTCTGGCCAGTGTGTTTCCTAAAGGGTTGGAGACTTTTTAAACAGTGTCATTTAATAAATACATACTTATTCAGTATAAAAAATATTTCTAACATTCTGTAAAATAATTCTGAATGTGAGGTGGATGATTATGCATGCCATCTCTTCCCTTTAAATGTCTGACTCTTCATTCTGTTTCTGACATACTTGTACTTCTCAACATTTCTTCAATATGTAAGGTAGATCCTATCTAAGTTTTTACATCAATTGAAAGATCTCTCACAACTAGATATGTTTTCTTATATGCTGAGAAAAAAAAAGACTCATGTTGTTCTGACTGAAAAAGAGATCAAGATATTGTTTTACATGGAAAATGTATTATAGAGCTCTTACTATACCGTGTGTAATGTTTGCAGTTGTTTCCCCTTGTAATGCTTTGCTTTCAGTTGTTTATACGTTTGACAGTCTTAATTTAGCCCAAGTAGCACATATTTCTATTTCAGACTTTATTTTTCCCCTCTGAGGAATTTGTGAGACAGGAAGAAGAAGAAATGCTTTCTGTAGCATCATTACAAATATTTCAGCCAAGAGGTTACACCCCCACGAGCTCTCTATTTTGAATGAGGAAGGTAGTTAGAAGAAGGTAGTTTCAGGGCCATACCTCCTGCTCTTCCTGAAAAACCTGAACACATTTGGTGAATTCCTAAAGTTTTAGAACTCATATGTTTGCATACTCTCAACAGAGTTTATAAGAACTAGAATTTATCCACTGAGGAACTGGGCTGTGCTAATAATGTTCCACTGTGCACTGCAAGGGTCAAGGGATTTTCTCATCTTTTTTTTTTTTTATACACAGTATCACTGTGACGGATAATGGCATAGAGGGATTGTATCCCCTGTATCCCCTGGCATCTGGAATGTAACAGTATGATGAATTCTGGGAGAAGAAATAGTGGAGGCATTTGCAGGGGCCAGATAGAAGAGGCATGTACAGGTGTGAAAGGGGAGAAGAGGAAGAAAAGGTAAAGAGGAACTATGATGAGATTGAGGATTGTTTAGATACGTGGTATCTGATCATAGCAGAGAACAGGTGGGCTGAGGAAAGCACTAAAAAACTACCAACACCTCCCACACAGGATATAGGCTTGGACTCAGGACCTTATTTTCTCTTGTTTTCTCACAATAGCAAAAAAAATCACAGGAATCTGTATACTACAGTCTACAATCATTGCCAATTTCTCCTGCTGTGTAAAGGTCATTTGCTGTAGATCTGAAAAATCAAATCTTGATGTTGGTGCTTATGTTGGCCACACACCAAACTCTTGGCAAGTTTAAACAATGTATTGGCCAGTTAATCACCTATGGAGTGCCAGCATCTCTTATGATCTTATGGACATTAAACTTGGCTGGGTATCGTCACACAAGCTACTAAAGGGGGCAGGTCCTTTTATCCTAAAAAAATCTTGTTGAAACTGGCTCTCTTTTGAAAACTCCTTTGGTTTCCAGTGAAAGAAAAAAAAGTTTTGTAAAAAAAAGCTGGGCTGAATGTATTTCTCAAGTGGCTAATATGTATAATTTTAAATTCTTTTTATTGTGTGGCCAAAAGGTTCCTTATTTCAGAGAATAGAATTCAGTATTCAAATGCTTTCGCATTCTGCATTAGGAAAAGAGCAACAAATCTGACATGCAATGCCTCATTCAAAGATATTATGTCTTCATAACTGAAAAAGCCTTATTTCAGTAACCTCTTTAAGTATTATTTACAATAGCCTCCTGCTATAATAGTCTAATAGAACAATAAAATAGCTATAAAGTGATTTCCCATTACAGTTTGTGATGGATATGAACTACATGAACCTGTAACCCAAGCCTGTAGCTGAGGCTGTTCCGTTGCCGCGTTCAGCTGAAAGCTGGGAGGTGTTGGCTAAAGCAGCAGCCAGCCAGTCCCAACCCTGCCACCTTCCAGCAGGGTCAGCACTGGCCATCACACACCAGAGTTAGGCTGGAGGCTGGCAGCTGCCAAGCATTCCCTTGGTGCAAGGCAGACAGCTGCATTTTCTGGACTGGAGGATCACTTGTTTTTCCACTTAAGCAATGTTAGTAAGAGTTAGCAAAGGACTATTGTGTACTCTCAGTGCATAACTAAGATACTAATGGGAGGTCATCCAGTACATATGTTGAATGTGGCAAAATTGTCCTCTGTATTTATATCCAGCTTTTTATACCCTCTAATTTTAAATGTACCTACTGAAAACGGCCTGGAGCTTCCAATCCATCAGCTGTCAGACTGTTCTGCAGTCCACTATGGTACTGGACAACTTGTGCAATGCTAAGGGTGACACTGCTATATAACTTTTCACAGATTTGCATAGAAATGTTCTTTTCAAAGGTTTAGTGAAGCCACAGGGGAATATATTTATTTATAAGAGCCTAGGAATAAGGGTCACAGCAACAATCTAAGAATTTATGTATAATCCATTGCTAGTGCTTATTCACAAGATAGACTGTATAAATTATGCTATCTAATGCATAACCACTTTTGTATAAAAGCTTTTAATCAAATAAAAGGAAATGTCCAGAAAAGGTCAACAAAGCTGGTGAAAGGGCTGGAGAACAAGTCTTACAAGGAGCAGCTAAGGGAGCTGGGGTTGTTTAGCCTGCAGAAAAGGAGACTCAGCGGAGACCTTGCAACTCTGTACAATTACCTAAAAGGAGGTTTGGTCTCTTCTCCCAGGTAACAAGTGACAGGATGAGAAAAAATGGCAAGTTGCACCAGAGTATGTTTAGTTTGGATATTAGAGAAAAGTGTCTTCACTGAAGGCTTGGTTAAGCATTGAAAAAGGCTGCCCAGGGAACTGGTGGAATCCCTGTCCTTAGAAGTGTTGAAAAAAACATGTGGATGGGGCACTTCAGCGGGGAACATGGCAGTGCTGGGTTACTGGTTGGACTTGATGACATTAGAAGTCTATTGCAACCTTGACAATTCTAGGATTCTAAGTAATTTTTATTCATATGCAGAGTAATACCAAAACTATTATATCCGTTTCAAATTCATGCCTTAATTTATGTCAGAAATCTCACAATAGCAGGCTAGATTTTGTGTGTTCCTCCCCCTCCTCCTCTTGCCAATCAGATTTCTCCTATCATTTGTCTTCTGAATTTGTGTAGGAAAACTTCAAAATAATGATATGTTCTGCCCTCAGCTGGTATGTGTTATATATTAAAGCAATATACCACTATTTGATAAATCTCATATTTCTTATCCTTCTCTGTTGGTTACCAGGAAGAGATTTACTCACAAGAGGGTTTATTTTCATTTGGATCAGTAATCTGAAAGCTAAAATCAGGACACAGAAGCAATAAGTCTCTGATTGTAGCTGGAGGGTTGGTACAAATTCCTTCCTGCTCACTATTCCTGACATTTAGAAATCTGATTTGATATTTGATTATATTACTCAATAATTAATCCAGAATAATTTAGCACATCTACCACTTAAAGTTTTTTGATGAGAATGCTCAACCATTTCTCGATATTATGCTTGTAGAAAGGAAAGGACAGAAATTTGAATACTATACAACATACTGCCACATCTGTTATACAGGGCAGGCCATGTTACATGATGAAAGAATTCATCCTATCTACTTAATACAGATGTTTAGGACACACCTGACTTTTGTGCAGGAGTGAATGGATAAATGTGTCTACCTCATAAATATTCTGCTCCAGCAGAATGGAAATACCTGTTACTGTATTGCCAAAGTGCTTCAGCTCAGCTGTGGGAGCCTGGCTCTTTAGGGCAGTGTAACTAATCCCAGGCACAATCCAACTGTGCTATGACCATGGAGGTTTGCTCAGACATCTGCATCTATGCAAGAGTTTTGTGCTGGAATGGTTTTGTGGCCAAGATTTGGCCATCCTCACACTGCCCCACCAGGACAAATCTGTAACAGGGCCTTGGTCAGCACCTTTAAACTGTCTGACTCTTTTCCTCTGTCTGGAAGAAGGAAAGGAGAATTAAGGAGAGCAGTTTCAGAAGCAGATCAGAGGGGCAGCAATCAGCAGCTGTAGATGTGCAAGAGATGGTCACCTCAGGCTCTTGGAAGTAGCTAGAAAGGAATGTGGGAATGCAGCCTGAATTTGTGGAAAGAGGTTTTAAAAATTATTTACTTTGTTAAAATGTAATTTGCTTCTGTCAGTTAAAATGGGGTAAAGCTTGAAAATTAGTAATTTGTTCTATTTTGGTTTTCGTTCCCAGCCTTGGATTGAAGGGGGAATTCAGTTACGCTGCAGGGTGAGTTGACACCCTTGTTCTGGCACCATCCTGCTCTTTTGAATAGTGCCTGATCTGTGAGCTAATCTGATAAATGAAGACATTTTGTGCACACATGGTGTGCATTTTAAAGAGCTTCAGTGTGTTAACAAACTGCTCTGGATATGGTGGGCCCCACCAGAAAGCACATAATTTGAGGCACATGAGAGATGCAGACTGAGGAAGTAAAGAAGGTTCATTTGGGATGACTGAACAGCCATCACAGAGCTGCTTTCTAGGATTGCCATGAGCTTTCACTTGCTTTTACTGCAATTATTTAAAATGAGTTTTCTCAAGTCATTCCCAATCACTTTTCAATACCTCTTTTCAGTAATGTAAAATATCCATACCCATTGATTTAGGGGCTTAACCTGTTTCTTTGTACCTTCAAATCTCCCATTTCAGGACATGTAAAACAGCTTAATATTGTCAATATCTGCAGTCAAAAATGTAATAATTTTGTATTTTTTGTGCATATTTATTCTGTTATCATTGATTCCCTATACCAATTACGCTCACATTCTTTAATGAAATATATTGCAAGGATGCTTTGGTGATGCAGATGACAGCATCCAGCAACCATGAAGCTCTTTCACAATGATTTAGTTAATATCTATCTGTGAGTCCTACTGTGAGNAGCTTATGAAGATGGTAACAGAATACATACCTTTGGATACATCTTACACTATAACCTAGGACAATGAAATATATTGCAAGGATGCTTTGGTGATGCAGATGACAGCATCCAGCAACCATGAAGCTCTTTCACAATGATTTAGTTAATATCTATCTGTGAGTCCTACTGTGAGTGCAAATGTGCGTCAAGAAATAAGGAGAATGGCAGCTGGCAGTAAAATAAGCCACAAGGCCAGAATTCCTGACAGCCAAGGGCTTATAAATGTACATAGGACTTAATTTTATTATTACAAAATTAGTGGGATGCTCAGGAAGTTGAGCTTGAACATGTGCGTAAGTCAACACAACTGTTAATTTTATCTTCAAAAGACTCATGTTTGGGCTGTGGTTACAGTGGTTTGGTCTTTGAGTTGTGAATGTCTCTTGTTCCTTTCTCTGTCCCACACACAATTTTGGATTTATTTGTGCAGAATAAAGGGGGAGCTGTGGTGGGAGTGGGGTCAGAGGATTTTTGCAACCGTGTGAGCTACAGCGCAACCCATGTGCTTATCCATGTAATCCATGGGAGGACCCTGCCTGCATCCTCTGGGGTCCTGACTACAGGAAAGGCATGGACTTATTGGAGCAGGTCTGGAGCAGGCTAAAGGATGATCAGAGAGGGGGAATAACTCTCCTATGAGGAAAGGCTGAGAGAGTTGGTGTTGTTCAGCCTGGAGAAGAGAAGGCTCCAGGGAGACCTTGTTGTGGCCTTTCAGTACTTAAAAGGGGCAAACATTTCATCAGGACCTGTTGCAATAGGACAAAGGGTAGTTTTTAAACAAAAAGGCTGTAGATTTGGACTAGATGCAAGGAAGACGTTTTTTACAATGAGAGTGGTAAAACATGGGAACAGGTTGCCCAGAGACCTGGTAGCTGCCTCAACCCCGAAAACATTGAAGATCAGGTTGAATAGGGCTCTGAGCAGTTTGATATAGTTGCAGATGTGCCAGCTCATTGCAGTGGGTTTGGACAAGATGACATTTAAAGGTCTCTTACAAACCAAACTATTCTATGATTCTGTGATTTTACCAATAGCTCATAATGTACTCATCGATTTAATATAGAACATCACTACTTCATACTGTATCATGTATGTACAAATATACATATATATGGTTGGTCATTGCACTGTTCCCTCTATTATAAACCACGAATGCATTCTCCAAATATTTAACTATTTTAAAACTTTTTGAAAAAGAAAATGGGTAAATAGTGTCCGCGGTACATTTATTATGAGATAGACTCTGGAATAGAGAACACAACTAATCAAAAGCTTTAATCACAGCGTTTAAAACCCATCTTTTTATTTACATTAAAAGGAAAAACAAGGGAGATCTAGTTATCTGCATCTTCTAAAATTAGATCTTCTTAAATAAGCACATACAGTTTAATCACATCCAAGAATTTTAAATGAGTCAGCAAAGAGTGTTATGGACTGCTAATATTCATTCTCAGAAAGTTTTCAAACATTGGAGAAGTTCCAGAGCACTGAAAGAAAGCAAAGGTTGTGCCAATATTGAAAAGAGATATATAGGTATTATAGCCCTATCAACTTAATATTGATCACAAGTATATGGCAGAATGACTAACAGGAGATTCCACTAAGACAAAATTAAAAAGAACAATTCAATTAATGCAAGTCAATAGGAATGTATGGAGAAATAGACACATTTTCATGATAACTGAATATCCTTTTGTGTGAGACTACAAATTGATGTGGTGTAGAAATGTATTTATATTCTGTAAAATATCTATCTTAATAAAACTTGAAGAAACTACAATTAAAAATAAAAAATAAATAATTCTTTTAATAGAAAATCACTGTGGTGCATATTAAATTTAAAAAGGCTGATAGACTTCAAAAGTGGTCATAAAGGGTATATTGATCTTGACTCCTTGTTGGTTAACTTATTTTGGTTAGCCTCCAAGAAAACGATAAAGTCATTGCTGATAAAATTCCCAGAGAGGACAGTGATAAAGACAGAGACAAATAATTAAAAGAACAGACTGACATGACAGAACAATCTGATAAGCTAGCTTCACAAACAGCAAAACTGATTGCAACCCAATCTTGTTCCCACCACTCCAAATAAAAGCTTTAAGAGTATACACTTATAACAGGAATCCTCGACTACAAGTAGGGTAAGAAGATCCTGTGCTTTGAGGCCTTCACCCACCTTTATATCCAAAAGAGCCAATGAATTCTGCACATAAGAGTGAGAATGTTGAGTTCGGAGAAGGCAATACTACGGTCTTCTATTGCCTCTGACATTAATACAAGCACCTAATGGTAGTATCAATTATTCACAAAAGATGTTAAATATTGGAAAGACATAGCAGTGAAAGAATGAATTCACTGGAGTGAAAACACTGTTCAATTCAATTCTTAATAAAAGAAATCCAGGAGCTGCTTGATTTCTGTTTTTACAGGTTTGTAGGATTGTTGGGGAACCCTTCAGGGGGATAATAGGGAGCTTAGTAATCTAGTAGACATGGCTGCCTAAGGATTAAAAACTGTTATTTTTAAATTTTGCACGGCATTTTAATATTATGCAGGGCATATTTTACTGTTCTGTTTCTTTTGCATGGCAAAATATAGCACTAATATTTTATTTCAGGATGTGTTAAAGTAACCTCTCTGACACTGAAGACTTGGGCTCTTAACAGGTATATCTTTGGTTAGAGACTTATAATGCCTCCCAAAACTGCCCTCTGCCCTCTGTTAGATAACTCGGTGTGACAGATTCCAATGTAATTGTTGTCACAGTGACGTGAACGCCCAGCTCCCCTCTTACTTTACGGCTGCATTTGTGTCTTTATCTGCAGCAGACCTTTAAACACCTCTCTTTAGGTGCATTCAAAGACTTCTGTGGATTCAAAGATAATTGTCATTTTGTGTGGCTACATTGTCTCTATTTCTTGGGTTAATTTTAAAAACCAACAGGAATTTACTTAGAAATCTATTCAGTAAGTTCTCTGATTTTTTTCTAGTTTTTGGGAAGCAAAAAGTGACAGCTATCTTTCCTCATTAACCTATCATTTACAGAAGCTTTGATATTAAGTTTCTCATGTTGAACATGTTATAGTTATCAGAATACTTTAGTCCAAAGAAAAGTAAAAAAAACACTTAAGACACTTGATTTCCTTACTTTTCACCCATCGCATTTATTCATAACAGTATTTTTCTTCTTTAGAATACTCAGTCTAATAATTAATTTTTTGTTTTAAATTGCAAAACTCATGAGGTTCTGATCTTGCGATGTTGTACGTTGTTGTAGTTCACCCATCTACCCCATCTAAGTGAACTGGACAGGCCTAATCACTCCAAAACTGAGAAGCAAAGAAAGTTCCTTTATTTCAGTTGAGCAGAAGTGATCTAACAGTATAAACTGAAATAGCTCCTGAATGTCAAACTTCTTTTTCAATAAAGCTTTCCAGATAAATTTTGTTAGAAATGTCTTGCTGCAAATGTGATCTGAATATGAGAGGAAAAATCTGTGGTTCATAACCGGAAAGTGTCTAGCTGGCACTGATTTCTACAGAAGTCTGATCTTTACTATGACTGATACAGCAAAAGAGCTGGGTGCTTATGGGGATTGCAATGAAGTGGGGGTCCTGTGCTGAGACACCCAATTAAACTCAGTCTTAAATCCTTCTGAGAGCTTCTTGGAGGACTCACTCCAGTAATTCACCAATCCGTTGAATTAGGTTGTTGAAACCCGTTGACCAAAACCACAGTGGTATATTTTCTGCCTGTATAAATGACCACAATGATAAACACAAGCCTGAAAATACTTGAGACGTTTGCCAGTTGTATTCCAGGCTCTGCACACTGGTAAATGTGTTTCTTGAAAAATGCCATTAAAATCATCACATTTTCACAAAGTCATTTTTCAGACTTGCTAGAAAGAATAATAAAATTATTTTGCTAGAATTTTAAAAGAACATGCATAAAGTTCCCTTTTCAGATATTGAAAAGAAAATATCACAAGAGCTGTCTGGCTATAAATATGCCATTGCATAAGCACATTAATATGATACAGTCACAGTATTTTGTTTGCTATTCCCAAGAGGCATATTACACAGGGATAGGCTGCTAAATCTTCAGCAGCAGTAGCTGAGAAGACAAGAAGCACAAATGTCAAAACAGGAAAAATATACCAGACACAGTTCAATTTTTCAGAGTCAAATTCTTACTCATTTGGATTATGAAAATGTGTAACACCATAAATCTTCCCAAATCAATCAAATTATTCCAAATTTATATCACTGTAAATGACAGCACAATTCGACCTCCAGAAATTGTGTATTTTACTGAAGGGAAAGGATTAAGTATTTATTATGAGCTGTCTTCTGATGTTTATGAGATGACACAGTTTGTCATTGCTGCAAGATGAAACTACATATTTTCTCTTTAAAGCTCTGTAAGGGAACAGGATTTTTAGAATGTTCTTTCTAGAATATGCAAAATCTGAACAATTGTCTTATAACTATCTGCTGGCTCTACAAGAATAATACCTTGAGGCAGTAAGGAAAACTAAACTTTATTAAAAATTTCATCAAAGAGATGAATAGTAGGCTTGGAGAAAAAAAGAGGAGCTTAAGACACAATATGGCACTGCATTATGCTTTAGAACCTACAAAGATATAAACCTGTAAAGGGTTTTGACTTCATAAATGCTGTGTACTTCAATGCAAAGTCAAATGCTGCTGAATGTCTTTGGAAGTATGATCATATTTTGTTCTTCAAAGAACATTTTATGAAACAGATCTAAGCTTATACTCTAGTTACTCCATCTAGTTTTTTGAAATATGTGTGAAGTGGGGGAACATGATGGAAAACAAAAATGCAGGTTGAAATATTGATCACTGAAAGACCTGAGATACCTGAGTTGAATAGCTCAAAAGAGATTTGAAATGGGATCTGTTACCTGTGAGCCTGATATTCTGGGTCTGAGAGATTTTAGCCTGTTAGCAGCTGCTAACTTTCTCCCAAAGAAAACGTTCTCAAAAAAGCTTCTTCTCAAAATAATCTTGGCAAACAACTATCCTTTCTCAAAACAATCTTTCTCCAAGTAGTGTTTTGCTTTTCTAGTTCTCAAAACATTTTAGCTGTTTCTATAGTTTAACCAAGAAGACTAGAGAGGTGTCGTTCCTATTCATCAATCATGTTAAGTCTGTGTCAAGACACCTAATAAAAAGGTAGTAAAAATTAGACAATAAAGTTTTTTTCTATACTCTTTACCTTCTAAAATATTTAAAGTCTCTCATCCTTTTTTCGTGTCCTACAACGACAGTTACCTTCAATGCCTTTGACAAGGAGGAGGCTAATCCTTAGGCAAAGAAGCTGCCGCTAATAATGGTTAAAAATAATTCCATTACTTAATCCCCAGCTGTGAAATGATGGATATTTCTAGTCGAGTTATTAAGGGGTGTAACTGAACCTCACAAGGAAACTTCTATCCCCAAAAGCATTCTTGTTTGTATCAAACTAGTCCTTTGCCCAAAGGGCTTTTCCTGAGGAACAGGGATTGGCCTACATAAGTGAACAAATTTCAGCCACTGTTTTTGCCATATTCATGGTAAGCAAATAGTTCTCTTTCTCCAGAGCTGTTGGTTTTGACACAAATATCCTTCATTATTTCATTTAAGAATCCTCTAAGTAAAAAAAAAAAAAAGTTATTTGAAACATTAGCCTTTCTACTGTAAACAGTGTAGAAAGTTGCTCCCTACAAAAAACTCTTCCCTTCTTAGACATCTTTCCATTCTTCATCAGCATGTAGATTTGACTGAGAAATTGTAATGCTAATTTAGTTCTTCATAATTACGACTATTAGGTTTTAAATAATTCATTTTTCCTCCCCGCTGGATTACATACTTCAAAAAGTAAGCCTTGCTAAAATTACATGCTCTTGGATCTGGTAGCTTACAGAACTTGCTCATAATGCATGTGAGACTGTGGTCCACTTTCTTGAGAACCATTTTTAAAGTATTCTGTAAAATACACTGCTGTGATTCAGACCCTTGAGGGAGCAGTCGGCATAATTGGTTCCAGTTTCAGCTTTTCACTTGCATAATTTAACTGACTCCTTTGTCCCTCAAGTAAAATGAAGGTGCTCTTCTAGCTGAGCTGGGGTATAGCTCAGCACTAGAAGCAACTGCTAGAAAACTAATGCAGTAGGATACAAATGAAAATGATACGAAGGGACAGTGGCAGGTCACAAACGGCACAAAATGAGGATTGCAAGGTAGGTCCGCACATGAGATTTTGATAGACTTTGATAATGTGTGGCATAACAGCACTGAACTCATTAACCATGCCTAATGCACCTGTGAAGGACAGGTCCAAGGATACACTCAAAATCATGCTTGCCTGCCTTTTCTTCAAAGATCCCCTAAATATATTCTTTCAGCAGCCACAACAGCATGCTTCCATACAAGATTTGATGTGTCTCAATGCTGCCAGGAATGCCTCATATTAGTGATTCACAGGCTCTCCATTAGTAGTTCATGAAACACCAAGTGGAGAGGAATGTGAGGACTGCAAACCACCCAGGCACGTCAAGTGTCACATATTGCACTTGCTGCCAAATCACACTGGTAGCAGAGCACCATGGTCTCTCTTCTCTTGCATCCCTTCTGATGGGCATCATTGGTCACTCTTTTCTGTCAGAGTTCCCAAAGTTTGGCTTCTCATACAATGGATTGTAAAAAAGATAAGAGCAAGTCATACTTATGATTACTTTGGAAACTGCTATTGCGGAACAGTAGAAACACGGCTCAGTTTAACACATACATCATAATTAGATTTTGCAAGCATGTAATATAATTTTGTTCCCTAAAGAATGGAGCCTAGGTCCTCCTTGAGATAAAGCTGCAGATCCGTTCCTGGCGGTCTGTGAGAGATGAGAGGGTCTCCTTTATTAGCTGTACTCCACATTTAATTATTGTTAACTCTTCCTGGAAGTCATAGCACTGAGAAGCCAAAATATACATAAAGACATATATTAACAATGCTAATTAGTATTAAATATGATCATTAAAGTTAACTAGTGATTTGTGAGATGTTCTCACAAAATGTTCTTCAGCACTCAAAATTTGCCTCTCATTTACTGTTTCATGATTGTGTCAGAGCATGATGATATTGATTATTTTGGGTTATTTCAATTACCTCATTCTGCATCTGCAGATCTTACACCCTCACACATCTTGAGTTCAAAGAGGACACCTTCTGTTTCTGCACACAGCCATTAAAAAGGCTGTCATTTGCATCTCTTCTAAAGCCTACTTCCAGTGAAAGTCTGGGAACTTTCATTATAAAAATGCAGACTGTGTTTCTCTTAAATCAATTAAAAGGCAAACATCATTATAGATTGTCTCACATAAACAGAATTTACACATCAGCTGGCTTCACAAAAGACTCCTAATTTTTGTATTACTTTTGAAATTAACTCCTTGCATGCACAATGAATACAGAGATCCATTTATCTTCAAAAAGCACTGCCCTTTGATCTGAACTTCTGTCATTCCTACCTTCATGGATAAAAAAAGATGATAGATTTTAGTATGAAGCTCATAAGTGTGGTAAGAGATAATGTTAAAGGTAATCCTGCCCCCGATACATTGAAACTGTGTTAATTATCAAAGAGTGGGAACAGCCTTGTCCTCCCAGCTATGGGTGTGATAAAAGAGTGAGTTAGGTAGTAGAGTGTAGTTGGGGGGGTGTCTCAGTTGCAGTTTGTTGTCATGCTGTGAGGAACCAGGGACAGGAGGTCATGTAAGGGACAGAAAAGGTAAGACTTTGTACCAGGGACAGACAGGGATAGGCAGCCAGGCTAGGGATAGGAAGGAGCTGGCTGGAAGGAAGGGAGAAGAAGGAGAGCTGAGGCATTGAGTCTACAGACGAGCTGGTAGCATAAATGGACAGACCTTGAGAGCTATGTGGAGCTGCCCATGGGAGGCAACATAGAGATTCTTGAATAACAAGGTGCTAGTGTGTGAAGCCTTCTGATAAGTATGAGAGACTTTTAGATAACCAGGTGCTGATACTTGGAGCCCCCTGAAGTTCTTAAAGAAGTACTCTGAGTGTCATGGCCATCTTGACTTTCCACACATAAATACTTCAGAAATCTAGAACTCAAAATGAAAAATGCAGAGAAATTATTCTGTAGCATTCAGGAGTGGAGCAGTGCTCGTAACACGGGTTCATCATTTGCTCAGTGTGGGGAATCCTATCTGAACGCCTCTGGAAGTGTCAGCTTCTCTCCAGCAAAGCTCTCCCAGGCCAGCTGGCTGCTGACCTTGTGGAATGTACTAGCTCAGCAGAGTTGGGGCTGATCTGCTTTAATTCCCTCTCTCTGGAGCTTTTCTTTCCCACCAGAGGGCATACACTGTGAGCACACAACTGCCTTCAGAGCAATTTAAAATATATATTGTGTACTAGATAAATGAACTGACTTGAATACTATGTTTTTGTACTCAAGTCCATTCAATGGGGCTGTTAATTCATCCTGTTGCTCACTGGGTAAATTATTCCATTTGCTACAAGAGCAGTTGGTTTAGCATACTTTCGTTTGACTTTGCAGAGTGCTGGATGTGCAGCACTTTTGAATAAGGCCATTCATTTATTTAGCTACCAAGCTAACTGGTTGTACTGTGCTGGTATTCACACACATCTCTGGATACCACGGAAATAGTTGCTCCCTGGGTTCTAGGCATGCCTAAAGTTTTAATGCAAATCGGAGTCATTAAAACTATTTAAAAAAATGTGTCTACGGTGGTAATTTAGGTGAATTGTGTGGGACTAGATGCAGGTATGAGGATGGCTGTGAGGAGAGGAGGTAGCAGCACAGCAGGCTGCCAGGTGGTAGAAGTCATGAAGATAACTGAGGTCCATAAACCGGGTGGATTATGGCACATTTTAAAACATTCATTTTACTGTACTGTAGCAATCCAAGCAGGGGAGAGAGAGGGCAGGAAGAGGAAAGAGAGAGAAAGAAACTACGTTTCCCGGCGTGCCCCCGCGGCCCCGGGGCGGTGCGGGAGAAGGGAAGGGCAGGGAGCCGCTGTGGGAGACGTAACATGGGCGCCTGAGGCCGGGGCGGAGGTCTGGTTGTGCTGAGCGCGGGGCGAGACCGGTCTGAAGTGCTGGCTGGGCTGTCCCGGCCCCGCCGGAGGGGAGGGCGGGGGCCGAGGCCGGGCACGGGGCTGGGGCTGGGTACGGCCCGGCACTGCTCCTGTGCAGGCGGCTGCGGCGGGGGCGCTGAGCTGAGCCGAGCCGAGCTTGCCCCGCCGGACGCGGCCCGGCAGCCGAGCGGGAGGCGGTGAGGGGCTGGGGCCATGGCCGAGACCGGCTCTCTGCACGCCACGAGGTTCGAGGCGGCCGTGAAGGTGATCCAGAGCCTGCCCAAAAATGGTGAGTGCGGCGGGGGGGTGTCCAGCGGCAGCGGCGCCATCGGGGCCGGCGGGCACCGGGAGCGGGCAGGGCTCGGCCGGGGGATCGGAGCAGCGCGGCCGCCCCGGCAGCGGCTGGAGAGCGGCTGGAAGCTCGGCCCTAGTGCTGCTCCTCGCCTCTCGGGGAAAGCGCCGGCTCGGGGGCCTTCCGAGCCCTGCCAGGAGCTCCTCAGTCGGGAGCCTGGACCAGGGAATCTGTCACCTCCCCGCGATTTCAGCCTCCCTGAAATCCTAAAGTTGCTTAAACAAAGCTGTTACCGTGAGTGAGAAAAAAAATCAGAACGTATCTTTTTGATAAGAGTTATGATAATAATTTTTTTTAAATTTGTTTATTACATACATCGTTAATTCTGGTGTAAAGTAAAATCGGTTGTTTTTGAGGTTCTGAGGTAAAGGTCACTGTAAATTTCTAATGATTAGAATCCAACCTCAAGCTACTTGATTTAGTGGATTGGTTATGAATCTTCCCTGCCAGCTGTTAGAGTTTTATATATACATTTTTTGCCTCTACAAAAGTGTCTTCCACAAAGGAAGAAGAGAAAACCAAATCAGGAGGTATGGTGAAACTTTTACTGAAAGCGTTGTCAAATACCTAAAGTAAACAAAAACACTGCAGAAGGCTGTGTTTTGGGTTAATTGTGTTGGTTTGGTTTGGTTATTTTTTTGAGTTCTGGAGACTTTCAGTAAGTTATCATTTGTTAACAGTAAAGTGACTTGCAAGATACTTTGTTTACTGAGAGCTAAAACTGTCCCTTTAAACTGAGTGAAAGGACATCGACTTTGTTACTTATTACCTTTTTTATTCTAATTGTGGAGTCTGACCTTAGCAGTCGTAAAGGTTATAGTCCTTTAAACTTCATCTGAAACTTGCTGTTTGTACAGTAAATATTTTCAGTGGTGCTGGTTCTCAATAGATGAGGTGAAGATGTTCTCTGTTGACTTATGTTGTAGTGCTGTGAATCAGGCTGTAACAGGCTGCAGGCTGTTTTGTTACAGAACCATTAAGCTTGTAAAATACCAATATTCTTGATGACAATTTAATTGTATTTTTAAATGCTTTCACTAGGTTCATTCCAGCCAACGAATGAAATGATGCTCAAGTTCTATAGCTTTTATAAGCAAGCAACTCAAGGACCCTGTAACATTCCTCGACCTGGATTTTGGGATCCAATTGGTAGATACAAATGGTAACTTTTCATGGGTTGTTGTTTTGTGGATTTTTTTTATGCTTGGAGTAGAGATGTTTAGAAGAGTTGCACTTGGAGAAAGAAACTCTCTGAACTTTCTTTTTTAAATAAAAAGAATACTTACAACCTTTGATGCTTGAATTAGTTTTCTGTTGTGTTCCAACTTTATAACTCGGATAATTTATAACTTCTCAGAGTTGCAGGTAGAAACATTCCCTTGGATTATGCAGGTGGTCAGGTTTTTCGTGGTCAACCACCATCATGGTACCTCTGCAGTGTTTATCCCACGTTGTAAAGTGAAGTTTTAGATACTCCGAAGAATGAGTGGTGTGGATGAGTGTCTGCAGTTCTTCCTTCTTGAGTTTTCATGCGTGATTTGAGCCTGAAGTAAATAAGTGCTCACTGGCAACCACTAATACAGCTTTAAGCTCTTCGTGGGGAGGTTGGATTTATGTCTTTCTGGTTTGTCTGCTCAGTGGCAAGGCTTCCCACTATCTGTGTTTACCTTGGCCTGGGAAGACTTCTGATTCACCAAATTGCTAAGTTCACTTTGAAAAGCCAACGTGAATGTTTTGCTTATAATATTTTAATGATTATTTGTCCTGAAGAACAAATATTATTGCTGTCTTTGTGGTCATGGTGGTCTTGGAAATCTGTGAAATGATTCCTAGGACTCTTTTTTTTTTTTTCCCTCCTTCCTTCCTCCTCAGCCTCCCCAAGCCAGAGTGTAGGGGATAGACTAGGGCAATGAACTTTCATCCACCTGGTTGGTTGTAGCTGGAATGTGAGCCACCAACATTGGTGGTTTCCTATTAGTCGGACAAATACTCTTGAATGTCAGATCATGTGCAAGACTGAGGAAATGTTTTATTGCAGTCTGTGTTCGGACAGATTCCTTGTGCAATACTGATAAACTTGGTTAGGGTTTTCTGTCTTACAGAGTTTGGAGAAGGGATGATTTTATTTAGGTCATAAGTAGCTGCTGTGGTAACTA
This sequence comes from Nicator chloris, assembly GCA_013400495.1. NCBI lineage: Eukaryota > Metazoa > Chordata > Aves > Passeriformes > Pycnonotidae > Nicator > Nicator chloris. The sequence goes on along the minus strand of WAAE01018499.1, from coordinate 145,700 downwards.
TTTGCCTACTGGACTGATATGTCTTTCCCTAGTTGCTAAACTCAAAAAAGACAGATTTTTCTTGTAGTTTGTTCTACCTCAGTGACAGCTGATTGTAAGTGCTGGCTGAAGTCTCTGGGCCTATTTGTTTTATATAGCAGAGGATCTTAAACTCAACTTAGTCAAAAGGGTAATGTGTGACTCGTATCTGGGCTTATTTACAGCTTACTGGGTACAAAATCATAGGTAGTCAGTGAGGAACTATTCAGTCCCCAGTCTGTTCAGTTTGTTGCTTCTTCTTCCACTGTGTGATTATCCAAGCAAATTATATATTCTTAAAAAATAATGTCAATAATTCTTGCATTTTACTTGTATCAGAGAAACTTTAAACATTACATAACTGACCTACTTAAGGCTAAGTTGAAAAAAATCCAGTATGCCTTGAAGATACTGAAGGTATATGTGACTTTCTTTCGTAGGGATGCTTGGAGTGCCTTGGGAAACATGTCCAAAGAAGAAGCCATGATAGCCTATGTTGATGAAATGAAAAAGGTATGTTTACTAATGAAGGGATTTTCTAGAACAAATGTTCCAGAAATAGAGGAATGTGAGGCAGGTCTTGCTGACTACTCCTGCTGAAGCTCCAAATGAGTTATCCCCTGTGTGAACTGTTACATTTCAGGACTATGCTGGTTGACATGTGGGGAGAAGAAAATCACAAAGTTCCTTCAAAAGCTTAGAATTTGTGTTGTTTTCAGAGAAACATGAGCACTCTAGCTGATATGAAGCTTAAATGACAGGGCTAAAGAAAGTGAAATATTAAAATCATGGCAAAGGGGGCATTCAAGAAAAAAACAGTACTGCACACTGCCTCAGTTCTTAGAGCTGAGAGAGGTAAGTGATCCTTATCCTGAAGAAGAGACTAAAACAACTTTCCAGAAGGACTTCAGGAGAAAAGGTGTCACTCTCATGACTGGAGACATTAATATAATCAAGTATGTAAACTTAATAAGTCTTGATTTTTCAGGAAGAACTCAGCAACCTGGATTTTCTGTACTTGTTATGAAAATATTCCATGAATATTATAGTTGCAGTGAAACTATTAGCATTGAGTAATGTGCTCTGTTTTCAAATAGATGTGTAACTTGTAAGCAGTCACAGTTACCATATTAAGCAGGAGTTGCAGCATTAACTAAAGTAAACAGAGTTTAAAGTTTCATGTCTTTTCTTAACTAACTCTTTTCACTGCAGTCTTTTCACTGAAACTTTTAGAGATGACTTTTCCTGTCTAAAGATTATTTGCTGTCAATCTGAATAAAAGTATAATTGTAATCCGTTATTATGAGCTTTGAGTCAAGGGGAAAAAGTTTTACTCCAAATACAGTTGCTTTTTTTCCTAGGCCATGATCTTGACATCAAACTATGAATCTGTTTAATGGGCGATGCAACCAAAATTTTTACTATGCAAGGAGCTGGAGTCTGATTTACTGTTCTTTTTCCTGTCTGTAGTTTTGGTAATTTAGTTCCTGCTGCTATTACTGTATCTACTCCAGATACATGATGAAAATGAGAAATAAGCAGCTCCAGAAAACACAGAAGGCCAAAGGCTTGTTTGATTAAAAATACTACTAAATTTTAATAATTCCTTTGAATGTGTGCCACAAGGTTTAGTGCTTCATTTCAATCTTGTAGTCAATATATGTTGATATTTCAGTAGATTACCTTGTGAGTTTTTTTTCAGTGGAATACCTGGTTTGGCCAGGACACTAAAACAAAGTGAAACTGCAATGTTTTTTCAAAAAAAGCTCTAGTAAGGCTCCTGTGAGAAAGTCTGCTTCCTTGACCCTAATGAACCACAAATATTCTGCTTCTGTGCAGATTACACGTGGGGATTGGAGAGCAAATGACTTCTTGCCTTGCTCAGCTTTGAAACTGGGAATCTGTTTACCCTGCTTTGGTGCTGTTTCAGCTCTCACATTCGGAATACTAGCTTCAGCTTTTCCATCCCAATTGATTCTACTTGCAATGTCAATGGAAGTGCATTTCAAATGCATCCACTGGGTTGTTCTATCAGCACATACTGCACTAATCCTCATGAACTTACTGTGGGCAGTTTGCTGCTGCTGCTGCATAGGTATCAAAGTCTGAAGGGGAAAAACCCACTTGTATGGTCATATCCAGTGTGTTTAAGCGTGTATAAGATTGCTATATTCCACTAGCCCTGGGGCATTCCCTGGCATTTGCACATTGTGTTTGGCCTATACACACATAGATGACTCTGTCACAAAATTCCAAATTTGTTTTGGAGTTTTTTTCCCCTGCTTGAAAATTGCAGTTGAGGAATATTTCTGGGTGAGGTTTTGATATGCTGGTGAGAGATGACCAAATGTCTTAATTTTAGTTAAAATAAACAAAATGGACCTGAGCTCAGATTAAAGGTTAGTTTGTTTCAGGTAGCATTTCTGAAATTTCTTTTGCAATGCTGTTTAAACTAATTTGTTTACATTTCAGATATATTGTTTTGTTATGTATTACAAATACGTGATATCTTAGCATGAAGTGTTAACACTATATGTGGTGTTTCTAAGTTAAAACATGAGTATATATAAATCAAGATGCATAATAACTTATTTTTCACTTTCAAATTTTGAGATTGCTTATTAAGCCTAGTGGCTATAATAAGCAGCAGTTACTTTTGTTGATGGAACTATTTTCTCTTTTTGTGCTCACCTAAAAGGTAGCAGTTAGAAAAAGTTTTAAGAATTGCTGTAAGTAGCACAGAATACATTGAGGTCTGTTTAGAATACATCAAGGGCAGTAATGTGCAGAGATCATAGAGATGCATGTGTGAAACAGTTTACAGAGCTGACTATAGAAATAAATACATAACAAATACAAGCCTTATTCTAGAATAGGCTTCTTGTTTCTCTCTATGTTATTGAAGTAAAAAAAATCACAAAACTGTGCGATCTGTTTCATATCCAGCTCTGTGTATCTGAGTATTTCTCCCTAACAAAGACAGAATGAATTACGTATACTGAACAGATCAGAGAAGTGGCAATGAAACTGCAAGTCAATAGAATTGTTGTCTCCTGGTATCCTTGACTGGTTTGCAAGTGTTGCCTTGCTAGGTGTTAGCCTGCCTGGAGCTCCTGCTCTGTGCAGTAATGCTGCAGCTTTTGCTCCTACTGCTTGCTGGCATGCTTGGTGCCTTTGAGCGGCATGTACTTTCATCTGTTGCTTTCTTGGTGCCTTTCAGGAGGAGGAGGAGCACTGCAGCTCTCAGTTTGCTTCAGCCTGTGGTTTTACCTATAGCTATTGCCACTTTTAAAATATGGTAACTAAAAAAGTAGAGCATGAAAGAGGAACAAAACTATTAGCAAAAAGCTTGTTTGAAAGGACTCAAACTAGAATGGGGCAGTAATACCATGTGCCTTTAAAATAGTATCTATTATATCTCTTCTGTTTAGTTTAAGATTTTGTGTTCCTATCATATGATCAAAGGTATGATTTTTGTAACTTGAAATGAAGAAATGCTCCAGATTACTTCAAGAGCAGAACTTAGTTCTGGTTTGTTCTTCTGAGTGGGTCTTTGTGCTGTCTCAGTTTTGCTGTATTGTGTCCTTTTTTTTTTATTTGTGCTTGGAAGGACCTAACAGAACACTTCTGATCTGCTCCTTACATTCCATTGAAGGTGGCAGGGTTTGACTATATGAAGAATCTTCTATGACATAAAAAGTATTTCCATTTTATTTTCTCTGTGGAAAGACTTGTCTATAAAATAATTATTTTGGCTAACAGCAGCCTGTTGAACTTTGAGATGGTTTAGTTCAAAATTGCAGAAATTGTGGATTCCAAGTCTACTAGTAAGTATTATGTCAAGGCTGTGTTTTAGTGTTGGCAAATGCATTAGCTCTCTCATCTCATCTTCACTTGAAAAAAATAGCATAAGATTCTTGTTCAATACCTTAGTTTTATGTTGTTTCCCTGTAATTGAAAAAAAGTTAAAAAAAAAATCAGAATAACAAGTTTGGTGACTTAGTGAAATGTTACTGAGTTTTACAATGAGCAGCAATTTCTAAAATCAGTTGAAATGAATGACTGAATCATTGAAATGCTGTTTCATAAGATGCTTCATGTTTTGGACTTGTGCAGATTCTTGAGAGTATGCCAATGACGGACAAAGTTGAAGAGTTACTGCAAGTGATAGGCCCATTCTATGAAATAGTAGAAGATAAAAAGAACAGAGGATCTGACCTAACATCAGGTTTGGACAAATAACTGTCTTTGTACTAATAGTCATAACTCAGTGTTGGGGGGGCTTGTTTTCTGTAAATGATTTAAAAGCTGAATGTTGCATCTCTCTGTTCATTCTCTTTACCATATGGCAGTTCGAATGGAGAAAGTCTCTAAGTATTTGGAAGGTAGGCATAATAAATTATGTGTAAATCCATTGTTTCCATTGTTTTGGTGCCGTAGGAACTTCCTGCTAACACTTGTGACTTCTGGGCTTGCCACCTCATTAGGCTGGGTTTTGTTTTATTTTACTTTTGAGGTGATTAGGTCCAAGAAGCAGCTTTTTGAGCTGTTGAAGGAAGCCTGAAGAAAGGAGACTATTTAAAACAAAACAATTCTCCCAACCAAATCTAGTTTGTGCCTTTCCATTAAGAAAATGAACAACTAATGTGTATTGATACATTCTGATGTAGATGTGGATTGTCAAACTGAATACAGTTCTGGTAATCCATCTCTGTCATCTAATCTAAAATAAAAAATAACAGTCAAGCCTCATGCTTTTTAAATCATGGCTCCTCTAATACATACATGTTTTCTGAGGCTCAAGTTCATGAAGGGAATATTTAAATATTTTAAATTACTGACAGGTGGCAAACCTAGTGGTGTCACAGCTGCATAAAAATCAGCGTGTTGATTTTCATTTAGCAATACCATTGTGAGAATGTTTTGATCATACCAGTTTTTATGTTGCAGGTAATGTGTTCATAAGGCTGTTGTATAAGTCTTACAGTTGTTTAAATCTGGATTAATATGACACTTAAGTACTGAAATGCAACAGGGCAAAACTTGAAACTGTTTTTAAAAACCAAATCCATTGCACAAATAAATTGGTTAATGGCTTTAAGAAGTATGAGTCAACTGGTTAAGTTGCCTTTTGTATGTGGCTTTTTCCCCCTACCTTAAAGGAATGTGGTTTTATTGTCAAGCCTTAGAGAAACAGAAATAATTTTTCATTGGTTTTGGGGAAAAGTAGTGGTAGAAGTTTTTACATGGCCATTTTGAAAGTGGGTGTGACTTTTTTCGCAACTGAAGTTGTGTATACTTCGTGTGTGGGATGCAATAGGTTTGCCTAACAGCTGGATTGATGGGCAGGTATCAGTAGATTCAGGTCAGTGATCTGTGTAATAAGGATTTACTTACACTTGGTGTCTGTGACAGTGCCAGAAGCCACTTCTTTAAAAAATGACTTGCATAGATAAACAGAGAATCGTGGAAGTTCAACTGTACCTGTTTCCATAAGGAATCTAGCATACTTGTTTTTCAAAGAGGCAGTTTAAACATAAGGCAGTGTAAGTTAAACAGAATAGCAGATTTCAGCTTTACTTTGTTCGGTCATTGTTGCAATAATTTTGGTGATATGTCATCATTCATACTGCTTACAGGTGCAACATCTGATTATGCCACAATAAATTAGGACAGAGTTTTCATCAAGTCCCTTGTATGTTACAACTTTACCATTGCATTTAAGGTTTTGAAGCCCTTTCTTTAGTACTCTTACCACTTCCCTGATTAAAAGTGAAGCTGGAAATAACTATTGTTGTTTACAGTGCAGATATAAAAATATTGCACAGAAGTGTAGAAGCATGATTACCTTCAGTCTTTCTGAGACACATTAAAGAATAGAACCAATGTGCCCAAGTCTGTGTCTGAGATGATGTTGACACTTTTGACAATACTGTTAAAAATTGACACGCGGGTATATTTTGATTATGTGAGTTTATCCAGTCTTGTTTCTTTCCTCACCCCTAGACCCCTACCGTCTGTAAAATCTGTTGTGGAACGTATGTTTTTCAAGGGCAAGTGGTTGGTATGTTCTGAAAACTGGGACCCTTCTACTGACTGCCTTGCTTCATGTTGTACCCCATCTTCTGGTGTATTCTGTTTTGAGTTTGCCTTTCATTCTTCCATCAAACTTCAATCTGTATGCAGATCTTTATCTATTTTTTTTAAGAATTGTGTGCCACTGCCTCAAAATCAACAGTTTCTTGAATTAGTGGAAGAGAATTGTCTGTAAGCCCAGTGTACATCAGTTATGGCTGGCATATTGTCTCTAGCAAATTGGCCTCAACAGAGAAGTAAAGCCTTTTATAATTGCATTTCTAGTCTTTGTGGTTTCTCTGAAAATGTTAAATATAAACCACTGAAATACTGCCTTTCTGAATCAATAGAGCCTGTGGCTCCTTAACAAATAACACAAAGTCTGACATGCCAGCATTGAAATAAATGACTTGTAACATCTACTAGACAACGAGGACAAACTGACTGGGTCTGTGGGTTACAAATATCCAGACTTGAATGTGTTGGTAAAGAAAGAAAAATAGAGAATTCACTCCAGTAGGTTGAGCAAACCTAAGAGTTATTTTGAAAGCATGCAACCTGGGTAGTGTTTGGAAAGGTCACCCTGCAGCTGTGTGAAATGCTTGACTTCTCTGGAAAGCTGTGTCAGTAGCCTCTTTCTGACAGGTATGAAGTGCTTCTTTACAGAGAAAGTCATTGACAAATTATTTTGGGGTACTTGACATCAAAGAAGAAAGTGGGCTCTTAGCTGACAGCACTGCAGAAGGGAAGAGGTAACTTTTACAGCATTACAGAAAGACTTGTTTGTAGCTGCTAAAAGAGTAGAGGGACACATAAGGTGGATGGGTGCTTTAGAAGAGCAGCATTTTAACTTTTTTGCACTTCCTAGTAAATGCTCAAGAAATCTGATGTCTAAGTCAATGTTGAAAAGGCAAAGGAGCTTCAAAGCACCATTGCTCAGTAAATGTCAAGTTTTTAGAACGGGCATTCAAGCTTTCTTGTTGTGTAATAGCTGAAGAAGTCAAAGGTGGGCTAGGATTGGCATCCTAGTGATCTGATACAGGGTGGAAAATATTGAGAGTTTCAGAACCAATTAATCCTTCAGAATGTTTCCCTGAGAATGTTTGTGAATGTTTTCTTTTTTTGGAATGAGAGTAAATCCAAAGGTGGGCAAGGAAATCCCTGTCTGACCGGCTCCCACATTAAGTTATCTGAACAACTAAGCAAAGTATCTGGACATTGTTTACAAGTTGTTCAGTAGAATTTTTCTGTATGATCTTTTTGCTTTGTGATAAGGCATTTAATCTGTTCTAAGGTCCTACCAAATGAAGATGACCCTTTGCCTGCACGCTGAGTAGTAGTGGTGTAAGTAAACCTTTGTGAAAACCAAATGTTGCCTCCAGTAACGAGAAGTTAGGTACTGCAGAGGCTGTAGGACATTTCAGCATTATAATACTCTTAAACCTTGGCTTCCTAAGAAATGTTTCTCTCCGGAAAGCTTTTCTCCCAGCTGTGTTGCAGTTGCACCAGAGGAAGGTCTGTTGAAGGAAGGGGCTGTATGGTGCTGCATATGCTGGTTTGGGGCAGTGCTGATGGCAGCACGGGCTGTGAAGGAGGAGCCCGTGCAGAGCACTGTTTGTGTGAATGGCAGAAGCTGGCCCGGCTCACAGGCAGACACAGCTGTTTAACAATTTGCTTGGTGTCTTTGTGCATTCGATATGGGAGCTAGGTTTAAAAGACAATACTCACTGAGGTCTGTGTGCTTTTGGAACAAGCAAATACATGTAAGCATTTGTGTTTCAAAGGCAGTAGTTAGTACAGAACATAGATCAGCTTTGAAAAAAGTGAGCCTGTTCCTAATCACTGTTTTTCAGGTGGAAATACTTTTCTTACTCTTAAAATACAATATATTTTCCAACATTGTTTCTTTAGATTGCATATCTAAAGAAACACAGTTGGAAAATATATAGTTTATCTTTTCAAATAGTTTTTTTCTCAAAGACCTCAGGTTGTTTTCAACATCTTTGCTTTCTGATGGGTCATTTGGTCTGTGAGCGTTTGCTCTGAAACATCCTGTGTTTGCCTCATAAGCTCACTTTTTCATGGCTGTTTGACTTCAAAGATACTTGCTTAACAGATTTCCTTTCCTTCCACCTTTCTTCACTAGGATTTTTACAGAACTCAATGTTGGTGTATCTTCTTAGTCATTCATAAGAAGGGGGAAAAGAGCTAAAATCTGTGTTGCTCTGAACTGCAGTGCATTATTAGGTTCTGTTAGTGGCTGCACCACAGTGAGGAGTTGCATTGAGGCAGGAGGAGCTGCTGGGTGTGTGGGTGAGTGAGGTTTTTAAAATCCCATCCTTTAAATTTTGCTCCCCTTCTAGTTTCCAATTTTAAATTAAGAGATTTAATCAAGATTACAAATGATACTCAGGCTAGTGTGAAACTTACTATACAAATATTTTTTGTTAAAAACTCAGTAGTTCAGCCTTCAGAAGTGTCTAGAACATTCTCTCCAGCATTTGCTGCAGGATGGGATTATTATAGAAGACTAAGGGCTGGGTCAGCAAGTGCCAGTCAGTGGAGAGTCTCAGTGAGATGTGGAATCAGTGTCTCAACAAGCCATGGCCTGTCCTGTTGCAATCTATACTTGCTTCAGGCTTTACACACCAAATCTCATCATCTTCTGTGACTTGACTTCAGACTGATGGCTTTATGTCAGTGCTGTCTAACAGTGCTGGAAATCAGGGCAAAGCATCAGTGTAGCTCTAAGTCTTGAGTATTTCAACAGCTCCCCCCTCATACAGAGGGATCAGAAAATATATTACCACAGGGTAAGCACCAAAGTGTCCAACTGTAAAAATGTAAGATTAAAAATTTTTTTTCTAATTGGAGGGAGCAATGAGAAGATTTCTTCCATGGAAAGAAAAGCCTGTCTGTATTGTGATTCATGCTGAATTGAGTCAACAGTAACAGTTTTGGTGCATAGTTGGTTGTTGAACTTGGATTTTGTTCTTCCAGCCAGACAAGATTTTCCCTGCAAAAGGGAAAGTAAATGTCAAAAGCTCTTCAGGTTTCATAATTTGGAAGATGTACCCACTTGCTATAAAATTCTGGTGTCTTATATTTTAGCTGTCTTATGGTAGTTAAGATCTTGTGATGAAAGAACTGGAGTCTGTATTTCTCAGAGCTCTGTCCTACAAAGAAGCAGTAGATAGAGGTGTGGGAGGCTGGGGAAGGACAGATGTAGGTAGCTGTATCTTGATTGCTGTCAGAAAAGTACCCAGTGGACGTGGACCGGTGTTTCGTGTTTAACTTTGTAGAGCAAAAATAATTAATTATAGCCTTTAAGATGCATGGAAAAGCCATTTGGTTTACCTCTGATGCCGTGTTTGATACGGGCTTTGTAAAAGGCGGTGCAGATGGCAGGAGAATATGGCCTTAATGTTATTTCATTTTTGGTTTTTTTCTGGTACAGGGCAAAACAATTTTTGATTCAGGCTACAATATGCGACTCAGCTATGTGGCCTTGTGTTGTTTTCAAGCATAATTCAGTTTTCTTTATAGGGTTCTGAGCTCACTGTGTTTGCGTTTTGTATTTTCTGGGACAAAACTCAAGAGTGTAATAATGCTCCTTCCTAGTTGCCATGCAAAGTGAAAGTTCCAAATGATGACTTTCTCTCTTCTGCACAGAAAAGAGCTTGGCAAGTTCTGCTCCTCCCAGAAGGAAGTAGTACCAGGCTTGGGGACATCCTGGAATGATGCTACTATGCTTTCAAGTTACAACATCTAAGAAGCAGCTGTTCTTCATGTTCATTCTCACATGTTGGCTGAGGTGCTGACAGAAAGCTGCCAAAGCCTGGATCCATTGCTCTTGCTGCACACGCACTGTGTAACTGAGCTGTGTGTGCTTGGTGGCCCTGGACATCTGGGGGCCTTTGTGGAACTACTTGCCAGTGCTGGGAATGCCTGTGGAGCAGCTGCTGTTCTGCCTGGGTTTCTCTCTGCCAGGAAATCCCAGGGATGTTGTCTCTACTGCAGAAGGCTGAGGAGCATCAGGGAGGAGGGAAATGGATCCAAGTCAACCCCAAAACTTGGTATCCTTATTTATGTGGCACATGTTCTGAAAATCCTTGGGAAAAGCTACTGGCGAAATGGATAGAGATGAGAAATTCCTTAGATACTGACAAGTGTAAGGGTCTGGGATGACTAGTCAGTGATCCTAAATACTGTACTTGAAAGTTAATATAAATGTTTGAAAAGTTGCTGTTTTCTGTGTTTGTTCTTATCCACAGGCTATTATTTTAATGTTTATTAATGGTAAATAAAGATGTGAGTATTGTTGATTAAATTGTTTTATTAAATACACGGGCATCTCTTGGAGTCTAACAGCTTGAAAAGCACATAAGCAGAGAAGAATGCTGACAAAGCAAGGCTGTAGTCTTTTGGAGTATATTAATATAAAAATGAGGAGAGGCTTTTTCTGTTATAATAAAGTTTAGGAAGACTAAACCACACAAAAAAAGGAAAACTATGTAGAGGAAGATATTGCTGCCCTAGTATGTGTGCTTAGGGTGTACATTTTTCAGAGAGCTTGCACTTAATGCACTTAAATTTAAAAGGAATAAAACCATGGTAGTTAAAGTAATGATTTTTTATTACTATTTTTCAGTCTGTATTTCTGACAGACTCTTCTAAAATATCTTTTTGTGATGGCTGCTTGTTTGAGTAGTGTAGAACAGATGTTACAGAGCAAGCTAGGCCCTCAGAAATTTCTTTGGAGTGTCCTATATTAAAAAGAATGCAAGGAAATGAGGGAATAGAAACTCATGTTCTAGCTGAAGAGCTTATTGCTCCCAGATGCTTGCATGTACCCTTGTGTGTCATGCAGTCACTCCTTGCAGTATTTTGGTACATCAGTTTCAAAATGAGGTGGGGATTTGTGTAACCAAGTGTATTGGAAATGGCAGAGCATGATTGCACAAACTTGGAAATGAAGCAGGGAGCCTACTTGGATCAGTAACAAGCATGAAACATGAAGGGGTGATGGCTTGAAAATAATTAGTTACCTGATGATGAAAACAATTTTGTACAGCATATAGACTCCTTGAGACTTAACATAAACACAGGCGTGCAGGGAGATCCCTATACAAGGTCATACAAGGTAGGTCATGGAAATAATCTTCTAGTGGTTAAGATTTTGTTGCTGTTGAGCAGATAATAAAGTTATGGTATTTCATGAAAACATATAATTTTTATTAAACAGTGAGGGTTTACACAGCTAAATGTTTTATCACAGCTTTCATGTGCTGTTGTAGACTGGCTCCTGATCACTGGTATTTTTGAAGCATGTGAGAGGCTGTAGAACTTGTGTGAGGATGATACTGTGATGTACTGGGATAACCATCAGTACAGCTCCAACAGTGCATGTTAATTTTGTGTGAGAATTACATGCCTGATTATAAAACAAAAATACAAGGCATTTGAGAAAACCTGCTAGGCAAGGCTCTTTTTGTAAAATGACCTTCAAGCTGGGGAAGATCTACAGAGGCATTTAAGCTCTGAACTCCCATCTGGGTAACAAAAACAGCCTTGAAATATGTGGAGAGTTAAAAATCGCATACTTACTTTTGAGAAACTTAGCCCTGTTATACAGGTCAATGAGGAGAATTGTAATGCTGCCTTTAAAGAAATATGTTTAGAATTGTAATATTTAGGCTTGTAGGAAATACCTTAATAGAGCTGACACTAGAAAATAAACACCTAGTGAAAGCTTGTAGAGAATCTGCATCTCCATTCTTCACATCCTTTCTGTCTTGCTTTTTTTTTTTTTTTTTTTTTGGTCAAATCCTTCTTTCTATTTTAAGTTGTTACTGTTATACAGCTCCTACTATTTAGCATTAAAAACCCCAAACCCACACCCCAGGCTTTTACAGAACAGAACTCCTATAGCTGAAAAGCAGTACAGCTTTGATTTAAAAAATTGTCACAAATCTCACAATTTGATGTTGTATATAGTGAGATGAAAATAATAAACCAGAAAGAAATCTATATTATCTAAAGTAGGGCAACCAAAAAAGCTACTAACATTTTGCATGCAGTTGAAGTAAGTACATTTAATAAAGGGGTGAGGGGTGGCTGGGTGGGATTAGCACAAACCAAGTAAGATTTTAAAAGCTTGCTTAGCTTGTGTCATTCACGCTGAGAATATACATTCCTCAGGGAACAGCCATTAACCTGTTAGCAGGGGCTGTAGAAGTTACTGCTAGTTAGCTCTGCTTAGTCTTTAAATCTGTCACCCCCAGGATTAAACTGATGATTGAGCATCATTTCTGGTTTTTAGCAGATAGACAGAGCAAGGAGAATGGCAGCCAGCTGTGGATTTACCATGTAGTAAAAGCAATTGGGGATGGACCTGATGAGGATAGGAGTGTAAGGGTTCTGAGGAAAAGCACACAATTATGCCTGGCATTTCAGGTGGCCAAACTCTGTACAAGGTTGTGTTCTTAGAGTCTGCATCAAAGCAGTGCCTCTTTATGATCTTTGGGAGCACTGTTGCCGAGAATGACTTTGTGCAAGAAATACAATCCCGATGGATTTCAGTTATTCAGGTGTCCTGTGATGTGATACCATAAATTTGTAACTGTTGATACATTCTCTCAGTTCTCCTCTTAATTTAAATGTATGTGATATATCACTTAGAAGTTTCCCCAAATGAATAATCTCCTTACTGCAAGTAAGTGAAGAAAGAACACGCTTGAATATTCAAAAACATTCCTTTCAAAAAGAAAAGAAGTAAATCTTAGGAAAAACCTTATGATGTAGCTGGGGCTTTTTGCAGTATCTTTGGTAGGGTTAGGAGCTTTACAGTTTTAATTTGCCATTACATCTCAAGGTTTCCCCTGGTCTTGTCTTTTATGTTTGCTCCCGCGGCTGGATAGGACACATGGATGGTTGTGTCCCCACCCCCTTGTTGTGAGAGGGAAGGGTGATGTGTGCCTTACGGTGCCAAGGGGGCTGTGCCTAATGCTTATGCTGTGAGGACATAACTGCTGCCTTATCCTTTTTATGCTGTTGCTTCTCAGAAAAATATCTTGAGAACTGGGATTCGCAATTCATGAAGCACACTTGTGAGAAAAAAAAATGGGACTATGTTGGGATTTCTCTTTTGTGACGCAAATTTCCGTGCAAATAAGTAGAGTCCTTCTACGAGGAGAAAATGAGCAGGTGCTTATATCCTTGTAGTATACAAGACAGACAATTGCTTCTCCAATTCTCATTTTATAGTAAAGTAGGGGTTTTTTTTTAATCTCCAGATAAAAGATGGATTAAATCAATCCAAAGCAGTGATGCAGGGTGCCCACAGAAACATTACCTTGCAATAAAATGAAGGTGAACTTAATATTTAACATATTCATTGTCACTATATAATAAGTTACTTTACCTTTTTTTCTTTTTTTTAATGTGGTGTGGATAAGCTTGGAAACTAGAGAAATGTGGGAAGGCCCTTCATTGAAAGGTTAAAGTAGAAAAAAGCCTTAGCTTTAAATTACCATGTGGCATGAGAAAGTAGTGAAGCTGGTTTGGCAACTCCAGTGTAATTGGATATTATTTTGCTGTTTAATGTTAAGCCTAAATGTAAGAATAAATCTTTCAAGGTTCTGACAAGGGAACATAGAAATTATGCAAATGAAATACTGTGGTGACAAAACAGTCAGATTTCAGCCTTGGAGCCAACATGTAAACTGTGCAAGTGTCTCACAGAAACTGTCCCCTCTTTGTACCTTTGTACTCTGTCCTAACTTAGGAGGCTTCAATGATCATCGGGATGTAGTTGACCATAACTTTTTTTTCCAGGAGGTGGTAGGATTGGCCTTTATATACTTCACATTTTAAAAGAATCTTTACCTTTCAGTTTTTTGTACAGTTGCAGTAAATCGTGATCCTTGGAGTGATTAAAGATGTGGAAAACAAGGATTTGGTAGTTACTTTGTCTATTTCAATATTTGTTTCCTTAAATGTTTATAAAAAAAATACACAGTGTATATATTAATTTCATCAACTTTTTCACTGAAATTGGAGAATTTATTTCCACGTGTCATTTGTTAGGTAAAGACCTGTATAAATGTGAGTCTTCTTACCATATTTTGCATCTGCCTAAATTACAGCAGAAGATGTATGGAATATTTTATTTACCTTATTCAGAATTCTTCTGTTCATATAATTGAATATAATGTTTCAAGATTTGCCTACCTGTGAGCAGGTTTGAAGCATTTCAGCCCAAAAGGGAAATTCTGTTAAAACAGTGACTTCTGGGTGTAAAAGAACGTGGCCACATCAGTCCTAGCTGCAGCTGTAGCCTAAATACAGTAATAGGCTTGGTCTGAGACTCCATCTGAAGGGGGCTGCAGTCTCTTCCCTGGGGGCTGCCTCAGAGTCATTGAGAATATCTGCACCAGCAGTCAGGTACTCAATGATGGGCCACAAAAGAGAAACATTAAACCAATTAATAAAGAGCTTACAGAATTAAGCTGCCATTATTTGGTATATCTTCTAATATGGACATGCTTTTGTAGAACTGTGACTGATAGTTTTGGGGTTGGTAGTGGTGGTATATGTTTGTTTCCTTTAAAATACATTTTTTTTTTTCTTTGCTTTTTTTCTTAGACCTTAGTAATGTTATGAATTCCACTGCAAATATAAAAGCTGTAAATGGAAAAGCTGAAAGCAGTGATAGTGGAGCAGAATCAGAAGAAGAAGGGGTTCGTGAAGAGGAAGAAAAAGAACTGCAGATAAATGGAAAGGGTAAGTTTTCTGGACTATTGTGTCTCCCAGAGTTGTTCTTAGCCACCTAAGTGGCAGAAAATACCAAAGTATCTTGAATGCTGTACTTTCTCAAGGGAATTAGATGCAAATACATGTGAATGCATATGTGAAAGATGTCTGTGTTTCAACCTAGGCTGTAAGAATTAAAACTAGTACAAATTTGCAAGCTATGCCATATGATTTTTGACTTGCGTAACAAGTTCTGTCAAAAGGTTATCTAAATATCTATACCCTGCATTGTTTTGGGGTTTTTTGCCAGTGCTTTTTTGTAAGAGCTATGAATGGCTACATGGTCTGTAAGAGTAGAATTGAAATTTACTTTTTTTTCTTCAGAGAAACTAAAACAGAACTTTCACTGAGATTCATTTAGAGGATCCATAAAGAACTGGATGCTGAAATAACAGCATCTAGTGAGAACCAAATGAAATGACATTTAGAATTCTATACAGATGTCCTCCTAGGACATTAGGATTATTTTTTTAGTTTAGAAGAGACACCTACTTCGGATTTACCTACTTATGTTTTAAGTATCTGCTCTTTATGCTTTTTACAAGAACAGAACGATCTACACAAATGGGAATATAGGAGCATTTAGATGTTTTGTTCTGCAGATACATTATGCGTACAGTCCATTAGCAAGCTAGCTGCTTGAAGAAATATGGTTGGAGCTATTAGGTATAGAGCTTTCTCTTTGCAAAGTTTTCTTTTCTTTTACAGATTATAAGAATGTGAAACCCGAATCAGCAGCTGCTAAGGATTTGGAAGGTATTGTTAGTAATGGCTGTTACAAGGACAGCTTTATCCCAGATATGCAGAATGGCATCCAGACCAAATCTGCCTTGAATGGCTTGAACCCAGAGGAAGAAACAACTAAAATGGAGCCAAGCCTAGAAATAGCTCATAACGCTGGTCACCAAGGTATTGTCCTTCCAAGGCCATGTTTTCATTTGCACATGTTTTTCATGAAAAACGTTATTTTCTTGTAAGCTTAATCCCAGGATTCAGAGACTAGCAATGGTGTCTTTCAGCAGCAGGAATCTGAAGACAGAACACTAAAAGTAATTAATTCCAGTTAAAAATAGGGCTTGTTTTTAGTATCTCCTACAGAAAGAGAGATGAATTCAGGGACAGAGAGGCCTAAACCCACAGAAATAGAATTGTTTTCTTGTAATATCATTATGCTACCTATGCAAATACTATTTGCCTTTGAAAGTAAATATGTAGTAAAACAAAAATCACTTATATCTGGTTTATCATTCTTAAAAGCTGAACATTTTATAAATGCCAGTTTGTTGAAACTGGGATCTGAATCTATACTTCTAATAGTAACGTAACTTTAGGCAAAATTGCATTATACTGAGCTTAGGAAGGAGAGGTTAATGAAAAAGGCAGAATTAAAATTTATAATGCAGAAATGTCACTATGAAGTGTAGTTTTCCCAGTAGTAAAGTTTTTCTGTGATTCTTAAATTAATATAACATCTTTATTCAGAATCTAAGTTTAGGATGACAGTTGTAGATAGAAGAGTCATGAATTGATGCTCACCTACACATTTTAACTCATTGCTCTAGTCTTTGCCAGGATTGGCTCAACTGGCTGACATTTACAAAGCATGTATGCTATCCCTCTTTCCCTGCAGGTGCAAGTGAAGAGAATACTGAAGAGATCTCAGCAGCTCAGCACTTAACGAGTGATTCAGACAGTGAAGTTTATTGTGACTCTATGGAGCAGCTTGGACTAGAAGAGGTAGGGGTTTAATGTTCCTGGGTGTATTTTGAAGCTGGTATGCTGCTTATTTTTTAATGGGTTCCTCTCAGTCAAGTGAACATGGACATGCAGAGGTGAATGACATGGCTTATGCATGCTGTCCTTCTGTTTGAACTATAGGGATTTGTTTCTTTCATTGTCAGCATTTTACAACTTGCTTACTGCTGATCTAAAGCCTTGAAGCCCACAGAGAATTTATATGTGGAGAAGGCTTCAAAAACAACAATACAAAGAAACAATTGTCAAAAAAGGAAAAACAGTATAAAGAAACTAAGGTCTGTGTCCACAAATTAATGTAGGGTCTCATAACATGTAGGGACTAGAATTCAGCTTTTCTTAAGAAACAGGAAATATCTTTGTAACAATTCACTTTTTGCTTGCTTTTTTTCTTGCCTGATGACTTCTGCATTATTTCTTAGAATAAATAAAGAATAAGCATTAGCAGATGCGTTGTAAGCCAATGCCTGCAAGTGGCCTAGGTCTAAAGAAGTGGGGGATTACAAGGATTTCTGTATTCTCTTGTATTCTCTTCAGTCACAATATACACCTCTGACTTCCCTATAACAGGTGAGCACCAACTGTGCTGCCATAGCTTTGACTGGATTTGTGCTCCTGCTGATAACTACTCATAACTGTAGTCTTTGTTGGCCTTCTGGCCTAGACCTTCTGTAGAGGCCCAGGTTAAGTGTGGGCTTTGTAGGTTGTACTCAAGCACCTTGTTTCCTGATTCTGGAGAGAAATGTGTGAATGGTGCCTGGGATCAGAAAGGCCAGTAAGCTCTCCAGTATTGCATCATTCTCTTGTCTACCTCTTTCCTGAGTATGCAGGGAATTAGTTTTAACAAATCAAAATCCTGCCCAGTAATGAAGCATGTTGGGAAATATAATTTGATAGGAGTGCTGCAAGCTTCTTATATAGCTGATTTCCCAATCTTATGTGTCATTCAAGCTTGAGATACGTTAATTGAAGTGGGTGGATAATTTGTCAGAGTTTCCCAACCTGCATGAGGAAAGTTCTAGTTTTGCACAAAATAACAAATGTTTAAGTATATGTAAATAAATACACAAGTAGAACTACAAGTGAATAAGTTCAAACTAGAAGAGGTTCACCTAAAGAAAGAAATACAGTTCTTTCTTGGAAAAGATGTAGCCAGCACTCTGCCCTACAGTTCTGATGATCCAGAACTGCTATTTGACAAATTGGGCAGCAGTTTCCATTTCTCTGCCCCTCCTTTTCGTTATTTTGGCTTTTCCATGAGGTTCTTTTCCAGCTGAGGTCCCCAGTCTGCTTCAGCATATCCTTGTGCAAGGGCCTGTCCTTGCCCTGTGCCAAGAAATGCTTGAACCACCTACCAAAACAGTCCCAGTGCAAAACCTGAACTGCACCTGTGTCGTCCTTTTTTACTGTCTTGCTGCAGTGCCGCCAGTTTTGAGTGAGAAGTTGGCAGAATACTCTGCCTTTCCCTTGTTTGGTGTGAGGTACAGGTGCAGCCAAGCTGCTTGGAGCAGGCTGATGATAAGCCGTGTGCTCTCTTAGCTGTGAGTGCAAACACTGCCTATCCAAGGCTGCTGACAGCATGGCTCCCAAATTCAAGGGAAGAGGCCATTTCACTGTCTAGGAAGCAAAGCCAGTTTTACAGGGGAGAACTGAATGGTTTTAGACCTTAATGTTCTATTTTAGTAATTATCGAGTATTAGTGTATGTTGGAAATGTCTAAAGAAATTCCTGTGGTATCACTGTTGTGAGATTTGCCTGAAATGCCTTCTCAATCTGGAAATGACATTTAGACAGCAGTAAATATATTCTACAGGAAAACAACTGCTCTTCTTAAAAGAAAAGGCTTAATTCTGGGCAAAGTATTTTCTTAATGTGAAAGTAAAGATGGTATTTTTTACTTTTTAATGTTTGACTGTCATATTTTACAGAATTTAATTACTTGCTAATGTTAATTTGTAGCCCTTGGAGATCATCACATCATCTAAAGGATCTTTAAAGCATTCATCCCATTTCTTGGATGTAGATCACAGTCTTCTGTTAGAAAATACGGATTTTCCAAGGCACACTTGCATGACTTATGGGAATCTCCAGCCTGGAAATACTGGAGAGGGAGTAGCTGAAGAACAAGGTGAAGTCAAATGTGGAGGAGAAGATGGAAAAGCCAGTAATGGGGGTCCTCACAAGGAGAAAAAAGGTGGAGAAAAAGCAGATTTCTACAGTGTCAGAAGAGGGAGAGGTACTGAGTCCTTGCATTTGTGTTCCCTACTCTCCTCACTGCCATAAATGACTGGTGTCTGAGAAGCACCTGTCAGCACTGTCCAGTGGGACTGTCATGTGTATAGTGCTTCTGCTCTTCACAATAAAAATAGATAACAAAATGCCAGTGGGTAACTTATACTCCAGCTGCTGCCTTCGGCACTTGGGTTTTTAGGGATGCAATCCACAAAACCAGTCTGTGCCTGAGAGGAGTTTCTTTGGAAGTTACATACTTACTGTTAAATACATATGCATTTATATCTCTGTGGTGGTTTATTTGAAACCATGGAATGCCATGGAAAGATATCAGTGACATATTGTTTTGTATATAATTGGAATGTTAGCCACACCTTTGAGTCATTCTGATGCTATCCATTATGATTCTTAAAACTTAATGATTCTTAATCACATAATAGCCCAGATGTTCAGTTTATGTTGGACCTCTGTGCCTTTCAATTCCATAATACTTCTAATACTGTCACCTACAAGCAGCACCACATTCCAGTGGTACGATCTGTAATGTCAAGGATAAAATCAGTTTTCCTTGTACAAACCAAAAAAAGGCAGAAAGTATTTCATTTATATATAGCATGCCTTTTTGTGTAGCACCTGTAAGTAATCACATGAAAAAATTAAAAAGAAAATCCAAATAAAACATTTATGTTAAAAACTATTATAAACAACATACTATAGTTAACTATCTCCTCTTCTCTTATTGTTTTATTGACGTTTGCTACTTACAGGCAGAAACATGACAGGATAGTGGTAGTTGTATCTAGTTTAAGGCAGTATTGTAGATTTCAAATAATTATCTTTTCTCATCACTGCATTCCGGTGATCTTTGTTTTCCAGCTGGAGACTTTGCCAAACATACTAAAGCAGAGCTGACTTTTTGCTAGGGCAGAATTTACTGCTGAACTTGACTGGTTGTGTATTAACAGCTTTTTCTAGATGTTTTTGTAGTTCTAGGAATTTGAATGAGACTGTCACACTAAGGCTGTAGGGAAGCATCTCAGGTGACGTTTCAGTGACCTTCCAGTGCTGCTGAACTGTCTGAATATAGCCTCTGACGAGAAGCACCAGACTCCTGAGTGAAAACCAAGGGAGAAAACTGAAGTGTTAAACATTTTCAGTAGAGCTGTAGTCCATTCTGTGTTTTGTGTTTCTGTTTTTCCTCCCTCACAACAGGGCATAGACTTCAGCCCTTAGGGGATGGTTCCCAGGGCGGCCAGATGGGCAGTGGAGGGGATGGCGAGCGCTGGGGCTCCGACAGAGGCCCCCGGGGAAGCCTCAATGAGCAGATTGCAGTGGTGCTGATGCGGCTGCAGGAGGACATGCAGAATGTCCTGCAGAGGCTGCATATGCTGGAGGCTGTTGCAGCATCACAGGTACTATTTGGAGTTATTTGGTCACCTTTTATTAAATGTCTTGGATATTTTTGTGCTTTTTCAGATTAAAATTTTTGACAATATTTTCTTGAACTGTGAAGACATTTCAGTTACATTCTGTAGTTGAGTCCAACTTAAAATTTCCTACTGGTACCTACTCTCAGGAGCACAATTCAGAACTCTGGTACATTTAAGCAAAACCATGCATTTTTGATCTAGAAATTAACTATATGTTATTTCACTGATTTCTGATCAGATTGATCTTAGCAATAGTTACTGATACACATTACACGGGCTCTATATGGAGAGTCCATAGTGCACGATCCCAGAGAATTCAAAGCATTTTCAAAGAAAGTGAGAAATAATCTTTCAGATGGTAAATGTTCACAGGCAGAACTTCAGATTCCATTTTTTACTTAGCAGAAGACTTGATTGTTCATAGCTTTCTTTCCTCATGAAGTAATCCAGCTTTAATAGAACTCTTAAGCAAGTGTAGATATTATTGATACAGTGTTTCTTTTTCCTTCTGTTTTAGTAGAACATGTTGTGAATATAGTTGAACCAGCAACTTGGAAATGCTTGGTTTTGTTTGACTTGCTGATATATTTTGATCTTTTTGAGAATGAGCAAGCTATACAAGCGGTGTCTATGCAATGCACATACTCCAAATCTAAGGCACCCACAGAAAAGGATTTATTACAACCATAATTTTGCTGCATCACAGATATTCAAGAATCTAATGTTTGGTTAAATACAGATTGATTTTCTGTCTTTGCCTGAGCAATGTAAGAAGAAGTAGTAAAAGATTCTTCCTCAGCAGTTCATGCTGTGCTTGCTGTCCTTACCTAAGAAGAACTAGAAGCTTCTGTTTCGTGCTTAGATAAATTAAGAAAGACCTAGAAAACCAGCTACTGTGCTTTTGTGGAAGCACCACAATAGTAAATGGGAATAGTCTTGAAAAAAGATTCTGGTACTTCCATTTTCAGGATTGCCTGGAAGACATGGAACAGAGTTTTCTCTTTCTTTTATGGTGTTAGACATGCCTGTAGCTGTAGCCCAGGGCAAACTAAAACAGTGTTTTTGACCTTAGAGACTGGTGTTGAGACCTGCAAGCAGGCAAATTAAGCTGCTGTGATTTCTGCTCTGGGTTGGACTGGGACTAGACCAGAGTTGAGGAAGTTGCAATGACAGGTTGAGCAGGGGAGCCTTCAAAAACTGTGAGGAGGTCCAGTAAGTGACACTGATTCTAAGACACAGAGAAGTAATAAAATTACTATACAGAGTAGTGGAAACATGAGAGGTAAGTTAGCAGCTATGTAGGATCACATGGCGTTGGTTCTGTGCATTGAACTGTGATACATACAGATTGCAAAGCTGTCGCGAGATGAAAAACCTCATATTCTTATTTTGTGAAGAATTTTAATTGCAATTTCCTTTTTTATACTTACCTGCCTTTGTTTGTATTTAAAGGCAAAATCTGCAACACTACAGTCAAATTACCAGCCCGCCTCCTCTGTCAAGGTAAAATACTGTTTTTATGATGTGCAAAAAGTGTGAACTGTGAAAAAAGATGATTTTGAATATTTTATCACTAGCTCTTGGTATGTGCTTTTTGTATTGTCTCTTCCTTGACTAGGAGATAAAAGATAATCTGCCTGAGGAAACTACTTGATAGATTAATCTTTTCTTCTGGTTTTACTATTATTTTCTTTGCTACTGTAGCATTTGAAGTGATGAGAAGTATACAGGAGGTATTCAATATGTGCACACCGATTGCTGACTGGAATTTTTTTCTGTTTTCCTTAGAAACCATCATGGTGGCCCTTTGAAATTTCTCCTGGTATTTTAACTTTTGCTATTGTATGGCCATTTATTGCCCAGTGGTTGGTACATGTGTATCACCAAAGAAAGAGAAGGTAAAGATGTGCATTCAATAGAACACATACACTGTCTGTCAGCTGTTTAAACCGATAGGTAATATTATCATGTTATTTAGACAGGATAGAAAATTCGTTGCCTTGAAAGTTTGTCAGTATGAGAAAGTATTGGTTAATTTGACTTTATATGTAGTATGCTTTATATGTGGCAATTTATGTTAAATCTATGAAATGTGATACAGGACAAATAAGTTTGAGCATACATAAATGGGTGAGGCTGGATAGCTTGGAAGCATCTCCATAACATTCTTTGATCCTCTCATTCCTCATATTCTCTTGAGCCATTTTCACTGCTTCTAGACTTCCTAGTCCTGTTGTGCCATGAGAATTTTTTTTTCCTATCACATCCTTTGTAGAGTGCCATCTGTCACCTATATTTAACATCCACTAGCACCTTACTGTGATACTTTTGTAACATCTACCTTGACTTCCTTCAACTGAAGGACAGTTGTACTCTGATTTTGCCTTTTCTTAGCTCTCTAGGCATCAGATGATCAAGGAAGTGTTCTCTAGTTACTGTCTGCTTACCCCAGCCTCACACCTGATTTAGTTAGCTTAGTATGCTCTTGGCTTTTACATTTTTTCCTCTGTCAGACTGCAGAGAGTTTGCATGTGCGTGGAGCTTAGGAGAAATAGCTGAATTTGCTCTAGCTTTTTAATGTTTGCTAGTTTTGATGGTATAGTTTTCTCTTGTGTGGTAAACCACAGAAACAGAGTGGTTGAGGTTGAAGGAAGGCTCTGCAGGTAATCTGGTCCAACGTCCTTGCTCAGCCAGGGACACTTTAGAAGTTGGTTGCCCAGGATTGTAAACAGGCAGCTTTTGATACTATGTCCAAGGAGGGAAACTCCATCACCTCCCTGGGCAACCTGTGCCAGTGTTTCTCTCTCCTCAGAAATGCTCTAGTCCTTTAATCATGTTTGTGGCCCTTTGTTGGACTCTGTCCAGTTTGTCCATGTCTCTCATTTGGCCAGAAGTGGACAGAGCACTCCAGGTGTGGCCTCTCCAGTGCTGCATAGAGAGGAAGGATCACCTCGCTCACCCTCTTGGAAGGGAAGCCTGTAACACCACTGGCCTTTGTTGCAAAGGCACGTTGCTGTCTCATGTTCAACATGGTGTCCACCAGGATGCCCAGATCCTTTTCTGCCAAGCTGCCTCCCAGCTGGCACGTATTGATGCCTGGAGTCATTTCTCCAAACAATGCCAGACTAAGCACTTCCCCTTGTTGTATTTCATAAGGTTCCTGTCAGCCCATTTTTCCAGCCAGCTGCAGTCCCTCTGGATGGCAGCACCACCCTCTGGCATATCAGCCACTCCCAGTTTTGTGTAATCTGCAGCTTTGCTGAGGGTGCACTCTGCCCCTTCATCCAGGCCATTGCTAAGGGTGTTAAACAGGATTGGCCCTAGTAGGGACCCCTGGCATTCACCACTAATTACTGGCCTCCAACTACACTCCTGTCACTGATCATCCCTCTTTGGGCCCAGCCCATGGCTTTGTAAACAAACAGGGCCCACAAAGGCTGCAAATCTGCCAGGGAACTCCCCTGGCTCAGAGCTGTCAGCAGTAGCATTGGTGTTGCTGCACTGTCTGATGAAACCAGAGATTGCAGTACTGAGGCTTTCAGGCAGTTATGCACATTTTGCTCATTCTTTGCACTAGCAATTGGAAATTTCCCCTTGTCAGCAAGGACAAATTTAGGGTTTTTTAAATCAAAACTTTGGTTTTTTAGTATTTTACTTGAAGCTTTTATGAACTTCAGTGTTCTGCTAGTTGCTCTTTCATGGCTGTGTTCTCTTCCTCTCTCTGAACAGCATACTGTTCTTGAAATTTTTGATCATCTGTTCTGACCTCTGTAGCACCCTCAATCCTGCCACAGGTTCAGACAGAAATCAGTTTTTAGAAAAGCACTCTTTCCAGCAATTTTTCTAGTATATTGTCCTGCTGATTCAGTGCTTCAATGAATAAACACACGGTACATTACTTTTAGTTTGGATCTGTCTAGCTTGTTTGCATCCATTGGATTTTCCTGTATCTTAATGCAGTTGACAAAGAGTCAGTGATGTGTTTTCGTGGTTACTTTTTTGCTATCACCAGGTCATCTCATAATCTCTTGCTTAAACAAAACAAATGAGCAACTGGAATCTCATTTTAAAATTGTTTTCCAGTCTTAGAATGATTCTTGTGGCTCATTGCCAAATGCTTCAGTTTTTCAACATTCTTTTTGAGTTTTGGACATCAGGATTTGTACCAGTGGTAATACCAGTGTCAGTGTGAAACACAGAGATAGCATAGCCCCATGTTTTGTTTACTCATTCATGTATAGTTTTGAGATGAACTTCAGTAACAGAAACAACTAAAGAATTTCCTGTGTTCTTGAGCTTTTCTCTCTGTTTCTGAAGAAGTCTACTCATAGGCAGAATTTAAGGACTATGTGCTTCTGCAGCACGTTTCTATCTGGAGTTCTATCTCCTGTAACAATGTGTAGGAAGCTGATCAAGTACACTCAGGGAGAAAACAGAATTGCAAAACGAATCCTTTTCTCCTGTCCCGTGGCTAGTTTCAGCTTGTGTTCTGTGAAGGTGTGTGAGCTCTTAGGCAATAGCTGTTCACAGTGCTGCATTGACCCTGTCTGTGTACTTTTAGTTTTAAATTGCATTAACTGTCCCTGCAGGAGAAACCACGAGTCTGCTGCCATGCAAAGTTCTCTCATGCTGCACCTGTGGAGCCATGACTTCTAAACTCTTCTGCACAGTGTAGCAAATTCCATGCAACTGGTGGAGGGACAGCCTTCTGTAACCAAGAGCTTTGTGTTTAGCTCTTATCCCTGGGCAGGGGTAGCTCAGCTCCATCCCAGCACCTCTTAACCTGTCCCCTGTTCCTTTATGGGGAACTTAATGCTGAAAATCTGGGTAGTTGTACTGGAGCCTTCACCCAGAAGGCTTGAAATCCTAAGGGCCCTAAACCCAGATAGAAATATATTTTCATAATAATAAAAGTTGTCTAGATTCAGATTATGATTTTAGAACCCTCTAATTGTAAGTTTTATGGAGGCTTGGGGAAAACAGCTTTTTAAGTGTTGCTCTATTGAGCCAGCATACCACTGACACAGGGTGAGGGATTTTCTGAGGAATTCTGCTGTTCCAAATTCTTAGTGAATTTTTCCTGCTTGGTGTAAGAAGGCAAATTTTCAGGTCTCTTGAAGCCCTGTTGTGTTTTATTGGAATGGAAGTCTTTCACATGCAACCTTAATTCATTTGTTTGTTTAGACAAATTAAATATCATCTTATATGTGAAGGTACATGAAACTAATTTATTTGTTTCCTCTTCTAGAAAATTGAACTGAGAATTCAAGACTAAGGACTTCAAGGAGAAGATGGCCCTGGAAAGCAAAGGAAGTCTGAATTCTTATAGAATCTCAGAATTTGGGATGATCTTCCTTATGTTACAGTAATATTTTGTACTACCTTTGAGCTAAACGTTTAAGGACTAATATTATTGAAACTTGAATGATTCACAGCTCCTAGGTTACAAATAAATTTATTAATTCCATCCTCAAAACCATATGAACAAGAATTATTTTGGAATGTGCTTGTGGATGGGCCTTCAGTAATTACTGGCCTTGCTGATGTCAGTTGATGAAGAGAATGACATCTCTGTAAACGAATAAGTGAAAAATACGTAAAACTGTCACTTTAACATTTAAATAATTTTACAATCTCAAGATCCCTGCCTGTTTTTCCACAGTGTTACATATTACCAGGTGAAAGCTCTAAAAAAGTATAAATTCAATATGTTGTAAGCTGTTGGAAAAATACAATATAGCTCTGAGGAATTCATCTTGTTATTTTTGCTGCTAAACTAGTGTGGGGCAATTTCCATATAAATTGGTCAGAAATGAAATTGAATCCTTCACTTACCCTGTAAAATTGTAAAGATTTGGGAATTTGTATATATCCTGAAAGTTAGAGCCATTAATAACAAGGGGACTGTCGAAGACAGGTTTGGAAACAGCGTGTGGTACAAGGGATCCGTGTAAAGAGGCTGCACCTTATCTTTTTAACTTTCGTAACTGTATTCTTGTTGACAACGGCTTATTTTTACTGAAATGCATAGTTTAGGCACAAAGTGCTTTAAAATGAGATGAAAACTAGCTCAGTAAGTCTAGCTCTAAGCTTTTAAAAAGCTCAGTGCACTGTAAGTTTTCTGTTGGCAGTTAATGTTAAATTGAAGATTTAATCTATTGTGGATTTTCCCCAAGTCACATCATGAAACATACCATTTCTGGTATGTCTCTCTTATCCTTCTACTTCCTTTCAGAAAAAAACTTTTTCAGCTAATTTTGGAGCTGATATTTTTCTTTTCCCCACAGAATATTTATTAACCTATATACAGATAGAGGTACAACCTCGTGAAGTTTGCTTGAAAAAAGCATGCTTTACACTTAATTTTAAAATAAATTAATATATAACCTGTCTAAATCTCTAGAAAATGCAAATGCACTAAAATAAGATTTGACAGAAAACTTACAGTTTGCTATGAAGAATTATATCACAACATAATCCATGGTTAAGCTCTGAATCTTCAGAAATTTCACCATTGTCAATGTGCTTTCATTTTCCACCAGGCCTACTTCCTACAAATAATTTTTACGGAAAGTTTTTTTGGTCCTTCCTGAAAATCTTTTATAGTTTGGAAAACATTTTTCATATAAGCTATACTGTGCAAAAATGTAATCACAGAATTTAAAGTTGGTTTTACCAGAGAAATTTTAATCTTGTTTTTTAGTTACATGCAGATTTTTTGTTACTTTTCCCCTCTTCTGATTTTCTTATTGTAAAGCTGGATCAAAAAATAAAATAGCTGTAACCTCTTCAGAGACTGCTGTAACAAGCAGACGGTTTCATGTGCCAGAGATGAGTTTTTGGCATGAGATGTACTGAAAACTCAGGTTTGAACAAAGCTTATCCTGGAAGGGAAGTTCTGCTGGGACCTGAAGCCATTGTGCCTGAGCTTAAACTCCCTAAAGTGATTGATTTCTTATCATAAGGGGTAGAAGTCATACAGGAAGGACACTCGAGCTTGAAGGTCACATGAAAACCCCAGCCTCCTGAAGCAGCATGTCTTCTGCCAGGACAAACCACGCTGGAGTGCCTCCCACAGCTCAGAACCTTGTCACCTGTAAGGGGTTGAGCTCTTAGAGATGGGACAGACATTCCCAAAGGTACTTAATTGTTAACCTTCCCCTGAAATAAATGTAGGCTTGTACTATCCTTGTTATTTATTCATATTTCAATAAATCAATCCCTTCATATTTTGTGTTTACTTAATATTTACTAAATGCTGTACATCAGATGCTGTGCCTGTACACAAGAATCTGCTGGCTGTATCATGAAAAATCAGTCACAACCTGAAAGTTTTGTATTACATCAGTAAGTAACAATTCACTTGTGACTCAACTGGGCCTATCTCAAACTCATGGTAATTTGAACAGGTTCCTAGTTGGCAGGTATTTCAGCTAGGAGGTTGTTTTGTTGTTTTATCATTTGCCCAGGTGCAGAGACACAGCTTTGATACGGAGGCTGTAGCATAAGCAGATGGCTGGAGCTCAGACCTAGGACACATAGCTTCAGCCTGTGCTCTCCTCAGGGGGGCTGGGGGCCAAATCTGTTCTGCAGAGCACTGGAAAGGGCCAGCCCCAGCCCCAAACTGCACCTGTGAAGCAAACATCAGGCTGGTTTCCTACAGCAAATCAAGCTTCACCTGAAAGGCAGAAGCTTGCTCTGTATCAAACCTGTATTCCACCCCCTCCAAGCTGCTCAGCTGAAAGCAGGGAAGCAGAGCCAGGTCTAAATGTGTGCTCGGTGCAGCTGTTCCATCCTCAAGGCTCTGTATCTTCTGTTCTGGTGCTGTGGCAGCACAGCAGGTGCTGAGGAGATGGAGCCACCATCCTTTCTTGACTCATTCGAGTTATGCAGAGACTCACACCTTGCAGGAGTTACAGGCCTGCTCAGGACTTTGCTCTCCTGCCATTCCAGTACACAAATGCAGCGGGTACTAAAGCCTGCAGGCTTTAGTTATCAACTAACTGAAGGGCATACACACCTGTAGTGAAAGTATTAGGTATTTCCTGACTTAAAATCGCTGCCTTTGCTGAGGTAGTGGGAAGCACTCAGGCTTTCTTTGTGTTAAATCCATCTGCCACACTCCCAGCAGGGGAAAAGTAACACAATAAAACAAAAAACAATGTGCAGAAGCAGCAACACAACTGCACTATTTTATTTCATATATTTACATAAGTAAAGTGAATTTTTGAAACATAAATAAGTGCAAAGTGAACTCTTGGAGAATGGAATAGAGAGGAAAAGAATGCATTTTATTGCCAGAGTAACCATGGGTAACCCCGATGATGCTGAAACTGAGCTCTGAGCTCAACAACACATGGCAGCACTTCAGCACCTTGGCCCCCAGACACTGCCCCATGTGTAGGTGAGCTCAACAGCACATAAGGCTGGGAATAACTGTGCAAGGCTGCTGCTTCTGTGTAACAAAGTGCAGCACTGATCTCTTCAGTAGTTTTCAGATGGACTGTGCTAATGGTGATAAACTGTCTCCCAAGAAAACTTGGAAGCTACAAAGCTTATATGTAGGTTATGCACATAAAGAAAGTTTAGGCCTTCAGGGAGCACCATGTAACAGCTGGAGTACTTGCCAAGTGCTATTCCACAGCTTCTAAGGATCAGAAACTTTTGCCAGCCTACACAATTATTTGTAGATCATTACTAACGAGAAGAAACACTAAATCTCTTCCAGCTACTCCATTATACCTTTTAAACTTTTACCTGTAGTATTCCAAGTCAAGCAACAAGTGGGGCAAAACCAACGGGATTGAGTTGACAATAATGCTAGGATTCACCTTTCTTACAAAAGATAAAGAGCCCCACCAACCAAAACACCCCACAACAAACAAAACCACATCACAGATCTCAACAATCAACCTCTGACATTCAACTCCATGTTTGCTCTAACCAGGATAAATGCAAGATAATGAAGAGAACAGGGTATTGCAATATTTTTAGGGCTAATTGTGCAAAATTTAGATTTTGGACAGCTGTGTAGTGATAACTTTACATTAAACATTCAGATTTGTCAATTGGCCTATTTACTGTTCTACAGATTCTATGTTTTTGTATTGCATTAATCAACTGGTAGAAACACCACAATTTTCTTTTAGGATAAGGTTTTTATAGACGCTTACTTGACCCTTGTAGATGATTCAGAACTATTTCAAGGGGTTAGAAAAGATTATACCAGTGCAACAAATTTCTTCCACCTTGATGGGAATGTGTTATACTACCAAATGGGAACAGGTGTAACCATTTGTAAAGCACTGAAGACAAAGAGCTGTTGTGGTGTTCAGTTTATATTATTTCTTCGACATGTAATCACAGTTAATTCTTGTAAGACTTGCTTTCTTAAACTAGATTACTAGAAATGGAAGAATAAATTGCATAAAATACCAGTGATTAAGGTACCCTCCTACCCCAGTTTATATATTCTAACTGTACACAGGAAAACCACTAAAGAACTTCTCATCCCTTTCAGAGAATGTTGTCTATGAATACTGCTTCAGAAGTGCATTAATTTGTTTGCACCTTTTCCATCATGTAACAATTGCAGTGCAAACGAACAGTTTAGAAGTTTTCTGAAACTGCAGTCCTAAGCAAAGGGAGTGAGATTCACTTTATGTTTTGCAACTTGCCAAGATTCTGTTTCACATATTTGAGTTATCACACCAAGAGCTGGGATTGGTCATTCTGAGCTATTAAGAAGCAGCTCTCTTTAGGTCTTTCTAGGAAACTTCGTTTTTCTTCACCATTCCTATTCCTTTCCCAGCAACCTGAGGGAACAGCAGGAAGCCTGGTAGACACTGTTTGCTCAGAATGCCTTCAATAAATAATGGTCTTCCAGGAAGCAGGGTAATGAAGGGACAACTTACTACCGCTCCAAAAAGAGTCAGTTCATGAAACCAAAAGGCACTTGGCAAAAATCACTGGCAAAATGCTTGCCTTCTGGCACGTGGCCCTTGGCTGGCAACACCATCTAGCACAAATGTTTATCTAACATGTATTAACCTGAAAAAAATCTTCTTTAAGTTAGAGATACTATGCAAGAAAAATACTGAAGATTATTTAAACAGGATTATCTACAAATAAACCTCTAAAACCTAGCAGACACAAGTTTTGTATTGCATTTAAAGATAAATTTAAATATACTTCCCCCTAATCCAAGTTTATACAGAATATACTCTTCTTTCTTATATTCTAGTCAAAATCCAAGCTCTGGCTGTGAGTTTACAGAACAGTCTGTTAGCTACAATACATTATGGTCTTTAATATTTGGCAGCTTCAGTATGAATACTACTTGCTCGAAGACAAAAAATGACCTGTCTCTCGTCATCTGACACAAGTGAGTGCACACACACTGGGCCTTTTCTAGATAAAACCAGTAACTGCTAAAATGTATGTTCAGTCCAGCTGCCTACAGCCCAAGGGGTTACAATGCAATGACTTGAGCAGAGCATTAACAGACCTACCCCAAGTATCCTCTCCCTGCCCCATTTCTCTAGGACAAGATAATAACCAGAGGAACTCCTGCCAGTCTCATGTGCCACTTCTAGCCGAATTAACTTGGAACACCATTGCAGCTTCTCATCCCTTCTTGGGAATAAGGCAAACAGGAGACAAGACATTTCAATGCTGCATTAAGATTTCAATTTTCCACCTTGAATAGAAATGACCAGTTTTGCACTGTGGCTATATATTCACACTGGTCAGAAAGGACTGCTCCCAAACCAGCTTGCCACCACACTGAACCACCAATATGTAAGTTATTAATTAGATCCAATTACAATTCCTTTATATCCTTTCCCTATTATGTTTAGCTGGGAAATAATGCCACACTTCCTAACTGGAATAATTCATTGCCATTAAAAAGCCCCATTATTTCCAAGAGTTATTAGCTCCAAGAAATGCCAAGCTCTGGCCTCTTAGTAAGGTGCAGTGAGATAAAAAGTAGCACAAAGGCACTTGATACCAGTTTCATACAGTAGTTTCACTTTAGAATAAAGGAGACTATAATAAAAATAGACTGGTAACTTGAAACACACTGAATTCAGCAAGGAAACTTAGTCCAGACCAAACTAGGGTTACAAGACAATCTGTAAGTGTGCAAAACCATGGAGAATGTTCAGTTATCTTGATGCTATAAGCTAAATCCAGACACAGTCAGGTGCTGAGCATTGTTTCTAGCTTCAAAGTAAGAGGTGTCAGTCTCATCATCCGGCTGAGGTATAAATGGCATAGTTTGATTCTGGAGATTATCCCAGTCCACCCCGTGAAAGAGAGGGTGACGCTTCAGTTCTGAAACAGAAGTTCACATTAGCATTATAAAATTCCTTATGTCCAAGCCCCACAGTCACTTTGTTCCCTGATCTATAACTGTCAGTAGATTTGCTCTATATTCCTTTTTAGAAGTTCGTACAAGTGCAAATTGCAACTGGGCTTTGATTACCCCCAACTTTAGCAGGACTGAACTGTTGGCAGGACAAGTAGCTGCCACCCCCATCCAGGGAACCTATTCCACACAGTTCCACTGAGACAAAAGCAGCTTTAAAGCTGCTGTTACCCAGAAAGATTGAGTTTAGAGAAGCACAGCACTACAACAACATAACTGGGATTTCCCAGTACAAAAGGCTTCATGCTGTAGCTATAAAAGGGAGAGCACAAATTTTGGAGAGGGGAGAGAAGGTGACAGTGATGGAAACTTAGGTACCACAAGAAAAACTTAATGGTTGCCCTGAAAACTACTCATCCAACTTAACTTCAGTGGACTATAAATTGGACAAATAGGCCAGACACGGTTTTAAGTCTTGACAAAAAATGAATTTTGAAAAAGCTCAGATAGGAAGAAATCATTATGTCTTCTATTTCAAAATTCTGCCCTTAACAGGCAATTACATTTCACTCTAAAATCCAGAAATAAAGACAATAACTTGTGTTTAACTAAAACACCTTCAAATTGCTTTTTGGGAACTATCAAAGCCACAGGATTTTTGTTGACATAATAATCTTAATTCATAATCTTGTGCCTTCTCAATTTGGCTTGGTTTCAGCTTGTAGCATTTAGTCTCTTTATGTGTAAGCCTTTGCATAGTAATTTCCTTCTCTAGTGATTTCTTGAGCCGTTCTCATAAGATTTCTTTCTTTATTTCCAAAATATCTCACTCTAAATTTCTTTCCATTACCAACTTTTTTTTTTAATAAAACATAGTCACTGTTAACAATAGCAAGTGTTTAAGCCTTTCTATGTGGGGGGCGGAAAGTAGACTTTTTAACAGTATATATTGTCCAACTTTGTATTCTCCTATGCATTTATCAAAGACAGGCTGATTCCTAAGAAAAAACCGCTCTCTCTAAACTAACTGTTTGTTGTAGGAGATCCAAAACTATCACCTTTAATCAAGGTTCCCAATGAAATTTAGGTTAAAAATTCCAAATATCCATTACATAAGAGAGAACTTTGGTACATCAGATGTCAAACACTAGAAATGCACAGCTGAACAGCAGTAAAGCAAAACAGAAGTTCAAATAAAAAAATTGGAAACCAACAAAACAACCCAGCCCCAGAATTACCTTGTTCAGAAAGGAAAAATCTCACAAGAAACACAACGTACCACAACTTGTTAAGTGCTGTGGTACTATACATGGAACCTAGTGAGGCATAGATGTTTATTAGTCTAAGTTTCAGGAGGAGGAAATCACCACTTAAAAATTGGCAATTAATTGCAAAGAACAATTTTAATACTAACCCTTCAGTCCAGCTCTCTTAGTAGTGTCAATTGTTAGAAGAAGATCTATTGCATTCTGGGCATTATCAGACAGCTTTTCTTCACCCTCAGGCCAGGGAATATCTGCAGACAAAGATGCAATTGAGTTGGTAACACAAACTATAAAACAAATATTGGAAATAATACTTACCCTGATTACTGAAACAGATTACCTCTTTTCAAAATATTTTGGAAGACCTGTGTTGGTGTTTCATCATTAAAAGGTGGAATTCCAGTTAGAAACTCAAACAGACAAACTCCAAGGGCCCACCAGTCTACAGCAGAACCTGGTAAAATAAATTCACATCATTACACTTATACAGATGATACTTGCAAAGACTTAAAGATTAGCAGAAACTGAAGAGTGTTTAAATTCTGCAAGTCTCTTGAAAATTATGAAGAGACAAGTTGTATTTAATATTCATGCAGATTAAGAATATATTAAAAGGTTTTTTAAAGCCACTCTGCTTCTTAATTCATTATAGGTAACACTGGAGTTTACTGATAAAACCAAGGCAGCTCTTAGTAACAATCTAATTATCAACTCCCATCACAGAGAACCCAGGAGCTGAGCTCTCCAAGAGATTGTTTTGTGATAAAAAATAGATGTCTCACGACTACAGCCTGCACGAGTGCTCCATGTTGCCTGTGGCCTTCTCTCAGTTCTTTAAAAAGAACTTCTCCAAAATTTCAGACTATTGAACCTAATTTTTGTTTGTCTAAATTATGGTGAACATCATGAAGACAGCTTGCAGAAATAAGCCAGCACACATGAAGCTGGCATTACCTTCCATTACACTGAACTGACTGGGACAATGTGTAGTTATTAGCTATCTCTGCTTTGTTATTAAATAGTTCCGGTTTGCCACATTCCAGGGAATGTCTTTTTGCCAATCTCTCCTGTTAACCTACATCGAAACCAGCAGGCAAAGCAATCCCAGACACCACTGCATGCATTCTAAGCTTTCTGCATCTTCAAGCCATGCCCACTCCACTGTATAAAGAAGATATGCCACAATTGCTGTTAAAAAACCCCAAACAAAACTCTGAAAGGTAATAAATCTAATTGTTCTTGGCTTTTTTTGGCATATAGAAAAACCTAAGACACCTCCAAGCAAATGGATGTTTTGAGCCATTTCACAAAGACTACTGTTAACTTTAGAAATGCTGAAAACCAAAGTGTTTAACCAGTAGTCTAACACACTTTCAGCAACTCCTAACAGCGGTAAGAGTGCCCCACCAAGCTAAGCACATCAAAGCAGTGAGTTCACAACCACTGTTGTTAGAGTACCTGGATGTTCAGTAAAATACTCCCAGCTCCAGTCAAAGTCTAATAAGATCACAACCTGAACAATGTAATAACCAGGTTTCAGCAGCAATTTTTCCCACACAAAGTCTAACTAAAATTAGCCCATCCCTGCTAAACGGGACCCAAGGACAGCATGAAGCTGTGCTGGGGAGGTTTAGATGGGATATTAAGAAAAGCTTTTCCACCCAGAGGGTGGCTGGGCTCCCCAACAAAGTGGTCACAGCACCAAGCCTGGCAAAGGTTCAAGAAGTGTTTGGGCAGTGCTCTCAGGCACAAGGTGTGACTCTTGGGGCTGTCCTGTGCACGGACAGGAGTTGGGCTTGATCCTTTTTGGGTCCCTTCCAACTTGGGATAATCTACGATTCTGTGATTTGAAGCAAGAAGCAGTAACACCAGGTCTTGAGCACCTGAACCTTCTTCATCCACAGGCAAAGTAAATCAGACTGACTGCAATAAACGGAAAGGGAGCAATGAGAAAAAGTGTCTCTGGTTTCACCTCCTGTTACACAATTTAAGAATGCTGACTCTCCTTCTGAAGTACGTATTTACATGTGTGATTTCTGATAGATTAGTCACACTGATATGATGTTTCCTGACTCTGTAAGCATCACACATTTTTATGTGGAGGCATATTGGACATGTTTTTCTATATAGAAACACTGTTCACCCAAACAGTGTTCTCAGAAACTGTGATCTGGTTATACTTTGACTGTTCAGTTATGCTGAACACTTCAGTTCTGCACAGAATACAGAAAACTCACCAGAGATCAGAGTCCCTGCATATGAAAAGACAATGAAGTAAAAATATTACAATTATTGCCAAAAAAACCCCAGTATCAAATACAAACATTGAATATCAAGTATGATTCTCTGAAGGCATAGGAATGAAGATTTTTTTTCTAGGGTAGTATTCCACAATAAAGAAAGATGGCAATGTTAAATCTAAGTTAGAAACAAAAATAAAATAGTTTTGTAACATGACTTATTTAGGATTAAAACTACATTTACATACAGCTCAATACGTGGAATATTTAGTGAGGGAAAATTTGGAGTTCCAAAATCCCTGGCTTCACTGAAGGTGATGGGAGATTTGTAATTTCCTGACACAATCCCCAGACTCTGCAAGGTTTCAATGAACTCCTGAAAACCCAGTAACCACAGAGAAATTGTGACCAAGTTTCACATTGTCTAAGTAGCACTGATTACATTTCCAAAATATTATCCAGTTTTAGCATCTGCCAGATAACAAGGAATCCTAAATGGAAGTGCAAAACAACAACTACATATTTATGTGCATACGTGTCTAGTATTTTCAGTTTTTACCTTCAAATTGTTAAATTTCTTCATAGAGTTTTAGTTAATTTATATTAGCTGAATTTTATTGTTCCACAGGACAGTAATCACTACCTCTCTATTAAAGTCTGTCATGTAATTTTCCCAAGACTTGCATCTCTACAAAACAGTAGTATCCTTTTGAGATGGCAATAAAATGCAATTATACATCAACAATTATATTAGAGGTAGATACATTGCATTTATTTTTTGTTAATGCTTCTTGCAAGTTAGCAGAAAACTATTTCAGAGTTTTTGTTAATCTCAGTGGATCTCAGAATCTGAGACAAAGAAATTTATGCCCTTCGAAGCTGTGCTATTTTCATATGGTATTTTGAAAACAAACAAAACCCCAAAAAACCAGCCTCCAAAAATTTGATGGCTATTACTGTACCCTTATACAGAAGATCCTGTCAGATATTTGAAGCGTTTCATGAAGTCGCTCAACTCAATAACTGATTTTAGGGCAACTTCATACCATTTTTCTGGCTTCACATAACACTTTAATATCAATAAACACAGAAGACATTCTAAAAATAATTACAGGCTTAAGCTTTTCACTGTAAAATTTCACTAAATTCCCCCTTTCCCATCCCAAAGAATCTTCTAGGGCACTCAGGATGACCAAATTGTTACTCCCAAACCACATACAAGTCTCAGGCTGCCAAAGCAGCTTCCAATGGTG
The DNA here is from genome assembly GCA_013400495.1 of Nicator chloris. Lineage (NCBI taxonomy): Eukaryota > Metazoa > Chordata > Aves > Passeriformes > Pycnonotidae > Nicator > Nicator chloris. Next base: position 109,247 of record WAAE01018499.1, on the reverse strand, counting down.
ATTGGCAGCAAGCATGACTGTGATGGGCAACCAAAACCTCTAGTTATGAGAAAGCAGTAAATGAATGGAAGGAGCAGCTGAAGCAAACACAGCCATCCATGATGGCAAAAGCTTAGCATCAGTTATTTTTGAAGAATTCCCAATCTTATTGCTTGAAATGTTTACAGTTCTACAGACCTTTAGAAATGCAAAGATGCCACCTTTCAAGTACTGAGAGATGGCTGGTTGGTCTTACCATGAGGTTGTGTCAAGAGCAGCTCAGGTGCCAGGTAGTCAGGGGTCCCCAGGATGCGTTCACCTTCTACAGGGGCAGCTCCTCTCCGAACACTCTTTGGAGTCCTGTACGGTGTGCCAGCATCCCCTCGATGAGGGGTCTGAAAAGATGGGACAAGGATTTCAGATGTCAAACAAAACCAGCTCAGAAACTCCCATCTCCAGGTTTAGTCATGAATGTAATAATTGATACTTAAGTTCAAGTCAAGAACTAGACACAAAACAGTCCCTGAATAGCATGTGTGAAATATGCTTCCACTGCTTTAGCTCAACAGTCTTGAAGCATAAAGATGCCTTCTCTTTGAGAAACATTGTCTTAAGTTCTTCCTCCAGTGTCACATCCAGCAGCTATCACTGTTCACATCAATCTTTGTAATAGGCTTGTAACTGGCACTTGACAGAATACATTACACCATTACTTTTACCAGGATAAAAAAAAAAAGAAACTAGCAGGTACAATGCAGTTACCAGCAGCTGAACAGCATGCACAGACTGTCTTGGGTAGGGTGCAGGATATCAACAACAACATCAAAGAATTCCCATTACATTAGCAAACCTATAACTGCTCGCAGAAAATACAACACTGCACTAGGAGCAGAATGAGACAAAAAAGCACAGGCTTTTTTTTTTTTAATCAGTTCACTGTAACAGCAAAGATTTCTCAGAGACAGACAGTCAATGCATGCTGAGCCAATGGAAAACCAGGGAACATAAAGCTACTGCTAAATTCTTGCAGAAATTATAATTTTAGCCACACAAGTGCAGCAAATGAAACCCTGTCAAGTAAAGGTCATTTTGACAGACTACCTCAAACGACTTGAGCTTTCCCTAAATTTACCACTGAAATAATTTCAGGTCTCTAATGTCCAATGTATGCACGAAGTTTCTATCTGCCTCCTTACCTACCTGATAGGCCAGATACTGTCTTCCTTTCTGTAATGGAGTGAGAGCTGTTGGGTAAGAGCCACTGCAAGCAGGTGAAAGATCCATTACATCTAAGGAAGCCATGCTGCATGGCTCAGATATATTGGATACATTGATTGGACTACTATAGCTCCGAAAAACAACAGCATTTTTTTTTAAGAGACTCAGTGCTTCCGTCATCATTTCTGAAGGAGAAGATACTGTGTCAAGATAAGTTTGTTCCATGTGTTTCTGGTCATTATCCTTTTTCTGATGTAATGGCTTGCAGTCCTGGACTGTATGTGCCTCCTCTCCATTCTTTGAGGTATCTTGGTACTCTGGTGATGTAATTAGCAAACCTTCAGGTTTCGGTTCCTCAAAGGAAAGGTCTTTAACACTTCTGTCCAAATCTAAAAGCTGTTTTTCTAGATGGCTTTCTGTAACAGACACTTCAGGAAGTAACTCAGAATCTGCACTGAAGAGATCTAAAGGTTTTTCATCATCAGTGCCTAAAAAACTTGAGTTCATGTACTCCTTTTCATCATCCTTTCCACAGTCTGCATCCAGATCACACATAAGATTTTTAGCTACAGTTGGAGTAAGCGATCTTTCCACTGTTTCCTGGTTACCAATAAAACTCTTAACTTCCTCCTTGCTTTTGTGGGTATCACATAGGCATCCATCATTACAAAGCATTAATGATTGAATTTCTGTTGTCAAACCTGTCCCTTTGTTTGCTGGAAATTCTGAGATCTGACAACCACGTTTATATTCTGCATTGCTTTTTTTAACATAGTTAAGTTCCTGACAAGGACTAGTGTCAACTGATTCAAAGCTTCTTTTTACACCTGGCTTTTCAAACATTTCTTCCTCTTTGACAGGCTCATTCTGCCTTGAGAGCAACTGTTGTAGTCTGGAAGTCTCTGCTGTTTCATAAGTCATGTCTCTTTTATTTACAAAGACTTTTTCTTTCCAAATCTTCTTTTCAGAAATACACTTTCTTACTACGCCTTTCACATCCAGAGTGCTCACGGGAGTATCTGTCATATCCAAACATTCACTTCCCAACTTCTGCCTACTGCCAGAATCACTGCTGGCAATGGGAGAAATGGCAGACTCAAGTTCTTCCTTTTTTAAAACTTCAATACCTTTGCTCTTTGGTAACATAACATTAGAAAGGAGAGCTGACCCACTGTTACTGGTTTTGCATATTGTAGAACAAGGTTCATCTTCACTTTGCTGCAAAAAAGCACATTAAGTTTTAATCAAGAAAAATATGATTACAGCATTATAGAAATGTTTAATTTTAAAAGCTTTATTACAACTTCCATAATGAAATGCAGATTTGCAAATATTACTCATTCTAACTATTACTACTGAAAAATCATACTTCAAAATACAAAAAAAAAAATCAAAACCAAATGAAGGATAACTTGATATTTTGACTTCTTTTAAGAACATAAAATAAGCTTGCTAGGATACAACAGAAAATGCCATATTTTAAATGTGGAAGGATGAAAAAATAGAGCAATTGAAGCTGTATTTATGATTTTATTTTAAGAAGTTAAGCTACAGAAGTTTTCAATTTCCAAGAAAGTCCAAAGGAAAGAACCCCATCATAGTACCCTGTGGTATACTACACTTCAGAGATGGCAAAAGGAAAATCTGATATTACTAATGTTTTGATAACACGTTAATAAAACCAAGGCCTAAGAAACAGATAAATACAGAATAATAAATTGTTTTAAATGTAAGTTGTTCTGTATGCCCTAAATAGGAATCATGATAAGGAACTACTTAGCACAGCAGCATTTGCTTTTAGGTTTCTGTTTGTGCAGAATTTCATTAACACATTAAAATAGAAATAAAATATTTTAGGATAAAATATTATCAGCTATAATTATTGGTGTTAGGCTAGCTCATACAAAACCTTTCAGTAGTAAAAGCCTTAAACCTTTTAGTTTAACAACTAGTAGAAGTCTGAAGTGGATTTTATTGTTTTCCTAAGTTCTGTCTTTTAGAGAAATTCTTTCACCCGCAATGCTGAGCAAATAAAGCTATAGGGACAAGGTCAGCTTCCAAAAAGCCACTGCTGCCAGCATTGCCCACCTTGTGCAGGATAGGGCTAAACCAGTGATGGTCAGTGAAGCCTTCTCTTTCACTCCTTTGCTGCAGGCTCAAAAGCATTTGCTTCTCCTGTCACATTGCACATAATTAATATTTGTTTGAAGAAAAAGGTTGTATCGGTTTGATCAAAATCCTACTCTACACAAATTACAACCCCTGCTCCTTCTACTGTAGGAAACCTTATCAACACTTGAAATAACTGAGTCAAGTAAGTAAGTAGAAGACATTTGCAACACTGCATACACAACCACAAACTAATTTTGAGTGGGAAGATGAAACAGTCCTGACCTCTACATCTTTCCCCCATTTGGGGCTGCTCCAGTTTTCTGATTCCACACTGGACAGGTTTGTGTGAGACTGACTACAGACACTGGAGGAACCAAACCTGTTTCTTGACTGAAGCAGAGCAGGAGTTAAACTCCTCGCTGGCATCACAGGTGTTAATTGAGAATTATCCAGATCTTAAGAGAAAAAAAATTCAAATGTTCATACAAACAGGCAACATATACTGAGTGACTTCACACTATGTTAAGCTTTCACATCAAAGGAAGTTAAGGAAAGCTATGTGTGACAACAATTTCTCTTGTTATCTTTCCTGCATAGTCAATTCACGCATTTTTTGAATTAGGAACTTGCCAAGCATGTAAAAGCAGTACAAACATCAGCAACACAGTTGCCTTCTTTCTCGTTTCAGGTTAGAAATGAGAAAGCAGCAAGATAAGACAATTTAAATGAAAACATACATTGCTATATTTAACAAATTTCAGTGAAAGCATGTCAAGAACTGACAGTATTTCCATAAAATGTTAGAGGGATTTTGAATTCAGGGGTCATGATTTGAAAAAACCCAATCAAACAAAAGCACTTTAGAAGATGACATAAGTAGTGTAGATGAAAACATGGCAGATGTAAAGCACTGGAGGAACAGTGGAGAGCAAGACACCAATAGAATCACACCTTTTATGAAGTGGGTCCAAACTACTCACATCAAATTACAAGACCACAACCTTACAGCCAGAGTATTCCTCAGCACAAGGCCTGCTATACTCACGTGTTTTGAATAATTTAGTTGAAAGTGGGGTATTTTCCTTTTGGGCCATAGGTACCGGAGAAACCACTCCATGCAGACTGTCAGGTGATTGATTTGATTTGTGTCCTGGCACTTTCATTCCTACAGGAGGAGTATACTAACAAGCAGAAAGAAGCATAGTTAAAAGTCAATGGAGTCTGAACAAATTCTCAGTCCAGGATTGAGAGTGTAACTTCACCCATTCTCTATGATGTTTGCATTGGAGCTTGGCCACGCCCATTAAAAAGTCAGCAATTCAAAATACAGTCCAAGGTAGTCACATCAGAATTTCAAAGTACTCTAAACATAAGTCGTTCTACCAGCTGGCAGAAGAGATGCAAGAATAGCCTTATACTGCCAACTACTGAATTTAGGAGAGTAAATAAACTGAAAGGATGAAGTACTTCAAAGACAGTGAAAATTACTTACAAAGCCCAGAGAACTGATAAGAGACAACAATTGTCCTGGAGTGCGTGAGTAGTCCTGTTTTGGCTTTGCCATTGATGGAGTAGTAAGAATATCTATCATATTTATCTCTACAGAATCAAAAATACCAAAATCAAATAGGTCAGGTTTTCATTTTGATATTAAACAAAGGCAAAGATGTAGACATTTACTTAAGTTTCATGAAGAGGAAGAAAAATTTTAGTCACATACTCAACAAATATACAAATGAAGTCATCAAGACCAATTGAAGACTTACCTATACATTCTTACTTAACACAAGGTGTTTTTCCTTATACATTTTCTTATACAGCTTATACATTTCTACATACAGAAGTTGTAGAAGTCAAATTTCTTTTCCAATACACTATGCTAAAAGCATTACATTTTCTAATTTGATAACAGCTTTGGTTTTTAGGCAGCAGTTCCAGCTTGTGGCTTGTGGAATAGGATACTAAATTTCATTCCAAACCTGCCATCACTCCAAAAGACATCTTAAAAAAGCTACACAATTTTTCATAGGTGAAAATTCAACCTTAAATATCTTTTTTTCACTCACTAGCAGTAAGTAGCTTTAAAGCTTCCATATAACATTCAACTAGACACAATAACTTGTCCCATTAGAACATCAGTTAAAGCAGTATACCATAAAAAATACAGAATACCTAGGATTTTCCTTTATATTCTTAAAATCACGAATCAAACTCCATAGACAACTCTGAATCTCTACATTCCTTTAACTATTCGAAAAGAATATACCTACCCTCCAGCAGCTGTCTCAGAAAACCTGAAATGGTGCTGTGCAGTATAAGTTAGGATGATCTGGCTAAGGAGGTACAAACCAGTTCAGAAATTCGCTAGTCACCTTAATCTGAATAGATCTGCAGCCTGCACCAGACAGTCATAACTATTCAGCTATATTTTCTGCATGAAAATAGAACATTCATATGCCAAAGCACTGATCTAATCTTCTGTTATGGCCTTAGCACCTCCTCTGATCCCTCAAATTAATGTCTGGAATGTCCCAGTTAATTTATTGGAAATTAATTTATACAGGACTGAGAGGCATGAACTGAAGGGCAGAAGTAGTCAGAGAAACAGGAACAAGCCAGAATTATTCATTCACCCAGTGAAACCTCCTAGTGGACTTCAGAAAACTTTGAAATCTATATCCCTCCAAAGAGAGGGCTCTAGATCATATTTTATACACCCTTGTCCCAAAGAATAATACTTAACCTTCTGAAGTGCAATGCTAAGAGCAGACCCCTTACTAGCACATTGCTAATCAGTACTTACCTATTAGAAATCAGGTATTACTGCAACATTTGCACTTATTTAATTGAAAGGTGCCCTTTACAGGGATGTGAAGTTTTCAAGAATATGGAAATGTGATGCAAAAATACATGTTAATACAACCATAAGGATAGAAACAACTCTTACCTCTATTCAGAGTAACTCTGGAAAGCCCAAAGTCTGTCAACTTTATGTGTCCCTGATTAGAAATGAGCATATTGTCTGGCTTCAAATCCCTGAAAATATGAATATAGATGAAGTCAGCAAAAAGAGCACTGAGCAACAGGAAGTTAACTGATCAGAAACACTCAATACAAAACATTGGTTAGAGCCGTTTAACAGTAACATCCCTTAGCCAGCAGAAGAGTCCAGCTTGAGGAACACACCAAAACAATTAAATATATTTAGCATTAAATATGGCACAAACACCTCAGGCTTTGTAAAAACCAGCATGCATGTCAAGAGTTGCATATTTTGTGCAGACTCAAAAAGCGTCCTTCACAAGTAGCACCATCATTACATTCACTAATGTGCAGCTCCTACAGGTGACAAGCAAGCCTCCAGGAGGAGTTTTGATGTGTACTCTCTGTAGCACTGCTGAATGCAAAAAGAGCTCTTACTATGGGGGAGCATCAGAGCACTCACTGTCCCTTTGTCCTCCAGGCCCATGTGTGCAGTACCCAGAGGGTTCCTGACCCATCACAGCTGCTAACATAGCACTGGACCAGGAAAGAGCTGGCAGGGAAAGCAGTGTGGGTTTGTGTGCTCAGCACACACAGACAGATTGGATTTTAGCCATTGTTGCATGACATTGCTGCAGTGCACACATGCAAAAAGAGCTTCCAGGAGGTCTAGCAAATGAGGTGCCTGTGGTAGCTGCCACAATGAAACAGTGATGGTCACGCGTTAGAGTGAAAAAAAAAAACCAAACTACCAAATACTTATTTGTAAGAAAAAAAATGTCACCTGTGGATTATTCCATGCCTATGAAGATAGTCAAGAGCCAATGCTGCTTCAGAAATATACTTAACAGCCATTTCTTCATCAAAATATCCATAAATATGGAGAAGAGATTTGACATCTCCACCAATAAGGTACTCCATCACCTGTCATTCAAGCATTTAAAATTTTTTATTTAAAACATATTTCAAAATTGCAAGTAAAATACAAAATAACTTTCACCCCTAGAAAAATGCAATTTCAAGGGGTAAAAGTAGATAGAAGTACCTTTGTACAAACCTCATTTCCCACACAATACTTTTCACTTGGATAAAATATTTAAAGTCTCATGTAACATTGGACATGAAACATTTTCTTTCTGTAGACTATTTGCTTATTTAATTTGCCTAGATTACTTTTAGCAGCTAATTAAACAGCTGACTACAGCCTTTGAGAGTTAACTACAGAAAATTTTCTATATTATAAGTAGTATATATTTCTATATTGAATATTATATATTTTAACATATATTTATATATTAATCCAGATTTAGCTTAATATTGTATATGTCCATAGTACAGAAAATGAACTGCAAAGCATTCCTGTGACACTCAAGGCCTGAAGCTAAAGATCACCTGTTCTATACAAATCAAAGCATGCAAGATAAAGTATTGAGAATCATTTATACACAATATTAGACTGAGACCTGAGCTTTGTGAAAGAAGTACAAATTGTCAAAAATGCTAACAGTGAGAGTTACTGTACATTTAAGACACGTGAAAAAGAGTGCAAAAAAAATACACACATCCAATAAACCATTATGCAGCCACATTATGACGGCCCGTGTCATAGTCAAAATAAAACAGAAGTCAGCAGGGCTTCTGAAACTCACTCTTTGATGTCAAGAATGCATTTATAGGGTGTTGGTCAGGAAATCCCACCAGTACTTACATTCCAATACACAACATTTTTCACATAGATATAAATATATTATATACACACACGGACATGATTTGAGCAGCTCCTTCACAAATCCTTCACCCTGAAGTCCTATATTCCATGCAGCTGTTCAGAGATTCCAGAAAAAGAAGCCTTTGTTTACACTCAAAATGCATTGTCGGAGTGCATAGCAACCTTGTCTCAGAATTTCATCAAGCCGTTCCCTGTGTGTGCTTACAGCAATCCACACAAATTGTGCCAGACCCTTTGCAGACAGTCTGAACCCCTATATGGGAGCAGTATATAAACCCATACACAAGTCCTGCTGTGCTCCACAGTGCTCCGTGTGGACCAGCGTTTAACTTTGCCACTCAGTTATCATCTTGTCAGGTAGGCCAACAACCGTAACAAAATTTGAGCACTGGCAATAAGTAAAATAGATCTCCTTTAAGTGAGCCATGGAGTATCTTCCAGTCACTTGGCTTCTGCTTGAATAGAATGATTTCTTGTTTTCCCTAAGAGTTTTACATATTTCTAAGACAGAGTAGCTAATAGAAGAGTTTCTCCTGTAAAAGGGGGGAACATGGGTGAAAAGAGCCCAAAGACACCAGAGGAAGAGAAATATTTTACTTGTTCAACCATTCTGAAAAAAGATGTAAAAGTGACTAAGGAATACCATTACAAAAATGTTTTGAGATATCACTACAGTTCACAGTCAATTTCCAAGACTACCACAAAATGCCACAGCCATTTTTTTACTCACTAAATAGACGTTGTTTGCTGACTGAAGTGAGTAGTATAAGTGTACAATGAAAGGACTTTTACTGAGAGCCAATGCATCCCTCTCTGCCTGCACCTGGTGAACCATATTTTTGTTGATCATGTCAGCTTTTTTCATCACCTGAAAAACAAAACAGAGCACACAAATGATTTAACCTTAAAACCCTCATAATAAAACCGTGTAGACATATAGTTCTGCAGAGCAAGGCCTGTTTTGCATGACTGTTTTTATGTTCCCTATTCTTTGTGTACTATGTAGCTTGTTATAATCCTTTTAATCACAAAGTCAAGTCTGCACAAATAATTGGTAAAGTTCTTAGTAACGACAAGCCTAGATTTTAGTCCTTTGTGCAACAACATAGAAAACGCAAGAAGTTTTTGTTGTTTTGTTTGTTTTTTTAATACTTACTCAGTAAGAACGTTTTTTATAATTTATTCTCGTCTTGCCTCTCAGAGGCAGTACTTTAGCCCCCACGGCAGGCGCAGGAGCTGAAAGGGCTCAGTTCCGGCAACTGTTTACATGCGAGAAGTCAACAGCGCTCTACCGCTTGGCGAGGTTTTTGTTGTTATTTCCCCTTAAAGTACCTCTAAAAGCAGCTGTCGTTATCAGAGGTCCCCTGATCAAACCCTCCAAGACCTGACCGAGGTGAGGGCGGGGCACGGCCGTGCGGACAGCGCGTCCCAGGGCACCGGGAGTGCCCGAGCAGCGGCCGCTCCCCGAAGGCCACGGCTCACGCCAGGGCCCCCGTCCCCTCGGGACGCCCCTTTCCTGCACGGGGCTGCTCGGCAGCGGAGGCGGCAGCGCCGCAACCCCGGCGACGCCTCACCTTCACGGCATAGAGCCGGCCCGCCTTGCGGCCCAGGTACACTTTCCCGAAGGCGCCGCGACTGATGGGCTTCACAATGGTGAACTCCTCGATGGAGGGAGGCCGCGGGACCTCGACGCGCGTCGGGCCGGCGGCTGTGGCGGCGCAGGAACCAGCAGCATCGCCCCGCTCCCCGCCGGGCCGCTCGGGTGCCATGGCGCGCCCGGCCCCGGGCCCGCCGCGATTCAAAGCGGCCCCGCCCCGCCCGCACCGTCACCAACGGCAGCGGAGCTCTCGCGAGACCCCGTGCGGCGGCGGCGGCGGGAGGTGCCGGCCATGGCGGAGCGCGGCGGGGAGTGACCCCAGCTCCCGTCCGGTGCCGCCCTCAGAACGTGCCCGTCACAAACCGCCGCAGCTCTGAGCTGGCTGATCGCTGCTCGGGTGGGCATCTAGGTTCTCCTGCTTGGCTCTAGGTTGTAACTTGCTATGAGCAGGTACTGTCCCCCCATTTCCATGGGAGACTTGAAGGTGTAGGAATTCAACAGAGCTTAGTGCGAGACTTCAAGGAACTGGAATATATTTGTTTTGAAAGAAACAACAACTTCGGGCCCACATTATAATTTTCTCGTATGCTTCACTCACATCTAAGTTCAAGATTCATTTGGAAACACTCTGGGGCACACAGTGTGATCGTTGTGGTGTCCTTTGCAGGGACAGGAGTTGGGCTCCATGGTCCTGATGGGTCCCTTCCAACTCAAGGATATTCTATTTTTCTATCATTTTCTCACACTTGCATACTTGATAGCTCCAAGACCTCTGTCCAAATGGCACCGCCAGGAGGGCTCGTGTGCCAGAGAACATGCCCTGTCGAGTTCTCATCACTGCCGTTCATCCCTCATTGTCTCTTGGCATTCTGTCAGATAGTGATGGCAAACCACTCCCTGGGCAGGTCTATACTGATCAGGAGTTAGATTAATGTAATCGGTTGCTTCCCACTAATTCTTGATTACTTCATCTGCTATTTATTTTAGGCAGCTTTGTTTCACAATTTGTTTCTTTATTTTGGGTATCTCCATGGCTACATTCTGCCTCCCTCTTGTGACAGCAGGGGCAGGGATGGCATTTACAGTGTACTCTGACCTAGCTGCCATCCTGTTCCCAGAGCATAGGCCTTCTGCTCTGTTTACACTGCACAGCCCTCAGTGTTTACTAGTTTTACTGCTCTCAGCTGTGTTCTAGGTCACTTTTTTTTTTAACCCTTGCCTTACTGCTTTTATGTTGGTTTCACATATACATTGCTGTTCATGTTTCGTTCACACCAACCATAATTGTTTTGTTGCAGTCTGTGCATCAGCAAAGAGCTATCGCTGCAGAGGTCAGTGCACAACAGGGGGTCTCCTTTCACACAGCAGATTAGTCATTAGGCCCTTGTTGTGCTCCAGGATACGCCACTTAGAATCTGACCCTGATCAGAGGCCTTGCTTGTGACTTGTGAAGGAGAGCTGCTATCATACAGATAATATGTGCAATTTAATGAGCAAATGCAGAAAACATGTTTTAAATTAGCTTTTTGTAATAGTATTAAATAAAATTTATTCTTGTCTGTGTTTGTCATTTAACTCTGCAATGTTAGTTTAGGTCTTACTGGCTGCAATGCCAGTGGAAGAATCCAGGTGAGAGAAGAGGAGGTTGTTTCTTGTGCTGGCACCCTGAGCAGACATCAGGTTATGCCAGCAATGATCATGCATCAGGAGTGAGTATTCCACTACAGCCTGAGCTCACCAGAGAGAGGGTAACACCTTCTTTCCCACCCCTCGAGGCAGCATGAGCTGTTGTAGAGCTACATAGAAAACTGCTTCATGGAGTTTATCTAGCTAAATGTTCATCACCTTTTAGGTTTTTTTGCTGTTGTCAGGTGAGGTTTCTGCCAAATCAGCAAGCTGAGATACATGACTTTGATCATGAGAGTGCTAGTGGAAAACAGAAGAGATGTACACAAAGGCAGGGGGAGGCAGCAGTGGGGCTGTGCTCATCCAGAGCAGTGTAAATTGGTGTGGGGTAGCACTTTCAGTGAAGAGCAGTGGTCAGGAGAAAGAAAATGCTAATAAAGCCCCCTAAAATCAGCTTTATGGAAGTCCAGATAAGTGACATCTGTAGCCCTCCCCTTATCTGCTGATATAATTACTCCATCATAGAAGGCCACTAGGTTGGTTGGAGAGGGTTTTCCCTTGGTGAAGCTGTGCTGTGTCTCGAATCACCTCCCTATCCTCCATTGCTTTGGAAACACCGTACACTTGGCTAATCTTTTGTTGTAAGGACAAGCAAAGACAATCCCAAGACAAATGGGCTGTCTGGACAAGAGCCACTGGGAGTGAAGTCAGGACTGAGCAGTAACTGGGGAAAGGTAATTCTGGTAGTGGGAGACCCTGACCACCAACTCATTGACCACCTACTCAAAACGGACCCCAGACTCAAAAAGAAGGAAGAACTGCACCTACAGACTGATTAGCATGAGATCTATAGCTAGCAAACACGGGGTTGAAGTCTAATTAACAAAAGACTTATGTATTTGGTAACCAATGAATGTTGATGTCGTTGTTAAAATGTAAAATATTAAGTTTTATGATTGATAAGCCAGCCTTTCGTGGGTCATCACCTATGTCCCTACTTTGTGCAAACTAGAATAAAAATTAGAAATACCTCGCCTGGGTGTGTGCCTTGGCGCTGCGCGCCGGTTAACGAGCCCGCGTGCCGGACAACACCCGGGGGCGATGACACCGAGCAGGGGCAGGTGCCTCTGGCAGCTGCACCACCCCCGGGTGAGAGCGGGTCTCCCGCGGGGCCCTGCCCGCCCCTCCGCCCGGGCACTCCCGGCCCCGGCTGCGCCCGCTCCCCTCTTCCGCCTCGAGGCGGCGGCTGCGCCGGGCGGCGGCGGCCCGGAAGCTCTTTGGGCTCCCGCCGCTTCCGGGGCGGCTCGGCCCGGTCGGCGCGGCCGCAGGGCGGACATTTCCCGGAGCGGAGCCGCGGCGCCTCCTCAGCCGCCGGCGGCCACAGCGGGCGGGCTCCTGCGGCTGGGCTGGGAGGCGGAAGAGGTGCCTGCGGCCGTGGTCCGCCCCGCCGGGAGGATGTTTTCCTTCTCCACCGTGCAGCCCCAGGTGAGCGGCTGGCGGGGCGCTCCGGCGGTGCGGTGCGCGGTTCTCCGCGCCCTGGGCCCGCTCTCCGGCGGGGGCTCGCCCCGTGTCCAGGCGGAGGCGCTCGGAAGGCCCGGGGGTTGCGGCGGGAGGAGCCGAGTTCTTGCCTGCCACGTTCCTGGGCTTTGGGCGTCAGTGGGGCCGCAGCGGGGAGAGGAGCGGGTGGGGGCTGCGGCGGTGTGGGGTCCGCGTCGAGAAAAAAGGTACATAAGTGGACGAGAGAGGGAGGTACAGTAAAAGCTTGTTAAGAATAAAAACATTCTGAAGCGACGAAATAACCTTAGATGGCGCTTTTTAGTGTCTGTAGCAGAAGAAAGAAGTGGTGACGTGTGTTATTACAGTTAAACTATGCTGTTAATTTTAACGGGTTGTTGTGAAAGCTAAAAGGAAATGGCTTAGAAGGGTTAGTGGAGGGAAGACCGTCGGTGATTTGTGACACAGAACAGTCCGAACGCAATCGGGAAGGCATCGTTAATTAGACAATGAGTCTGATGGGACTGGTGAGTTTTATGGACTTTGATCTGAACCAGTGGTTTTGGTTTTATTTTTAAGTTTTGTATTAGTGTGTGATCGTCTGATTCCACAATGGATTTTGATTGTTCTTTCCTCATATGGAGAATGTGTTTAAAGCTTTAATTAGAGTAGTGAAATGGAAGAATTTGTATGTTTCTAGGAATGTGTCATTTCACCAGTGTGGGAAATGCAGGCAGAAAGTTTGATTAGTGGTTGGGATGTTGGCTTTGACCTCTAGAGTCTTTATGGTTTTACCACAAACTCTGAGTCTAATTACAACTTTAGACAATTAATTATGAGGCAATTTTCACATCTCACAGCATTGTCTCTTGATCTTCTGTCTAGTCGACACAAAGATGGTAGTCCTTGCAGAAGGATGTTCATAGACATAACATATCCAATTATGCTTCAATCAGGTATTGCAATCAGGGATCATTCCAGCAGCCAGGGTTGTGTCCCAGCTACTTCCTAGTGACATGTACTCAGTCTCAGGAGGTTTGGAACTGCTGGGGTTATTTGTCCCATACGTTCACAAGAGATGTAGTCATGTGTTAAGAGGAGGAGCCCTGTTACGTGGTGCACCTGGCCTTCTGTACTGTTTCATGAGGTGGAGTTGGCTGAATGCTGCTGAACTGCAGATCTGGCTGTGTGCTTTGTGTAGTTTCATTTTGATTGTTAAGCTGAAAGTATGATCCCAAGGAAGAAAGCATAAAGGTAGCATTTGGGAATAGCTTATAATAATGCAAGAAAAAGTATAGATAATTTAAGTTATAAAAGTATTGCTTTAGAGATGAAAATATGAGCTTCTAATCTGTCATACATGCTTAAACTTTTTTTTTCTCTTAAAAAAGAGGTATCAGCTAACACTGTGGTGTTGAAGATCATGTGGTTTATAACTGGGTCCTCAGTTAAAAGGCAGTGTACAGGATACGCAGTTATAAGTTAGAGTTTGGAACAGAGGTATGTTTAAATAGTTTAAACAAGCTTAAGTCTTTATCTGATTTTTTCCAGGCTACTGTTCCTTTGAGTCACCTTATCAATGCCTTTCATTCACCAAAAAGCTCCACAGCTTCTGCCAGCAAAGCGTCCATACAGCCTGTCCAGAGGGATACCTCCCCAGAGAATGATCCTCAGAGGAGTGAGGTACAGAAAATCTTTTGAAAAAGTGATGGTTTAACTGATATTAAGTCTGAATAACACCAGTTTAAGTGAATGTAGTATTTGACTGGTCTATAAAATAATGTAATGTGACTAAACAAAACAGGGTGTTAACATGTAGACTGTATCTTTTTGGCAGAACTGCAGTCAGTCAGTGTTTTGCCAGTAAGGATTCTACAAAAATACAGTGTTTCATTAAAAAAAAAAAGCTGGTACTTGACTCAGTAATACTTTGCAAATGATGAAGGAATTTTTCATTTCCACTTTAATGGTTCTTTCTGTAAAGTAGCAATAAGTTTTCTGTTAATAAACCCTATATTATCTTTTTTTTGGTAGTTCTAGCAGTTTGTTTCATTATTGCTTGTGAGAAAATGGGGTCTGTAACTTAAGATGTGTTGAAGGTTTTGAAAGATTAAATGGCATATTTTCATGTTCAGTTTTATTTTTCTGTTAAAATATCTTTCATTATCATTGGGTATTTCTTGCTTTTGACATTGAAAATTAAAACACAGTGCCAGGTAGTATTAGATATTGCCACTTCTCTTTCAACTAATTTCTTACAAGTTTGGTAACTAAGCACTTTTTTGGGAGGAAAACCATGGAATCTGTCAGTAACTGCAGAACCGTGGAAATCGGCACGGGTACTGCTCACCACTGTGTTGTGATTCCATTGTTGGGTTTTTGTGGGGTTTTTTGGTTTGGTTGGTTTGTTTTTTTTCAGTCTGGATTTCCTTCTGGTGCTACTGGGCAATTTTTTCTCTAGGGTAACCTTATGTAAATTTTGAACTTTTATTTCTATTTTTCAGTCTGTATTTAAAAATTTGAGAGATCTGGGATTGTCTGATTTGAAAGCTAACCAGTTCAGAGAGTTGGTGAACAGGCTACTTCCTGGCTACTGTACAGAAAGCAAAGTCTCCTCACAATGGCACACATCATACGTCTCTGCTCAGTCCTTCTTTGAAAATAAGCATGGTATGTTTGAGTGAAGTGTTTATGAGAGTTGGTGAGAGTTAAATTGTAAAGGTGAATACAGTTATTCTTTAGTTTATTCTCTTGTGCTGTAGATAATTTGTAGTTAAACGTATTTAATAAAAAGAATAATAATGTATTTTTTGTTGTATAGAGCTTGTCTCTGTAAACTTGGGAAATTTGGAAAATTCAACAAATTTTTTCTTGAGATTTCAAGTTGGTTGCTGTTAAACGTTTCCGAACTCAGCTGTAGTACAAGTGCACTTCTCTTAATGATGAGCCCGAGCTGTGAATTTTTCCACCAATTTGTTTCACCGAGACACTAGATTTTGCTAATCTCCTTACTTCACAGACGTCTCCAGTTTACATTTTGATCAATTTTTTGCTTGAAGCATTGTTACGCAAAGGTATTAATTAGAAAGGAATTCAAGGTGGCAAACTGTTAGCACTCCATGTAGAGCATTTCATTGCTGAAATAAATGAGAGTAGTTCCTTGCAGGTGAAGATGTTTTGTTGGAATTAGTCTAAAATGAAGGAAGTTAGACCATTGCAGATGCTTAAGAATGTATTAGAAAAAGAAGTATAGAGCTGGCATTTGAGATACTGCCTATATAGTACTGCAGTAGAGAGGAGGAGTGTGATGCAGGGCTGCTATTGGAGAAAAAAAATTAAATTGCATTGTGTTGTGAGATACATAAAAAACAGTACAATGACAATTGCGTGAAAGCAAACAAATAGTTGGAAATGCTTCAAAGCTTTGATAGATGTTCTGGTAATTTGTTTAAAGATGCCTGGAGCACTGTAGTAAAATAGAATTAATATTTAAAAAACTAAAAAAACTACTGTGCAAGAAGTAATGTCGAAATGCCATTTAAGATAGAGTGTATTTACACTTTGTTGTATTTTTTTGCAGGTTTTGTGGATGTTTTCAGTGCTTTACGCTCATCTTGTTTGTATGGACAACATCCTAATCCCCTCCAAAATTTCTGTTCAGATGTTCGGTGTTGGCCAGGTATAAAGCATTAAACTGCACTGCTTTTAATCCCTGTAGAATTTGTCTATTCTGGAAAAGTAGTTTTACATTTGTTGTAGAGGCATCACTCAGGAAATACCAGTAAGCTTCCAGGAGAAACTTATGTCTATATTAGCACATTAAATCTCTGTTAGTTTTTGCACTTGAGTAGTCTGTTTCCCTAGTTCAGTAAACACTATGTTCTTCCAAGATGTCAGTATTTGTTGATCATAATCTTGAAAGACCACAGATGAAGTGACTATTTTTGAATGAATAAATATATTGAATTCAGTACTCATTCAGTTAAATTTTCTGAGGGGTTTGGTGATTGACAGCATTAGTGAAAACATAATCAACAATTCAGGAAATTCAGGTATTGTCCTAAATTCAGTTCTTCTGATGCTACCTCTAGATATATGTGTTTGTATGCTGTGGTGAACAGAAATGCTGACAACGTGGAGATAGCCCAGTGATGAGTCACAAGGAAGGGCACAGATTTTTAACCATTTTGTGTAGGGGAGAAGCTGAAGGATCTGAGGTCTTAGATAGCAGAATAGAAGGCAAGGAGTGATCCAATTGCTGTTGGAGCCATATCAGTTACCCTTCTCACTTACACCTCAAAGAAGAGGCAACAATCCCAAGTAAAAACAAATAAAACTTGTTTGAAAATTTTCACAATGAGGCTGGCTATGTTCTGAAACAGATTGTCTGGAGAAGTTTGGTTATCATAATCCTTGGAGATTTTCCAAACTGAGCTGGACAAGGTCCAGAGCTACCTGATCAAATGTTAGACCTTTTTTGAGCAAGGCTCAAGGGTCAGCTGCAGAAGTTCTTTTTATCTAGTGCTGTTCTTGAATGATGAAAAGCTTAGTGAAACCAATCTAATTAACTGCCAATGGTGTTTATTTTAAAACACAGTAGTAAAAGAATAAAAATATTCTTTGCTTGTGGTAAAATGTCCATCATAGGGTTTCTGATGTGTTAGGAGATGACTTAGAGTGCCATAAGCTCACTATGATTAAATGGTCTCATTTCTTTTGTCACTTTCGAAGTTAACAGCACACTGAAGCCATTCCAGATCTCCTCAGGGCACCTTATCAGCAGAGCTCACAAAGCATTATTCCCATCCTTCTGGATTTGCTTCTGAATGTTTCATGTTTGTCAACCTACCTGGATTTAATTGTCTGAATGGCTCCTCTTCCCTGAGTTGGCCAATTAGCTATAATTTACAACATGAAATTGATTATTTTAACATGAAATTTTATGTAAAACAGTTAAAAATGTGCTTGCAAGGTCAGACTACAAATAGGGTTTGTGATCATACAGCTATCCATTCACAGTACAGTGGATATGTTGGGAAGATTATATTCCATATTCTTTCGTAGAATAGTTTCTGAAATTTCTTAAGACTTTTTTTTTGTAGTGGTAGTAATGATTAGGTTTTAACTTCTATTTATTCTTACTACGTAAAGTTTACATACAGACACGGAACTTCAAGACTCTGAGATCAAGAGCAAGACGTCTGCAGTCAACATCTGGTCAACTCACAGAAACAAAAAGTTCACTTTCTTCAATTTTGAAGGTAAATATGAGTAAAGTGAAGTTGTTTTGGGCTTACTCAGACCATCTCTTTCTCTTGAATAAACCTTCAAAATTTACCAAAGATGTTTTCTTTCACTAGCATGAAAAAATTTCTGAATTCTAAAACTTGAGCTCATAGCAATGTATTGTTTTTTCTTATTAATGCATGTATTTGCTTCATATGTTACCAATAATGAGATTATTTGAATTTTTAGGAGAGCAGTTTCAGCATATAACTATGGTTTTTAACTCTAGAAATTAAATTCTTTATATTCTGTTTCTAAAACAGAATATAAACTAAAAATAACTTCAAGTCAAAGTATTTATTTCTTTAAGCAGAAATACAGCTAGTTTAACACACAAGAATGTGTGTTTTCAAGTCAGCAGATATATACCCAAAGCACTAACGAAACCAAGTTAACCTGGGTACTCTTTGCTTCTAATTGGATATGCAGAAGTCAGGCTAATTAAGGCTTTTCATTTTACTGTGTATGTAAATTCGTTGAACTCTTCCCTTCTTCTAGACATATGTTTTATTTCATCTATAGACTAGGTGTACTGTGGATGAAGATAAACCAGAGCTAGCTCCATTCAGTGCTGCTCTGAAATTTGACAGGGCATGAGAGATGTATTTGCATAAGCCCCATCAAAACGATACTTGCAAAGATATTTTGCAATTGGAAATAAAGCAGAAAGCTTAAGCTAGTAACTTCCACTGAATACAGCAAACAAAGCTGGCTGTGCACAGATCTGTCTTAGGCTGCATTTTCAGTTTGGAACTGGGATCCAGAAGGGCTCCAAAACCAATTTGCTCAGCAAAAATGGGAACGCCTGTGCTCAACCCATGGGGATTCCACACTTGAGCTACTGGTCTGTACCCTCTAACTAACCCAATAGCACGTGAATTATATGCTGTTGTAATTCTTTTTTTTCCTATCACCCATGTTAGCCAGGTGGTAAGTTAACTGTTTATAAAATTTGGTGTATACTAATACTGCTTTGGAAAATATTGCAGGGTTTTATCCTGAGAAAGCGACGAATTGATGTTGAAAACTTAGACACACTAATGAAAACAAAAAACATCCCGGAGGCACACCAGGATGCTTTTAAAACTGGCTTTGCAGAAGGATTTTTGAAAGCACAGGTATTCCTGCAAAAAACACTTGGTAAGTTGTTTTAATTTACATATCTTGTCTTTGCAATCAGAAAGTAGTTTATTTTAGCCCATGCTAAATATGTTTTTATTTTCTTTTACAGATTCCTTAAGAAGATCACGTTTGCTTTCTTTCTTTCTCTTCGTTCTTTGTTTTTATCTTGCTATATATTCATCATTTTTACCTGGGAAAGGTTCCTTTTCTGATGCTGGTTAGTGAACTTTTTTTTCCGTGTTATTTCTTCCAGCAGGTTTAGCATAAATTAAACATGTTTTGACATAATGATTCAGTTTTATTAGTACACTGAAAAGTTATCCTAAGAGTTATTTACTGCTTCTGGCTACAGCCTTTCAGATGGCAGTGTGGCAAAATGTTTATGAAGACAAAAATGTTCTGTGTCAGTGTAATTACTTTATTTCTTTTGGTGAAGCAGTTATATGGAACTAGAGAAGTCAGACTGGTCACCAGTTATATATTTCACTTTCAATTTAGATGATGTGTTATCTAGATCAGCTGTAGGCAAGATGGTTTGAATTTTCAATCTGTAATCACAGCCTAGTTTATAGCAACTAGGAACTGGCATTGCTAAATTGCCATCCTGAGAAATTTACTGGAAGTAGTGGAACAATCAAAAGGCTGAGCTAACATAACGAGACATTCAACTTGATGCTAAGTTACCACCTGAGTCTCAAGAAAGTTAGCATAGGTATAGAAACATTGAGGGAGAAGTTCTGGCTTTGTGTACATGCTTCTGGATGAAGAGCTTTCTGTAGTACACGTGACTAAAAAGCATATCACTGAATTAATTGCAAATATTTTAAAGATTTTTTTTTTTTTTTTGAAACATAAATCTTATTCCTGCTGGACACTTGTAAATGAACACGTGCCCTGTCAAAAGGGCAGGTGTAAGGTCAGTGTCTTCCTGGCATGCGTTCAGGTGCAGCACTCAGTCTTGCAATGAAATGACATTGTGTGTAAATTTGTTGTTCGTCATCTGCTGTTTGCTCTTAGTACGCTTTCGAACATCAAGTATCTTTGATGCAGCAGTTGATCCAATCCAGTTGAAAAATGTCACCTTCGAACATGTTAAAGGGGTAAGATCAAAAGTAAAATGTGTGCAAGTTCTTCTTTTAAGTAATCATTATGACTGCTGTTTAACTAATCATTATGAATGTCTTACTCTGTTCAAGAAATTTCTTTGTATGAACTGAAGCTTTGTATGCATTGGCCACTCTAAGATGAAGGAGGGTTTTAACCACTCTTTTTCTACTTTGTTTTTGTGGCGTTTAATACCTTATAAAAGGTAGACTCTCACTTGTTGATTACCATTTCTAAAGGCTAGAATAGCAAATGGCAGGCCATAAATAACAATGTTAATCTACCTTTTGCAGAAGTTAATTGATATAAGAATATGATAATCCCATTTGATCCTTTCTTTCTTAGTACCATCTCTTTCAGGCAGTGTTATTGGGACAGGAGATATGGAGATTCCCGGGAAGAAGTGAGCACGTCACTGCTGACGGGATACCTTTATTTTTTTCTGTTCATTGACTGTTAGTGGGAAAATTAGGACCTCCCCCTTTCCTTCCCCTGGGACAAATAGATAGAATGAATATTTCTTTAATTAATAAGACTAATATTTTGATGTAGAATTTTTGATTTTTTATTTATTTCTTTGGTCAGATCTGGTCTTGAACTGTTTGGTTGTTCCTTCACTGTTGCTATGTTTACTGTTTACTTAGACCTGCAAACAGTTTTAGGATAGGTTGAAATAAATATTGGTATCCACACAAATTCTGTGGTAGACTAATATTTTTCTGTTTGTGTTTTTGATCAATACACAATTAGGGACTTAATCTGTTATGCAAAACCTACCTACAAAAATGTGCAGTATTTTATAAATTCTTAGTTATATTTGTGCATGTTTTTCATGTACAGGTTGAAGAAGCTAAGCAGGAATTGCAAGAAGTTGTGGAGTTTCTGAAAAACCCTCACAAATTTACTGTGTTAGGAGGTAAACTTCCAAAAGGTAAGAATCATTGCTCAGCAGAGATGAAAAACTTGTGTAGCCATGGCTGTGAGACATGTTCTGTACTGACTACTTTACAGCCTAGTTTCTTACTATTTCTTCATGTATTATGCAAATGAAAATTTTGGGATTAGACAAAATTTACTGTGCCTTCTTCCGTTATTGAGCTAATAAACAGTAGTACTTTGTCCTGTAAAGTAGGGGAGTTTATTAACTCTTGAAAGGTCTTTATTTCTTCCTTATGGCTTTTAGCACTTTTGGTGCTTCCTAACTGCTTTAGATAGTTCAGAAACAAATATTTTCATGTAAAAGGATGATTAAGATCATAGTGGAAATCCCCATGAATCTGAAACGTGTCAACCTGAGAAATCTGCTTCCTGTTAGTGCTCTACACAGTTTAAAGACAGTTACTTGGAAGGATTTAATTTAAAAAAAAAAAGATTCCACAGAAACAGCCAGAAAAATATCAGTTTGAAGCAAACACTGTTAGGGATTCAGCTGCTAAACTCAACAGTAAATCTGCAGAATACTTCAGGCTTCTGTTTTGATGGTCTTACAAGTGTTTGTTGTTTTTTAAATATGGATCAAATTGTATCTAGATTTGTTGCAAGAAAGCTCCTTCAGACTGGCAGTAATGAGCAGTACCTGAAATGGGATCTTAACAGCATTTTGGAGACAAGTGTACGTTGTTTCTTCTAATGCATGGAAGAAACTACTCATGTAAGAAGACTGTGATTGTGGTGGTTTTGTTGATTTTTTTTGTTTGTTTGTTTGTCTTTTAGGCATTTTGTTAGTTGGACCACCTGGTACTGGCAAGACGCTTCTTGCACGGGCTGTGGCTGGTGAAGCTGATGTTCCGTTTTATTACGCGTCCGGGTCGGAGTTCGATGAGATGTTTGTTGGTGTGGGAGCCAGCCGCATCCGAAGCCTGTTCAGTAAGTTAAATAGTCATGGGTTTGAAATCTTCCCACGTGCAAGAATAAGTATTCAGTGTTGTTTACGTGGCTTGACTAGTTACCATTCTGGTTACTGCAAAGTAGTAGTGTATGAGGCTAATAAATAACGCTTTAATTGTGTAGGTAAATGGCACAATTCTGTGAGCATCAGTTAACTGTAGAATCTTCCTAACCATCACATGAAATTATAGTTTAACTTACAACTGATTTTACAATGGTCCCAGAGAGAAGGAGTAATTTAGTTAGAAATGTAATGTTCTGTAAACTCAATTGAATATTTGAAGTTGTAACTTACTTAGTCATACATAAATTGTTCTAAATTTGAATTGTAAATTTAAGATAAATTGTGTTAACCTTCTCAATTACTGCCCTCATATTTAGATTTTTTTTTTACTCTAAATTAAAGCTTTATAACATCATGGCATGGTAATAAGCTGAGATTTCTTTTTTCAGACCCATCAACAGGCTCAGAGTAAAGGGCATGATAACAAAACTTTCAAAACTAATGTGTAGATTTTATAACTTCCACAGAATAGACTTCCTACTTTAAGTGTGTAAATATCAGGGAGGAGAAAATCCAGCTTCTCTCTTAAATGGAAGATTGATAGGGTAAAATATATACAATGTACAAAGTAGTTTGCATTTGTAGAAAAAAGATGACTTCACATGGATGGGGTACAAAATACAATACATGTAGTACCTTAGAAATGCATTTCCTTCTGTTGACTCCAGAAGTGTAGATGCCTGACTTGTACATTAATGTTACAGATATGTCAGGCAGGGAGTGAGATGAATTGCATCCTGGTATGCATGTACCAATTGATGGTCTTCATGTTTATTACTGCATTTTTATTGTGTTTTAATACCTGTAAACTTGAGTGTGAAACCTTTGCTGTAAAATGACAAGCAAGTTCTATTAAAGTAAGTTACTGTTGAGACCCATCACATTTCCTATTGTTTTTATTCAATAGGCAAATATTCTCTACCCAAGCCTGTAGAATAAACTCTTGTAGGAAGTTCATACAAATTATGACAATTTTGTAGTTTATTTTACTAGTGATTTCGTGTAGCATGATAAGAATAAGCTGATGAGGAGATATATTTTTGAAATGGTGAGATAAAGAGAATCAAGATTCTATTTCCTTTTTTTAGGCTAAAAGCAAGACAGTTTTGGTGATGTCTAATAGAACATTTTATAATCCAAGAATAACAGAAACAGTAGAAGCCTAAACTACCTGATACACTGCCTGTTCCTTTGTGTGGTTCAAGGCTCCTTCTGCTATTTTCCTTTTGTCAGGGGAAGCAAAAGCAAATGCACCTTGTGTTATTTTCATTGATGAACTGGACTCTGTTGGTGGGAAGAGAATTGAATCTCCAATGCACCCCTATTCAAGACAGACCATTAATCAACTCCTTGCTGAAATGGATGGGTAAATATATGGTTTCTGAGGGCACAGAAGGTGCTTGACTGACTGGTATTTTGAATATGTGGGTGAACTTTTTCTTGACAGCTTTGAAGTTTTGTGTAATTTTTTTGTAGTGCTTTTAAAGATCTATATTTCATATGCTTTTATGGCTATTTTCTAGTACTGCCAACAATAGCATTAATGGACTTATTGTAAAGAGTATAGAAGCTTTTGAATTGTATTTGCACAATAGCTGCTGTTTATTTTAAATAATTTCTCAGGTTTGTTAGCCTTGTTAAAAAGGCTAAAATAATTTCTCAGGTTGTTTAGCCTTTGTATATCTAAAAGAAGAAGCTCAACACTGAGATTAGACCATGTTTTAACCAGTTGCTGGGCTAAACATGGTCATTCTTGGATCACATGTTGTAGTGTGAAAGCATGTTTTTGACTGGCCAGTGAGGTCAGTAGCAGTAGTTTTTGGCAAAATTGTAAATTCTGTGTCCAGAAAAAAAAATTACTCACCTTGTTTTCCACACAGCTTTAAACCAAATGAAGGTGTTGTTATTATTGGTGCAACAAACTTCCCTGAAGCATTAGACAAGTGAGTATAAAAAAACCCTGCAACAAAACCAAAGTTGCTTGTGATAATCTTCAAGTATTACAGTGTCATAGCTGGAGTTTTCCAGCATAAAAAGAATGTGTATTGACCAGTTTTTGGTATTTAATAGGTTGCAGAGTTAAATACGGAGAAATAATATGTTTATAAGCATTTGAAATTTCTGTAAATTTTTCAGCTAAATTGATAAGCTGCATTCCTTGTTCACAATGCAGAATTTTCAAATGCAAAAAAAACCTTTAAAACGAGTTGTCAATAAATATCTTTTACCTTTTTACAAGCAGATAAGAAAAACATTCTCTGCGTTGTGCACAAGACATAATCTATGTAGATATCTTTAGAAACAGCAATGGATTTTTGTTCCTTGATATACATTAGTAAGTTTACTGCAGCATTTTTGAGTCAATGTACTAAATTGTCATTTCCTTTAGTGCTCTAATACGTCCTGGTCGCTTTGATATGCAAGTTACTGTTCCCAAGCCCGATGTAAGAGGTCGCACAGAAATTCTGAAGTGGTACCTTAATAAAATCAAGTATGACCCATGTAAGTAAATATTTTACTGTAGTATCTTTTTATGTAACAGTTTTTATACTGGATCAGCCCCTTCATATTAGTCCTTTATTCCATCAGCAATTGTGGCTTTACTGCATCAGTAAAGAATGCAAAAATTGTCTCGTGTATAGTGTTTCTGTCTAGTCCCTGAGAGTTCATAGTCTTTAGAATTAGGCTTAATTTCTTTTAAAACTGGTTTCTTTGTTTGTTGTTCTTGTTTAATGCATAATTTTTAATAGAATATGATTCTTTCTTGCTTAAAATTTCAGGAGCAATATGGACTCTAATAAACAAAATGGTTTTGTTTTGTTTTTTCTTCCCCTACAGCTGTTGATCCTGAAATAATTGCACGAGGCACAGTAGGATTTTCTGGAGCAGAGCTTGAAAACCTTGTAAATCAAGCTGCCTTAAAGGCAGCTGTTGATGGAAAAGATATGGTAACCATGAAAGAACTAGAATTCTCCAAGGACAAAATTCTAATGGGTAGGATTTTATACAAAAGACATACATGTATATTACAATACACAGAGCTTTTCTCGTGTGATGAAGATTTTTACAGGGAAATAGAGAAGTTTTATGATGTTGTTTTTTGGTTTGTTGTGCTGTGGAGGTTGGTTGGTTGGTTGGGTTTGTTTGGTTTGGTTTTTTATAGTGGGGTTGGGGGAGGATTTTTTTTTTTTTTTTTAAACAAATGAAGTGTTTCCTATTAGTTATTTCTGAATAGAACCTTTTGAGACCAGAAAGTAGTATGTAAAACCTAGTGTGGAATACGTTCTTTAAAATTTCATACCATTTTTAAAGTTAAAAATGCTGCATGTCATACTTCAGCCTGCAGGGAGACACTTGCTTGATTTCTTGTCCTTCATCTACCTATGACCAGAAACCTGGAACTTCCGTTTGACGTCTCATGTAGTAGCACAAGTCTTAGACATAACCACTATAAATCTGGTCTGCTCATGCTTGAGAGAAGTGCAATTTTCTGAGATATTTAGACTGCATTTTAAGTCTAGTACCGTAA
Organism: Nicator chloris; assembly: GCA_013400495.1. Classification (NCBI taxonomy): domain Eukaryota; kingdom Metazoa; phylum Chordata; class Aves; order Passeriformes; family Pycnonotidae; genus Nicator; species Nicator chloris. The sequence continues at coordinate 83,518 of WAAE01018499.1, read as the reverse complement.
AAGGAGCTTGTCTGTAGAATATGTTTGGGTCCATTTTTAGGCATTAAAATCTGACTCGTAAACGTTTTACACTGAAGCATTAGTTCACTTTCATCACATGCTGTTCCTCGGCTGCTTTATGCTGTTTGGGTGTATGTAATGTGTGGATTGTGGTGGCCAGCTGCACAAAAAGCTTAATTTAATGTTCCTTTGTTTAAGGACCTGAGCGTAGAAGTGTAGAAATTGATGAGAAGAACAGAACCATCACAGCTTACCATGAGTCTGGACATGCAATCATTGCCTATTACACCAAGGATGCAATGCCCATCAACAAGGCCACAATCATGACACGAGGAACAACACTGGGACATGTGAGTGTTTCTTCAGCCAGCTTTTTTAGTATTTTTAAATTTTATTTAGTTTATTAGTATTTCTTTATTTAGTTTTATTCTTATGTTGGTTTGGTGGTGTAGAGGAATTTGTAACGATGCTATTTGCTGTGATTGTTAATGAATATTTTAGTCTGTTGAAATACTCAGTTATGAGCAATCTCTTGGAAAACTCAAGGTCATCTTTTCTGTGTGATAAAAAGCTTTCTTTCTTCATTTTGTAATAAATTACCGTGCACTGGTATAACAGTTCTCATGTACAAGGAAAGAGAAATAGAAGTAAGTTTGATTTTGCTGCAATTGAAATTGCACCAAAATTTCAATTTAGATGCTTTGAAAAGCATCTAAAGGACTGGTAAGTAGAAGCTTAACTGTACTTTTAACACAGACATCCTTTATCATCAGGTTGTTCTTTGTCCAGTTTGGCTTTTTTAAACTTCATCAGTTACCTGTCTTGTTTTTTGGGTAGATATCCATAAGTTTTTCTATTTTGCCTTTATCTGGCAAGCATTTGAACAGAAAAATATTTCTATTATATCTCTTCTGTTGAAGAGTTCGAATTAATATGTTCAGTTAATGAAAACCACTGGTCTGAATCCTCTGGGCAAGTTGATTTTTATACAGTCCAAGTGTAAGAAATAAGGAGAAATTGATAGAATGGGTTGTTCTGTTTCTTCTGGCAGTAGGTGTAAGTTGCTCACATTGATGGGATGCTCAGGGTCTGAGGAGGCTGTTTCAGCAGTTTGAGCACCTCCAAGCAATCCTGATGAATGCATATACTAGAGGCATATACAAAGTGTTGCATAAAATCTTTATCTGCTTCAGATATAAACAAGAATATTTTTGAGATTACTTCAGTACTTATTCAGTTTTTGTTACCTGACCACACTTCTGTATCTTACAGGTATCTTTGCTCCCAGAAAATGACAGATGGAGTGAAACTAGATCCCAGTTGCTCGCACAGATGGATGTCTGTATGGGAGGAAGAGTAGCAGAAGAGCTCATATTTGGAAGTGATCACATCACAACAGGTCAGCTGATTGGTAGTTAAGAGTTTTTGATCAAGGCTGTGGACTGGCCTGTCTAACGTGGTTTCAGTAAAGTAACTTAGATCTGTTTGCTCTCTAGGTGCTTCCAGTGATTTTGACAATGCTACTAAAATTGCAAAACTGATGGTAACTCGATTTGGAATGAGTGAGAAGGTAATACCATCAATCCTTTAATATTTATATGGAGCAAAACCCAGTTCTGTTCTGTAGCTAAAGCCTATTTGTCTGTCAGTGAGATTAGGGTAAGTAGTTTTCACAAGAAGAGTAAGCCTTATGACCTGGTCTGCTATAGAGAGCTCAACTAGAAAACCTGTATATTTGACAGTTTACAAAATTACCTCACAGGATTTTCACTTCAAAATTGCCTTGGAAATTTCAAATATCTTCAGGAAACAGTTATAATACAGCCAGACATTTTGGAATTGAGGATAATTCTGAGTCTGGGAGGGCAGAGAGGGTAACAACAGTAAGTTTTCTAGACTTTCTTTAGAAGCTTCTTTAGGCATGTTGATTGTCCATCAAGTGTTAGTAGTGTAGTCATTTTGTTTTGGTTTTTAAGTAAGAAAGTGCCTAATTAGGATCTGTACTGTGACCTATTAAAACAGAATTCTGCAGTAACTATATACTTGATGAATAGGCTTCATGTTTTGCTTCTGCTTAAAGCACTTGAGGAGGCATTTGACTTATGATTTTGTTTGCATGCAGAAGCAATAGGTGCTGAAACTAGTAGAGAGTTTTATGTGTATGACTGCAACAGTGGCAAGATAAAGATATTTTTGTTACTGTTTAGCTTGGTGTTATGACCTACACTGATACTGGGAAAGTCAGCCCTGAAACTCAGTCTGCAATTGAACAGGAAGTGAGGACGCTTCTACGGGTAAGAGCCTCTCCCCCTCCACTCTCATACTTCTGAAATGAATTGAACACCTTCCTGCTTGCTTAATTCATTTAAGTAATGTATACTGGTGAAAATACACAAAGGGATGGAAGTATTCCCAAGTATTTAATGTAGCTGCAACTTTAAATCTCTGCATATCAAAACTGATTGTCATGCACAAGTAGTGTGACTCAAGTTGGTGGCGTTGAGCTTTTTAATATACGTTTTAACACTTCTTCTGTGTTTGGTCAGGATTTGTATTTTTCCTATTCAATTCACAGGAAAAGTATGTCTACAAATTCTTTTAGAACAGATGTGGATGTTTTATGTTACTTTCACATTTCATAACTCCCAAGATAAGTAATTTTGTATAAAATCAAAGAAATTGCTGTATCAGATCAGAGTGTTGCCTTCAGTATCCTGTTCCTCACAGTGATCAGCGTCAGATGCTTAGGGAAATTTGGAACATTTGAAAATCACTGAACTTCCTGATCACTGTTCTGGTAATCTGAATTAGTTTGGTACAAGCAGGAGAATTACTTATAACATTTAAATGAGTAACACTTTTGCTGTAGTTGTTTTTGAACTGACTTGGCCTTGTGAGAGCTACCAGGGTAGAACTAAAAGTTGAAGCTGGAAATGCTGGCAGTGTGCATCTACTTGCAGCAGCTGGTGACTTTCAGTAGCTGGTAGCTTTCAGCTTTCTAAAATTACATAGTATTTTGAGTTTTATAAATATTAAGAAAGACTAGGCCTAGTCTTTGAGGAAAAGTATGTGAATGCTGTAGCTTTGCTCATAGTGCAAAAAAAATTGTTAGAAAAATCAGGAAATTTTCAAATCTAGTAAGTCTTTTCCAAGTCATATGTAACAATACTAAGGTTTGTCTCAGAATTCTGTTTTCAGCCATACTTGTGCAAAATGCACAGGTGGCATAAAGTGTTTGGTTGTTTTTTATTAATTATGCCAGCTATATTTAAAAGCTTTGAAATGTAAAGCACAACTTTAAATGTTTGTCTCAAGCTGTATTTACCTGGAAGCTATTTTTAAAGTGGAATCTTGCTGTTGTTTTTGTTGTAAAGTCTTAAAATCTCCTTCTACCTGTTATTCAAATTAGGATTCCTATGAGCGAGCGAAGAACATCCTGAAGACTCATGCAAAAGAACACAAGAATTTAGCAGAAGCTTTATTGAAATATGAGACTTTGGATGCCAAAGAAATCCAAATTGTTCTAGAGGGGAAAAAACTAGAAGTAAGATGATAACTTCTGCGATATGTAACTGATAATTTGAAGAATGTACATCCAGCAATGCAGTAGTCTTACGCAGCATAGCCTTTTTTTCTCTTCCTGATGTATGTATGGCATTAGTGTCACTTCAATATTAGTCTGTCTCTTGTGAGCTTCTGTTACACATCTATTTGTTGTGTCTCATCAGAATAAGACACAAAATAAAGCAAATTCGTCATCCTCTGCTCCTTATACTCTTCGCACAAGAAGTTATTCAGAAGGATAAATCTCAGGGTTGAATTCAGCATTGTGATTCAATCAAATGTGTTGAAGCTGAGAAGAAAAACATGCAGATACAGTGGTGTGTGTTGGCACAGCTTCCTGGGCCATGCTGCTACATGTGTGTTTGAAGTGATACCCCACAATATATGCTCTGGAATGTGTTATGGAGAGTGACAGACTGAGATGTAAAGCAGTAGTGTGTTGTGTAGCTATTGCTCATACTCTGAGGTTAGAGACCACTGTTAAAGACTTCTTATTTAGAAATGTAACAAAACATCTCAAAGAATGAACAAGGTCCATTGGAGCACCATGCTTGACAAAAATGTTAGTGGTCATGTTTCCAGTACTGTTGGAGTTAAAATACACACATGTATGGCTGGGAGAGAAATTTTAATGCAAAAACACCAGGCTTAATGTGTCTAAGCCTCTTTGGACCATGTTTTGGGGTAGAACCATAGCAGGGATAAGAGAAATACCTGTGACCTCTGATGTGCTGCTGACAAGTTTCTTAAAATTTTTATTACTGCAGTAGACAGATGACAGTGCTTTGATGACAGTGCTTTTACACTGGTGGAAATTCCACAGAACTAGTTTCTATTAATACTATGTACAGGTGTTTGATAATCCAACAGATAATCTCTTTGAAGAGAACAACATTGCTCACTGAAGAGTAATTCAGAAAATGTTTGAAGCATGGGTTGTTTCAAATAACATTCCCAGTTCTATTCTATGGTAGAAGTAGGGAAATAAAACCTTTTCTTTCAACCCTTACAGAAACCTTGCGAAATTGTAAGAAAATGCAAAAAATGTTTTGAAAATGAGCAGTTTCCAATCAAGTGGAAGTGATGGCTAGTAATTATATGCCAGTATTCCTCTGATCTTACAGAACTGTTTTTTAAGGAATAACACATCTTGGTCATAATCCTTCTGCACAATCAATTGTAGTGTTGTGGGATTACAAGCTTCTGTTGCAGAGAGGACATGTATTAGCATATTAATGTTGAGGGTTGTCATACTTGGACATTAAAATAGTTGGGCTGGTGCCAGTAAATGTGAATGGAAACTGGTAGCTACACCTAAAACTAGAAGCAATACAGTGTTTTGGAATTTTCTGAGTGTAATACTTGATTATAACCTATTTTTTTAGTAAGAGCATATGCTTTTTTTTTCCTTTTCAAAACAAGATCAACTTTCTTTTTGCCTGTTTTTGTCAGCTTACTCTAGTGGCATCCCGCTCAGCATGGGTGAACTTCCAAATGTTATAAAACAGTATAGGAAACATCTAGGCTGACTAGTTACAGTGTACATTTATTCCAGAAATACACCAACAGAAACAAAAATATACTGCATATTTGGGATCTGGTTTTGGAGCAATAAAGGTTAATTTTAATTATGCACATTGGTTTTCTTCTTAGTCACTGTAAATTGCTATAAAATGTAATAGCAAGTTCCCTAGTATGTAAATTGAGGTGTATAAAACATTTAAAATTGTAAATAAATTTAAGAACTATAGCAAAATTGCACTCTCTCTAAATGAGATTTCTAGGGAATATTCTCCCTAGAAATTCACACCTTTTTTCAATTGCTGCTTCAGTAGTGGGACTTGAAAGTGATCTTTTCCAGCCAAATAATGTGAATTTCCATTTGGAAAGAGAAGCAAAAAATTTTTTTCTTGTTTGGAGTTACTAAAATCTGTATTGAATTATCTTGTTTGGGGCAGTAAGTCCTTGAAGTCCAACTTATTTTTCCTATTCAAAAGCTTCTTGCTATCTGCATAGGATAGTGTCAAAAAGGGGAAAAAATGATATATCATTGGGTCATTAAAGATTATTACAAGATTAGTCATAAAGTGCAAAGGCTATCTTTGCTTTCTGGCCAATTTAACAGCATGTTACTGAAGAGTGTACTGTTATTCCTAGTTGGTTTTGTGTGTGTAACATATGCGAGGTTTCCAAGAAACTTGTCTGTTGAGGCATTGGATTTGATTGCTGGTGCTCTTTTTGGGAGCACCTAGGAGCTGCAATTTCTCCTTTTGTAATTATTGGGCAATGATAGGAGAGTACTAGATTGGATTTGTGTGGCAGGTTTTTGTAGTGAGGAGGCTACATGGGTGGCATCTGGGAGAAGATGCCGGAAGCTTCCCTATGTCCAATAGAGCACTGCCAGACAGCTCTAGGAGAACCTGCTCCTGTCCAAGGCTGAGCCCATCGGCCCCCGTGGTAAAGCCTCTGAGACAACACACTTACAGGGAAGAAGCTCTGCCCTAGAGCAACTGCAGCCAGAGAGAAAGGAGTGAGTATGTGAGAGGAAACAGCTCTGCAGACACCAAGGTCAGTGGAGGAGATGTAGCAGGGTTACAGTGAGAGTCCCCCTCGCCCTGTGGAGAGAGGAGCAGCAGAGACAACCTGTGGTGAACTGACCACAGCCCCAGTTCCTGCCCCAGCCCCACCCTGCTCTTACCACTTGATGGGGAGGAGGTAAAGTGGAAGTGAAGTTAAAAACAGGAAAGAAGAGGGGTAGGGGAAGAGGTGGTGTTAAGATTTGGTTTTGTTTCTAATTTGATTGGCACTAAACTAATTTTCCTGGCTCAAAACTGTTTTGCCCATGACAGTAAGTGGTGAGTGATCTTTCCCTGCTTTCATCTTAACCCACAGGCTTTTTGCCATGTTTTCCCTGTCCAGCTAAGGAGGGGAGTGATAAGAATGCCTTTGGTGGGCTCCTGGTGTCCAGCCAGGGTCAACACAGCACAACCACAAAAGCAGCTTCCAGAAATCAAAGGATGAGCATAACCTCAGTGCCCTTTAAGTAGGGAGAGTCTCCTTCTGTTGAAAACAGGGCAGAGATAAGTGCTTAGATAGACAGTTTGCTTTTTAAGTACCTCTGAAGTGGTCACAAGCAGGGTGGCACATAAAACTAAGAAATTCGAACTTGGACACAATTCTGAATTTTCTGTATTCCTGAAGCTGGCATGCCAAAATTCTACCAGCAAGCTCAATACAAAGCAAATGGAAACTTCCATTGAAAGTTGTGGCCTGCTCCTTCCTACGCTGTGATGACCTAAGTCAGCTGAAATGTCAGAAGAGTTTTCTAAATCTTAATCCTTTAAACTGGGTGTGAAGTTAGACAATGAAGCCATTCATAACTTTCTGCTCTACTGATCTGCTTGGAAACTTTGGCTGGAAGCAAGGAGAGTTATTTTTGCTTCTAAAACATGGCCAGACAACACGATGAGAGGTGAGAGTACCCACTTCAAATAGGCTGCTCTCTCTACTTCCCCCAGAAGCAGATTTCCCTTTTTCCAAACCCATGACTCGCATGGGTTTATTAAGAGATCTTCCTCTGGCATTGGCCAATGTGAGAGCATCTGCTCCTTCTACAGCATCATGAGTGCATAAATGGCTGGAACATTTGCTATTAGAGTACTAGTCTGGACCATGAAACATTGAATGGGAGAAGTGGGGACTCTAGTTCATTTGTTTTTTCCCAAATCTAGCTTTGTCGTTAGTGCCCCGTCCTGGAAACTTAATGCTGCTAGCTGTAATTCTAAGATTCAGCACCGGGTTTTGACTCTGAGCTCAGCAGCAGATTTGTTCTAAGAATAATTTGAGTTTTCAGTCTTTCCCTACTCTTTCAAAAACTGCTCAGGAATAAACAGAAGGATCCTGCCCTGTCTGCTGGGTTTCATGAAGTGGGCCAGAAGTCACAGGAAACAGAGGCAGTCTCTGTCACACTTGCTCAGTCAGAAGAAACCCTCCACGGTAGCAATTTGGACTGAATGGTTTAAGAAGTTCTACACCAATTTTTCCAGAATTACATCAGTTACCATCATTCACTTTATTTCCAGTGGGTCATTCGTGATATTGGCAACAAATTATGAATTGACTTTTACTTACTGTCTTGTCCCTACAAGTTAGAAGGCCACTTCATATATTCTTAGCTCTTATTCAGTGAAAGCTCCTCTGCTCTCCTCCTCAACACCTCACAAGACAAACAGAATGGAATTTATGGGTTTAGAGTTTTAGGACTGATCTGCTTGAACCTGAGTTGCTTTTTCAGTTTTTCCTGAATCAGGGTGTGATTCTCTCTAGAGAATCCTTGTCCTGTCATATCATGGCACAGCATCTCCCAAGGGGGTTCTCAGGAGGTCCATGCAAGGTCAATAACCTACAGCACATCCCTTTGCAAACTGCAGCCAACAGAAGCTACGCATAAACTTCTTAGGGGTACCAGATGTTCAACCTTAGCTAGAAAATGGGACACGAAGAAAGGGCTTTGAATAGAAAATGGGAGTCAACTTGTCTTCCCCAAGGGTTTCTCATGCTACAGTAGGAACCTAAGCACATTTTGTCTCCTAGAGGCTTAAGAGTTATCACAGTCTCAGACAGTTCTTGTCCTCTTTTGCTGTAAAACATCCAGATTTGAGGCTTTGGGGCAAAAATTGTCTTCCAGCTCAGTGCTGGGATGAGTTACAGCACCAAGGCAAACAGGTGGAAAATGCAGTCCGGTGGAAGTTACTCTTCCCCACTGTGAACACATTCTGACAAATGTAGTCCATTAAGCTGATGCGGTGGTCAGTGTTCATAAAAACTTTAATACATTCAGTAAACACAAAAAAAATTTAACAACATTAAGATGTTGACACAAAAATGAGAAATGCAAATGCAATCTCTAAGTTTTAATTTCTTCTGTTATTTTTCTTGCCTGGCTTTTCTGAAGCCTTTGCTTCCCTGCTGTGTTTATTTCTTTTGTCTTTCATTTTCTTCATGTCTTATATTCCCTGAGAGTCATTACAACTGAATCTACATATAATAAATATAAATTATAACACATGAAACTTAGTCACAAACAACCTTTATAATCTCTCAAGCTCAAGTTTTTTAGATTTGGTATTGGGAGATCTGCCAAAGTTTCCAAAAAATGTTAAAAACACTGGAATAAAAACAAGACCGTGAAGAGCCCCAAACAAAATAACAAGGAACATGATCTTGAAGAACGTCCTGAAGATGTAGGTGTTTGCTGCAGCCAGGACAACTACTCCTAATATCGTAGAAACTGCACCTTGTAGTACTGGGTAACCTAGCAGGGACAGAGCTTCAGTTGCCCTTTTATTGGCTGATGACTCTCCACTTGTAACAAAGGCATAGGAAATGTGAGCAGAAAAATCTACTGAAAACCCAATGCAAATGACCAGGTTGATCATGGATATGGAATCGAGATTGACGTTCCAGAACGTCATGAAACCAGCAACGCCAACTATAACAGAGGCTATAGCAAAAGTCACCCACAAGCAGCACAACGGGTTGGGAATGAGCAGAAGGGAGACAACGAGCATCGCCCCAGCAGCAACGACAACGTTCTGAACAGTGTTCTGCACTATAACCAGGTACTGGTCGTAGTAGATGAAGGCTGGGTGATACACCTTCAGTGGAATGCTGCACTGCTTGGCTGCCTCTCTTAACTGATTGAGGAGGTTCTTCTCATCCACGGCTGATGTGACGTTCACTGTCTGGATGAAGAAACGTGAAGATTCTATTTCATCCTGAGTCTTGTTTATGTCCCACTCAAAACTGGGAAGAATTCTGAACAATGTAGTTAAGCCATTTAAGAAATCAGTCTTATTGTTTATGTTTATCAAACCCCTTTTGCCAAGTTCTGTGTATACTCTCAGCCATGACTCCGAGTGGTTCTTATCTACATAGGAAATGTTCTCTAAATTCTGTGCACAGCTCTCAATGCCAAGACGCACTGACTCATTCCAGTAATCTACACTCTCAGTGATGACAACCATGACCCTGGGTCCATATGTTGAGAAGTATTTCTCATCATCATCATAGTATGGGATAACGTAGGAGTCATCATTTGCCAGATTTCGGAGATCGATGCCTTCCCTGATCTGAGTACACCCATAAACGCTGCCTCCCAAATATGCTCCATACAGCAACACCATGAGCAGCTTGATCCATTTATTTGTAACAAAAGGGCCATAATACTTTTTAAAGAATATGCTCATTGGATGCTCACCTCCTGGCTGAGATGGCTGCCTAGAACAGCTGCCAATACAGCAAGCATTGTACAAGCAGGAGTTCTCAGCCTGATCTTTACCTACATCTACACGCATACAAGTCAGCCAGTGTCGGTTCCCTTGCTCCCTTCTGTGATTTAATACCAGAACTGCCCCAAAGAAGGTCATGGTATACACATAGCAGAAGACAAAAGCTGTGCCCGTATAGAGGCAAAAAGACCTCACGGACGGAAAAGCAGTCCAGGTGCCAATGAAGAAGGCCAAAACATCCGTGAGAGTGGTGATGGTCACAGAAAGTGCTGCCTCTGCGTAAGTCTCAGCCAGCAGAGATTTAACACTGGATTTCTCTTTTTTCCTTAAACTTTGTTCCCAGGAAGCAATCATGATGAACATGTCATCAACACCAACCCCTGCAAGAGGAGAGACTGTTAACCCTGCACTGCAAATGGCAGCTTCCACCAACACCCAACAAAAGGACAACATTAATCACATTTCATTCTGCATAAAATCTTGGAAAAAGAAGTTGGGCTACTAACACTGCTTGAGCACTGATGCAAGTTACAAGAGAATGAGGAAAACAGATCCTTTGTGTGCAGCTGAATGTATTACCTTTCAGCACCTGGTGACCTGATGGGTTGTTGATCCCTCACCGACTCTGCTGAAGGACTGAGCACACCTACTGCATCTCTGACAAGTGTCTTGTACCTGATGTCCATGTGTCCCCTGATGCAGATGACACAGATTTCAAAGCATCACATATGCTGATGCTCAACTATTCCTGTCACTGGAAGTATCCCCCAATATCTCTGGAATTTCTTCTTCAGCACTGCAGCAACTTAGGGCAATAATTTCTGGTTCTGCCTTCAGAAGGCGGGAAGAGCAGTTGCTACCATACGGGAGAAGTGATTCCAGTTTTCCAGCAGCTTACTTTTTTAATGGTCTTTGCCCTCCACTTCTCTCTACTTTATCTTCCAGCACTTATTCACAAATTATTATTCATTTTTGTTCACATTTATAATGATGCACTCACAAATATTACCTGCCAGTGGGAAAACCTGCCAGGAAGACTGGATCCTGGGTTTGAGTTTTTGCTAAGATGCCACAGTAAGTGAGCTGAAGTTTAAAAAGGAAGAGCCAATGGGCTTCTCTCACCTCGGCTAACTCTCAAGACTATTATCTAACACCTTTCAGTATTTTGTCATGTTGTCAAGGGCTCTTCTATTCTCTGAAAATTAATCACACAAAAGGGAAAGCAAGGCTGAGCGAATAGCAGAGTGAGATTTAGCCAAGTACAGAAGAGATGAAGTCATTACCTGCCACCTGAACAGGCAATTGCCAGTAAACATGCAAAGATGAATGAAGCAGCATGTCCAAAGGTACTACTGGATGGCAGTGAGCCTGGCTGCTTCAGAAAGCAAGCAGCCTTCAAAGCAAATCCTCTGATGTACTGAGAATTTGTTTGCTTTAACGCAAGGAAGACAGAAGTCTGCGTGTTATTTCTGAAGATCTGAAGAGACTGGCTCAAGCCCTTTCCCAGGGATACAAAAGGGTCTTTTTGATAGAGCCACTGCAATTGATGATCAAACAAAAGTAAATAAAAATGCATTACAATTATGCAGAAAACAAAGAAACAATGCCTGCACAAAGGAGCAATTGCATTGGACAGCTTAGGATGATGCACAACCTCTGTCAAGCTGGGAGCTCCATATGTTTTCCTCAGCATGAGACCAAGAAAACTTCAGATGAATGTATCATATAGGAAACCAGTAAGGATTTTAAAAGCAGTAATTTGTTTCCAGCAACATTATCTAACAGTATTTGGAGAGTTCAGCACTAGCTGTTAAGCTGTCTGTGTAACAAGGATACAATGATACCAACTTCCTTGGGTTTGGGGGGGACCTGCTTGCACAAATGGTGCATCACTTCACTTGTGTAGCTGAATGAGACTGGTTAGTACATAGATGTTATATTGCAGAGGATTAATCATTCTGGCTACATTTCCAGGGACACTAGAACAATGTCAGAAGTGCTAACCTTACCACTCTATCATTTATAGTCTTCTTGCTGTAGCAGTGGATCTAGATCAGGCCTTGTCTTCTGGGAAAAGCTGCCCTTGTACTAGAACCCATCTCCAGTCCCACTGTGGGCACACTGAGCTGAGCTGAGCTGAGCTGAGCTGAGCTGAGCTGAGCTGAGCTGAGCTGAGAGGGTTGCCCACCTGTAGGTGCTCTGAGGGGGCTGCACCTCCGGGTATGTCCTCCACTCACTTCAGGAGAAAATCTTGTATTATCTGACATTCACATCATAAAAGACTGACACCATCAGGTTGCTTTACCATCACTCTGATCTTTGTATCTGAATACAACTCACTTTTTCTACTTACCCAGAATCAGGAATGGTGCATTTGCTACAGTGACCACAAACGGCACTCCACAGAAGAGCATCAATCCAAAGCTGCTTAATACAGCTAAGCCAGAAGAAAGCACTCCACAGCTTGCAAGCCAGATATTATTTCTTATACAGCTGAGTCTGAAAATATTTCAAGGAATATCTTAATTACATGTCAAATATTTCACAGATATAATTAAGAGAATGCCTGATGAATGATGCTCTGGGAGATCCCAGGCATTGGACAAGATTAACTTCTCTAGGAGGTGAGCATTCACACTGGTCATGTCTACACTGAACACTTGTTCACGTATTTATCTGGTACTTACTACGAACCCCATCTAAGCAGCTAAACAAGAAGAAGCGATAAACAAGAAGAAGCAAAGAAATACATTTTGCCTATGATTAAATGTGACCAGAAGTCTGCAGCTTCAAGAACACCTTCACTCAGCAAGAGCAGAAACGAAGTGAGGAAGGTAAAGAAGAGCAAAGATCACTGCTCATTCAGCCATAGCTTAGAGACATTTTACCTTAGGCAAGAGATGACCGCAAAGGTTATTGTCAGGAAATATGTTACGGAGAAGAGCGGGATCACACTCCTGGTATTTCCTTCAAACTCCTGTTGTCTGGACAGCGAGGTAAAGTAAGTCACCTGCCGTAAAACGACAAGAAACGATAAAGGACTTTTCCTTTTCTTCTCGGTCTTTGTACACATGCACAGGCAAGGCCAAACATCACATCAATGCTGGCAGAGCATTGCCCTGGCCCTCGCAACCCACCCGCCTTCTCCCGCCACCGTCTCCCTTCTTTTCCTTTCCATTACGCGACGGGGCTGCCGGGACAGTTTGGGCTCGGCGGCTCCGCACGGCCGTACCCGCCCCTGAGTTACCTGAATGGAGCCGAGGTGCAAGTCCGCCACTTCGGTCTCGATGTCCCGCAGGAAGCTCTCCAGCCACTGCCGACTGTCCTGCGCCTCTGGGCCGTCCTCCCGCAGGTAATACACCAGCTTCAGGGCCCGCGCCCTGCGCACCCACCCGCCGTCCGTCTCCACGCCGCCCAGCGCGGCCCCCAGGAAGACGCTGTCGTTGACGGGGAAGCGGAGGCTCCCCGGGGCGGGCGGTCCCGCATCGCCCCGCCGCGACAGCAGCGGGTTGGGGCTGGCGCAGCCGCCGGCGGTGCGGGCGCAGAGCCTCTCGTACTCGGCGTCGTGCACGGTCGCGTTCAGCCGCAGCACCTCTGCCCACGCCGCCGGGTCCAGCACCGAGGTGCCGTTCGTCGCCACGGCGATGAGGGCGGCGTAGGCGCCCTCGGTGGACAGGCGCGGGGCGGAGAAGCGCTCCGAGTCGTTTGGGGGAAAGTGCCGCCGCACGAAGTCGCGCTCGCCCTTGGCGGGTCCCCACGTCGGCGTGAACTGCCCCTCAATGTCGTTCGCCTGCCGCTGCGGCAGGAAGAGAAAGCCGGCGCCCAGCCCGCCCGACAGCAGCAGCGGCAGCAGCACGAAGGGCCAGGGGCAGGCGGCCACGCCGCTCGCGAGCCCTTCGAAGAGCCGGCGCAGCGGCCGCTCCAGGCAGTGGGTGCTGCGGCAGGAGCAGCGCTCCGCGGGGTCCCGCGGCCCCGCCATGGGCGAGGCGGGCACGGGCTGCCGGCCGCAGCTCCTCGCCGCAGGCGCGTCCCACGCCGGGGCCCGACCGTGCGGTCTGTGCCGGAGGCGGAGGAGAGCAGAGAAAGAGGGAGAAGAGTTCAGAGCAGCCCTCTGCCCGTCAGGTCCGAGGACCTGGTTTTTCAGCGGGCAGAACCGCCCCCGCCGTGACTCAGCGGGGCTTCCGCCGTCTCCCTGGGACTGCCAGTGGAGGCTGGGCGGGCAGACCAGGCTCCCCCCGCTGCGCCCCGCCCTGGGTTCGTGTCCCCCCTTCCCTCCGTTTCCCCGCTGGCTCTAGCTCCGCGGGGTGTGGGCCGTTTGCAGCGCCCGCCGTGCCGAGCCGCTGCCCGGAACCCGGCTTTGGCTCCGTGCTGACCCTGCCGCTTCCCGGCACGGCCCCGCGCCTACATTTCATCGTCCTCTAGACGTCATCGGCTTTTTTAGTGCTTTCCCCGAAGCTGCTGCAGTCGCTACTTCACTACTATGCATTATTCTTCCATATGAGACCAAAACACAGACAGTGGTGATGTACATTTTGCATGGTTTTTGCATTGCATTTTGCAGTGTTTGTTCTCTCAGTGTACCGGTTTAGAAAACGGGAAAGCAACAGTGGGAGAAATAAGACTTTGAAGCAAGGGTTAGCCACTCCAATTGGCAAGTCACAAGAATATCACTAGTGTCATATGCCAGAGTTTCATGCAGTAGCAATAATAGGAAGGGTCTTTCCAAGTCCAACAACTATCCTGAAGCCTGGTCTTCTTGACACTGGTGACAGTGATTTCAGGCTGCGAAGAACAATTAAGCTCAGATGTGACCGTGATAAAGAGGTGTCCAGACACTATCTCCCAGGCAGGCACTTCTCCTTGCCTTTGAGAGAAGCAACTCTCCTCTCCTTCCAGTACTTGCAGAAAAGTTGTAGGTATTCCTTCTCTCCCATCTAGGGAAGACAGGCTTGGCACCTGTGAGTGTAAAATAGCCAGGCAGGCTCTGAGCAAGGTTATAAATTTCCTGCTGCACTCAGCACCTAGGGCAGGCTGGATCCTGGTGATGGCCTTTTCTCTGCACTGGTATTCTGAGATGGGTATGTCAGACAGGCATTTAGAAATTATTTCCTGTAGCTCCTAACTTGTTGAAACCTAGGAAATGGCCTGGTGGTAGTAGCTACCCAGTCAGGGTACCCACTGGGCACAGGCCAGTGCCTTTAGGTTAACTCTGAGCCTTGGGAATCTGCCTTACAATATGGAAAGATGGCTCCACCAACTATCAGTTCAGAGTGGTGTTCGAGTAGGTAGTTGCATGCCAGTCTTCTCCCAGAATCTGAATGCTTGTCCTTGTTCCCTGTGCTATTCATATGCTTCATATTAAGTTCTAATAAGATAAAATATGCTCCTTGGGGCAGGCCCAGGAACTGGTCATAGGACTTCCAGCAAGTCAAGGTTTCTGGTCTTTTTTGGATGAAGGCACAATCTCTCTCTTTGTTGTTATGTTGCATTTGCTGGAAGTTTCAAAATGAGATTCCAGTGAATTACTCTTTGGCCTTCCTTCCTTCCTTNCCTTCCTTCCTTCCCTTCCTTACCTTCCTTCCTTCCTGTCAAGGACTAACACTCCAATTCCACACCACGTGTGTAATAAAACTTTGTGATTTTTTGTGGACCCTCTAACTTTTGTCGTTTATTTCAACCATGAGCTTTTACAAATCTTGGCTGCTCCCTTCCCCTTAAGGGTGTGGCATCCCTTTTTTGGCATCATGGACAGGATGCCGTGGTTAAAGGCGTCCATTTGGGATATCACCCGTGAATTCCAGACAGGTAGTGATGGGAAGACTATAAGGTGTGCCCAACTCTCACGGGCACAGAATGTGCAAATGGAAATTTCAATAGCCCCGAGGCAGGGTTTAAATGGATAGATGTGGTGTTAAGCAAACAAAAGGTGTGGAAGGGGAAAAGTAAAGCAATTTTATCTGCTATTTTTTACCCAAAAGGAGAGGTATGCCAACAAACAGGGAGGGGGACAAATGGTTGGATCTCTGCAGGGTTTGGTGAAAGGACTGCAGGATCAGTTAAATGAGAGAGGAAATAAGCTTCCGTAGCAAGCGTTGCTCGCTGCCGAATGCGATAGTGAAAGGGAGAGCAGGCTGCAGGCTGCTCTCTGCTGAGCGCTGTCAGGAAAAGCAAGGAGGCTGCCGGCGGACACGTAACTTGGAGCACTCCGAGAGGCTGCGGGCACAGGGGCTGCTCGCAGCTCTGCAGGGTCGGGAAAGGGACAGTGAGCTGCAGGCGGGGGCAATGCTTGCGGAGCGCGACCGGGAAAAAGAAGAGAGGAGGTATTGAGAAGCAGATGTCAGCTTCTCACTCTGGAATTAAAATTCATTTTGAAAACATTCTGGGTTTTGATATTCCCTGCCTTTAACCGCTGCAGAGCTAAGTTTTGTGAAACTGGTAAGGCAAATTCAGAGAGCACCCCACTCACGGAGGGCAACTCTAATCGCAGGAGCCGTCCACCAAAAAGGTGGAGGAAGCAGCAACAGTAGTATGGCAAGCACTACATGAATCGCAAGTTGAGATTCTACCTGAGGAATGTCAAAGCCAAACTGTCCCTGACGGACTAAAGAGATCTTTACTATTCAACTCAGCTGCATTTAAAGAGACAGAACAGAGATACCCTGAGTAGGAGAAAGGACTTTTGTCACTAGCCCAAGCTGTTAAACAACTTGAGCCACTGTCTGGACTAACCCCTCCAGGACTTGTATTGTTTTCTCTTCCCAGGAATGATACTGGGAATGATGCCATGCACGTGCACTGAAGACCAGCATGAACTAATTTTGGTTCACACATAAACAAGCTTGACTCACGAGGTGGAGACCTTCTGTGAGAAGCCAATTCAGCTTTGTTATGCCTCAGCAATGGTTGTCAGGGGCACGTGGGGGAGGGGTACGTTTGTGCCGTGTTCAGGAGGCAGCTAGGTGAAGATGGAGCAAAGACTTGTCTCTGGGGAGACATTGCCTGGCAACCATGTCCTGTCTCACATGGGACAGGCAGTCAGCAGGGGAACACCAAAGAAACTGTACTCCAGGGACATTCTGCCATCAGATGGCAAAAGATCTCTTCCAATGGACTGCAGTGGGACATTGAACCGGGCCAATGGTCTCCTATCAGCAGGCAGACTTTGGGCATAAACGTAACTGCATCACAAGCCTTGGGGGTTGTTCTGTCCTTTGCCTTTTGATGCTCTTTGGGGGCTTTTTGAACTTGCTTTTGGAGTCCTGCCTTTTGGTTCTCTTGCCCTCGCTGGCTCTTGCTTGCCCTCGGGTCTGTCCTGCCTCCCTGTGTCCCTGACCAATGCCCTGTCTGTTTCGTCTGTGCGTCCCCACCTGAGTCCCCTGTATCCTACCCTGCCCGCCTCCAAGTCTGCCACCACCTTGTTATCTCTGTCCCTGTCTCTCTCTTTCTCTCTCTCTCCCCCATTTTTCTTCCTCTTGCTCTGTCTTCTCTACCACTCTTTAGTAGGGTAACTCCTTTTTATTTTTCTCTTTTGTTACCAATAAACAGTTCTCAGATACGTTTGCCTTATTTGGCCTAATTTTGTTCCTGACCATCTATTTTTAAAAGAGCTCCTCGCAGTTTCCCACATTGGAACATAGCACCCTCACTTGTTTATTTGTGCTAATCAGTATGGCAACTCTAGTACATTCTGCACCACACATGCTTCTCAGCTGTGTGTGCAATTTACTGTGGCAGAAATTTTAAAGGAGATGAAAGCAATTTGCCCACTGAAATTCAAAAGGTAACCTGAGATAATGCAAGTAGATTTAAAAGGGAATTCCACTCTTGGTGTTAACTATTTAATTTCACTTATAACACAACTTGTAGTAAAGGCACGGTTTTTGTTTCAACAATGCACATTGCTATGGTATATACTATATACCAAATCATTGTGTCAGAATTAAATCACAACAAAGCTGCATCCTACCCCCTGGAGAACAGAGTATGGGCCTGAGGGAATGGATGTGCCTGTATGAGAACCTATTGTGACTTTGTACTTGTACACAACCTTATGATAGATTCAAGTAATCACCATTATATTTGTGTGTGTAACTTTGTTGAAATTATAAGGTGATTATAGTATTCAGCTCCAATTATATCTTATCTGTTGTTATGATTAAATTATGCACTTATCTATTGCTATGATTTAATTATATATAAGGTCTGCAGCCTACCCCTATTGGAATCAATCTCACCTTGATGAGAAAGCTCCTATTGAAGCAAGCACAAGAAAAAAGACAAAAGACTTTGATTACTGTTCATCATCATGTGGAAGAAATCCACTGGGTGATGGTGCAAGTGAAGAAAGATGGGGAACTCCATTGGTGGGACATTTTATTTGGATGGTCAAACAAGCTGATAGATACTTGACGTGCCTAAGAAGAGAGCTGAGAGGAATAGCTGGTGCCTCACATTTAAGCAGGTTGTATTTGCCTCTCTTCAAGATCTGTGGAGATCCAGTAATACAACCAATTAATTTCTAATATCCCCTGTGGCTTCACCTCTAGGTGGTGTCAGAATATGCCTGATACTGTCCACCTGAACTCCACATAAACCAGTCAGGAGCAGCTGTAACAAAAAACCTGAAAAGCAAAAGAACAAGCAGATCCTGTTCAGGTGGCTGAGTTGTGTCCCTGTTGCACAGCTCATGGTCAGATCATTTCTCAAGAGAGCAGGAGACTAGGCTCAACCCTGTCCTGAAACTGCTGTGCCAGGACCTTCTCTCTTCCACAGCAGGGTCCACCATCTGTCTCTGGGGCATTTTTGCCCTGCCAGAAGCAAGAAGCAAGGAGAATAATTCAGCCTAGGTGTCTTTCAGGCACAGCCCAGGCAGGCTCGCAAATGCAGACATGACTTTGATTGTGGCCTGAGTGTCACAATGGCTCCAGGGCTGAGCTAGCTCCTAGCTGAAGAGACCCCAGGGTAGGGAGAGCAAATGCAGTTTCTTGTATCTGAGACTTTCTGCACAGCGTTTGAAATTAAGAATCAACACGTGCCTGGCTGGTGAGACCCCCTGCTTCACTTCCTGCTTGTTTTGTTTGAAAACTCTTCAAAAGAAATCCACAATGGAGCAGGGGAAGGGAAGAGAAAAGAGGACACCTGGGCAGGGGTTGAGTCCAAGGTTTTGCCAGAGCAGCGGTTGAAAGGTGCAGCCTGGAGAAGCTGCTGCCAGTGAAGGAACCAGCCCCATGTGCACTGGTCCCCGTTTCCCATACTGGCCACTGCCTCAGCAAAGGAGCTGAGCATGGCCTGGAGTGAGGGCACTGAGGAGCAAAAGATCTAGGGGAGGAGGAAGGAGTGTATGAAGGAAAGCAGGATTGCTCTTGAGGGTTGTTTGGTTTTTATCAGTCTCCCTTGCTACCAGAATCTGTAATTAATAAATTGTTAATTGGCAAATAAATTAAATTCATGGAAATTCCCTGAAGGAGGAAACAGTTTTTGCCTGTGACAATATCTAACGGAAATTTCTCTGATACAATTTTTAACAGTTGATCCTTGTTCTTTCCCAAGATACCTCTGAGAACAGCCTGGCTGTGTCTTCCCTGTACTTTCCCAAGATACCTCTGAGAACAGCCTGGCTGTGTCTTCCCTGTACTTTCCCATCAGATGCCTGAAGACAGCAAGAAGATGCTGCCTACCCATGGTCATCTCCAGATGAGATCTAGGTCCTGTGCCCTGGTACATTTGGTGCTCCAGAACCCAACCATCATGGTGCCCCTCCACTGGTTTCACTCCGGTGAGCTGATATCTCTCTTGTGCTGGGGAGCTTGCCCTGAGCACCACAGTGATGATGAGTTTTTGTGCTGAATGGAGGAAGATAATTACTTTCCTTCAAGTGCTGGCTATGCTCTCGCTAATGCAGCCCCCGACATGGTTGGCTGTCGCCACCACAAGGTTGTGTTGTTGACTCATGTTCATTCACTGCTAACTCATGCTTTGTTGTCTGAGTGATGAATGTACTCTTAAAATACAACTGTGACGTGTAAATTCTTATGAAATAAGGAGGAAGGGATGTCAACAAACTTAGCACTTGTTAGTTTCTCAGCTGCATGAGTATTTATTTCCAAGCATGAATTAAAGAAAATCCCTATCTGCTCTGTGTTTCATAGGTAGAAAATATCTTTGTGATTTCTGTCCTTTCAATAAATCCCTTCAGCCTAAAGTAATTTCCTTATACAACTGCAAAGATCTTTTGCAATCATGGTATTTGAAATAAAATGCCATGAGATAGCATTTCATATAAGTTTTCCCAATTTCTTGAAAACCTCATCAGGAATTCTAGATTGTATGTTCTATTGTTTGGAATATTTAGTTTACACAGGAGAAACGACAATTTTTCCATGCTTTATTTCAACTTATGTTAATACTGTTCTTTAGCTACTTTGCATTTCTTAGTTGTCTGCTTTCATGAAAAAATAGGAAATCAAAATGTCATAATTGTAAAGCAAAAAAAAAATTCACAGAATAGTTCTGGTTGGAGAGCTGTCTAGAGATGCAGTCCACCCTTCTCTGCAGAAGTGTCAACTAGAGCAGGTTTCTCAGGACATTGTCCAGTCCAGTTTTGAACATCTTCAGTGGTGGATCCTCCCCAACTTGTCTGGCAGCCTATTCCAGTACCTGAGAATCCTCACTATATCAAGGTCTTGGTTATATTCTGCTATAGAGGTAGTCTAGAAAAGTTGTAAAATCAGCTGTGAACACCAGTGCAGCCCTCAAGAAGCTGGAGAGTCCTAATTCAAGGACTGAATTAGTCTTGTTTGTCTATTTTCATGAAGTCTTTGAGCTCAGTGGTGGACTGTGGTGAAGTGCGACACAACCAAGTCTCAGAAAGCATGGTGTATTTTAATTTCAAAATGCAGAGCTGTGTTCTTACATCAGGAATGGACATTTGTAGTTCCAAGTTCTCAGTTAGAGCTTAGATGACTTATTTGTGACCCTCTCTTTGGAATGCCAGGGCAGAGGGGCATTTCCAAATACATCCAGTCTGCCCTTGGAAAGTGCTTTGCAAACTGTGTGAGACAAATTGGCACTGGAGTAAAACAAAGTGACATCAAGAAGTCTTTTATCCCATTTCTTCAACCATGATGCAGCATAATTATGCCAGTGCCATTTCTAAAGGAAATTTGATGGACTTGATCTTTACAGTGCCCCCCACAGCACCCGACAGAGAAATTATATGCTATGCTATGCTATGCTGTGCTATGCTATGCTATGCTATCCTGTTCTTTCTGTGCCTGTGGGAAATGATGCACCTCAAAGCCCCGTGTCCAAAGGGAGCAGTTTAATTGCCAAGCTGGGGGCTGCCAGCGGGAGATGTGTGCCCCCTGTGCCTCCACCAGTGCAAGAAAGGATGACATTTCCCTTGGCCATCAGGAAAATGCCCACAAAGGAATGATGGGGGTGGCTGGGTAATGGGGGCAGCAGAATGGGAGGTGAATTCCTGGTTTCCTCTAGGGTAGCTTTGTTAGATGCACGCTGCGATGGTAGGTTGAGATATATCTGGAGACAGGGTTGCTCATGGAACACGTGGTTTATTTGCAAGGGTCGTGGGTGACAGAGTTTGCCATCAGCTGCCAGCCCAGCTGATGGCGTGTTCCAAGAGGAGGAATTTCCTGTTACAGTAGGTTTTATCCCATTCTGTGTTGAATATTCTATTTACAGTGACCAACCAGTGCGAGACACAAATCCTACAGAATTTACATACGGCCTATGAGAACTACTAGATTTGAATAAGGCACTACCTTCTTATGCTAATCTCTATAATCCCTTCTTCCTGCTATCTCTGCAGACCTCTTTTCTGCTTGGTCACAGGTATTGCCCAATATCCTGTCTCCTGGACTGGCATACCTTCCCACCTTCCCATATCAAAAGTGACTGTCATTTCTACCTCACTTACTGGCTTAATGTTTTCCGAACCTATTGCTAAACAATCATATTTATAAGGTTTCCCTGTATCACCTTCCCCAACATAGCTTGTCTGTCTAGAATATAAGATTCCAAAGAACCCCAAAAGTTTTTCTGGCAGCAGGACTCAGAACTAACAGGTGTTTATTCATGTTGAGGAGCTGCTTTTCCTTTGCTTTGGGAGCGCACAGTGACACTGAAATTGCCACATGCTGGGTGCTGGCAGGATGGGTGACTTCTCTGCTGCATGATGAGACTGCATTCATTTGATTTTTCATTTTTGTTTTTGGGAAGAATGAAGGTGCCTAAGTGTTTTAACTGTCTGGGTGCTACTGTGGATAGAAACTGTCTCTTTCAATTGAGCATTATCGTGATGAACGGAATTTCAGCTTATCAGTGTAGGATACCAGAAAGACAAGGCAAACTGCCATATTTTATTACTTTAATTCTGGGGAATATTTCTTTCCAAGCTGACTTAAAGAAAAATTCCTGTCTCCACAGTGATTTCATAATCATGAGACTTCCCAGGAAGACTGCATAAACCCCTGGAAGGTGATGATACGATGTAACGTGAACATCATTCTACCAAAGAACCTAATCAGCTTTTGTACTTGCGCATCCTTATAAAGGGTCCATAAGATTTCACTTTCCTTAATGTACATGAATGATTTCCCAACTTGCTTCCATGAGAACTGCACATTGTTTACCTCTTTGATCAGTTGTTATTATTAGGGTGTGTCGTCTTTGTAGGCTGCTTTTTTTTTGCATATTTGTTTATAGGTTTCCTCATAGAATGGCCAGTCATTCAGGAACTGTAAGTGCACATTATTATTGAGAGAAACAGACAGCAGAACTACAGTGCCTCTCTTTTACTCCTGCTTTGATCAGGCAATATCTGTTTATAATTTTTGGTAGCTTTTATTTTAAACACTACCTTATAGTTTTGTATATTTACACATTAGAGAATACTGATCTGAATATGAACTGTACTCTGATTTATTAGAGCTCAGAAACACAACAAAGATATTGCAGGGGCTAATGGGAGCATTTATTCTCTTATCCATGGGGGGAATAACCTTTCAAATCCCTTCCCATTTCCTTTACTAGAAGGAAATTTTATACTTTCGTGAGAAGGAAATTTTCTGCCAAAACACACAACCAATGTAACCACTGCCCTCCTGCTCCGCAGTGTTTCTGTGCCAACAGGATATTAGAGAAGGCGTCTCCTTGTCAGGTTAATCCTGTCTCTCCTGGCATATGTTGATTTATTATGGGTGTGCATGTCAGGGTGATATGTTCTTCTGTTGCTGGTGCAAACGTGGAAGTCTTCTTGTCTGGCTCTATCTGTACCTATATATTTTTATCAACATGTGGTTTTAAACTTCATTTTGTGAGCCAGAATATTTGCAGAGATGTCAGTATCTGCTTTACATACAATATAGCAGAACCCTACAGAGAATTTCAGCTTCTTGAATTCCCGTCAGCTTGGGAGTATGTTTCTTAGGATGCTGACATGTCACATGGAGACTTCATATCCTTTGAAAAAAACCCTTTTTGATCCCTGAGTATTGACAGCCACATTAAATATCACTTCTCATGAATGAATCAGAGTGCATCCTGATTCCATCTTTGTGTTCCCCTGGTACTTTTATCTTTCTTCCCCCCTTTCTTTTACCTCACTGGTCAGCTACTGGAATATGGTCCAGGGAAATCACTCCTGTTCAGTTAGCAATGCTCTCAGATTACTAATTGTAGAACACAAATGTAATGCTGGCTCCCTTCCTTTCCCTTTACTTTTCTCGGATAGGAATTATCCTCTAACTGAAAGAGTCCTTTTCCTTCCTTTCTCGGCCACTCCTCATGTTCATTGCATCCACTTGGAGTGGGAGTGCAGTGATCACTTGCACTGGTCCAACAGCCAGCTCTCTTCAGTGCTCCATTGTCTTAGTTGACCAGATGTTGTGGTTCAACCCCAGCCAGCAACTGAGCACCACACAGCTGCTTGCTCCCTCTGAACTTCAGCTCAGGTTCAGACCAATGTTCCAGCCTGTTCAGTGCAGCAGCACAAAAACAGCAGGAGCACCCTGGCCACCTGCCAGCCCAAACACATCACCATGGTTGTTATCAAGATGTTCCCAGGCACAATTCAGTAAGGTGAGATGTAGCAGAGCAAGCAGCAAAAGCAAAAAACAGTCACTAACTAGCACTAGGCTCTAACATGCAGTCAGGAAAGCAAGCCCCATGGCAAGCATAGGTGCCCACTCATTACAAGCTAAACAGCATAACATATAAATTCAGTCTAGCACATCCCAAACAGATCTGTCATTATCTCAAACCCTTAAAGCCCCATATTGGGCACCAAAAGGACTATTGTGGTTTAACCCCACTCAGCAGCCAAACCCTAGGCAGCTGCTCACTCACTCCCTAATCTGCATGATTAGGAAAGAGAATTAGAAGGATAAAAGGTATAAAACTCATGGACTGAGATAAAGACAGTTTAACAGACAGCAAAACAAGCAGAGCAAACCAGGGAATTAATTCACTGCTTCCCAATGTTCAGCCATCTCCAGGAGAGCAGGGCCCTATCATGTGCAATAGTTACTTGGGAAGACAAAGGCCATCACTTCAAATGTGTTGTGTCTCTCCCAACCCTTCCTCCCTTTTCTCCCCAGCTTGATATACTGAGCATGATGTCATATGGTACGGAATATCCCTTTGGTCAGTTTGGTCACCTGTCCCAGCTGTGTCTACTCCCAAGCTCCCATGCACCCCCAACTTCCTTGCCAGAGTGGCAGTACAAAAAGCAGAAAAGGTCTTGGCTCTGTGTAAGCCCTGTTCAGTAATAACAAAACCATCTCTGTATTATCAACTCTGCTCAGCACAAATCCCTAACACAGCCCCATGTCAGCCACTGTGAAGGTAGTTAACTACCTCTGCCCAAACCAGCAGACCAGATCTCCATAAACTGTTAAAGGCACTCACTTAGACACTCATCTCCCATGTAAGTAAGTCCTTAAATGTCACCATGTAGAGTGGGTGGGTAGTTTAGGTAAAGAGGCGTCAATTTATGTGTGCCAGATTAGTATGTAAATCTGCAGTTCATATGCCTGTCTGCCATTTCCATGAGGTCTGTTTAGAATAATGTCTTCTAAAGGACTTTTCTTCAGTAAAACAAAAATTCAGCTCTTTAGTTTCTTCTGGCTCATTCTAAGGCTTCAGGGTTACCAAAACAAATTTTTAGGAAGAGCCAAATTTCCACAACCAGAGACTAGTGCTGAATTGTTCAATATCCAAATGGAGATTAGTGATCAGTGGTGTCATCAGGCTTCCAAACTGGGATCAGTAGTATTCAGTACCTTTATCATTGGCAAGACAGTGGGGTTGAGTTCAAAGTCTTCCTGGTGATTCCCTAGTGATTAGGTGTGTAGATGACAGAGAACCTCATTATGGTGAGCAGTTTATTAGTTCTGGTTAAAGGCTGAAAATATGTCACCATCTTCAGTGCCCACAAAGCTAAATGAAATGAATGTCATCCATGCTATGTTTTGAAATAGTCTACATATGCTTGTTGTGCTCTGGGCCTGTTAGACCAGATTGAATTCACAGGAGTGTCTAATGTGTCTCTGGAATCTCATTGGCTTGCTAGAACAAGATGCTTACTTTTTCAGCGCACAGAACTTATGGGCGTGAACAGGATGGCAACAACAGGAGCTCAGGGATCGTCTAAGTTGAAGACAGAGGTATCTCATCAGTTCACATTCTGGTCTGCTGGGTGAGCAAATTTTGTTGGTTTGGTTTTGTTTTTAATAAAATTTGTCTGTTAAGTCCCAAACAGTCACTGAAATCCTGAGGTAGCTCTTGAAATCTTCATTTGGATATAGTCCATATTGTGTTCCTGCTGACAATGGTAGATGAACTTGTTTTGTAAGATGTTTTTAATCAGAGAACGAAAATAATCTTTGTTGGGGTGCAGCATGGAGTACAGAAAATAAAATGGTCACTGCATGTTGGTCTCTACACCATAGTTTCACTTATTTAGTAATTTTTTTCTATTTCCATTACTAGTATGTTTTGGAGCCTCACTTCAATTTTCCAGTTTTCACAGAACTCTGTTGACAAGTTTTCAGTTCCTGCTTGAACAGGGGAGTTGAATCAGATGATCTCCGTAGGTCCCTTCCAACCCAAACCATTCTGTGATTTCTATGAAAACTTCCATTTCCCACAACTTTTGTTGACATGCTGTTGGGGGTTGGGTTTTTTCCTTTCCTTCTCTTTCCTTGTTACCGGTGAAATTTTTCCCCTTGAGTTCCTAAGAAGCGCTGATGGCTGGATGCTTGAGACTGCGGGGAGGAGAAACTCTCGCTCACTTGATCTGGGCCTTCGGAGGAGGACAGTGGAGCTGCTGCTTGGGGAAAGGAACTCACTGCTGCCACAGAAGTCCAGTTTGGTCCTGTTTCTTCTGGTGTGGGGTGAGCCTCTGCTCCTGGGAGCAGCCACTGAACTGGGACCTCCTTATCTCCTGCCTCACTAAAAGTGGGGCCTGTCGCCATACTGGGAACAGGGTCGCTGTTGTCCCACCCCCTGCTGCTTCTTCGGCACTGCTCGGAGTCTTTTTGCTGCTCTGTAGCCCACCCCCCCCTGCCTGCCAAGACCTCCCGCATCTTCAGCCACAGCTCCGGAGTGTCTGATCAATCTCTTCCATCCCTTCCCGTGCGGGACAAAGCCGCCATTCCCGCGTGGTCCCCGAGCCCGCGCCACAGCGCCCCCTGCAGCCTCGGGGGATCATCGCTCCTGCCCTGCCCACCGGGTGCCACCAGCGCCCCTGGCGGCTGTGACCAGAACTGCACCGAGGGGAACGTGCCTGTGGCCAGGGAAACTGTTACCGGGTTCCTGGTTCTGTTTGTTATTACTGCTGTAGTTACTGATGTTTGTTTGCCCTATTATACCTACTAGTAAAGAACTGTTATTCCTATCCCCATATCTTTGCCTGAGAGCCCCTTACTTTCAAAATTATAGTAATTCAGAGAGCAGGGGCTTAGCATTCTCCATTCCAAGGGAGGCCCTGCCCTCCCTAGCAGACACCAGTCGTTCAAACTAAGACACATGCCAATTAATCATGCTTGCAGGGAAGCAAGCACACAGGTAGACTGAAGAGTCACCAACAGTCTTTCTCCCGGGCTGTTGTTCACCTGTTGTTTCCTGTGTTAGTGATTGTGCTGTAAAGAATTATCAGTAAATACTGGAACAGTACCCTGAACTGCAAATGTCTGAGGTGGATCTGAGTTTACTTTGCTAGGAGCCTATAATACCTATTACATCGTGGTATACTTTTGTTAGCGAGAAGCTCTGTTTCCCAGTCTGCTCATTTCTTAGTCCCAGAGGTATCTCTACCGTGCAGTGCTTATCCGCATGACCAGGTGTACGTTGGCTGTTTTTTTTCACTGTGAGTATGAATGTTTATAATTTCCATATCTGAGATCCTGCAAGGATTTTAAAATTCCTTTGTCTTTAGCAAGGATTATTCAATTCCTTTGACTTTACTTATCTCTCTGTTGGCTAACATTAGACATTTGCACTTCATGAACTGGTATACGTTTGGGAGGTGTGCATGTCTTATGTGTCAATGTATGTGAAGTTCATTAAAATAGTTAAATGTTATTGCTGCCTACAAAACTAAAAAAGCAACCTGTACATTTGGCCAGCTAGAGGCTCCCTTCAGTAATACCTATGTATATTTAAACAGAGTTATATGGTTGTCTCACCACTTGCATAAGACCCCTGTGAATTGCCAGTAGATGCAATTTCTGTGAAAACTTGTTTGCTGTCTGTAGTCCTTTAACAGCCTGCCAATCTGGAAAGGCTGATACATGCTCTCAGGTTGAGGGCTGCTAACAGATTTATAGGGACCAGGAAGAAAACCTGGTCCAGGAAGAAAGCTTTTCTTAAAGGAACAGTTTTGAGTCAATTGAGCTGTTATTTGAGGCCTCAGGCTGCAATTTATCAGCTGTCAAACAGAGAGCTTCTGCCTTATTTATAATTGTTTTGGCTGCAGGCTAAACTAAAATGTACACAATTTATTTTTGCTTTAAAATTCTTAGTTGTTCAATAATTTAATACTGGAGAAAAGTATAAATTATCTGCTCTTGAATATTAAGGGGAGTCAGTGAGTCATGCAGGGGTGGCAGTGGTAAGGTGCATGGCTGAGCATAGATCAAAGGGTACAGGGGGTTCCTGGTGCCAGGAACACGCCATGCAGGGCAGGGAGCCTTGCCAGGAGCAACTGTTGGAGACTGAAATGGCCCTGGGGAGCAATGTGACCAGGATGGGCAGATGGGGGTCGAGAGGCCAAGCAGGGATTGAGGGAGAGCAGCAGTTTGCACAGAAGGGCATGTGAGAAAGGCTGTGCACCCTGCCTGTGGGCCCACAGCCCAGGGAAGTGCTCAAAGTCCCTGCCATAATGGTGGGCACATGCCTCAGATATAAACTCAATGTTTCTACAGAGAAAGCTGCTGAGATGTTTGAGGCTTCCATGCAGATGGGACCAGTAAGAAAAGACTTCAGTAAAAGCAGCAGGTTGCAATGAGTGACCACACTCTTCTCCAGGAGAAAAAGTAAATATTTGCAAAAGATGTGCACAGGGTGTTGCATCAGCTGGCTGAGTTGCAGGAAACAGTTAAAAGGCTGTGCAGTACTAGAGAGGCTGAGAAGGAGATAAGTGGCTTCAGAACCATACACCCCTAGCAGACAACGCAGAGAATGTGACATTTTTGACCCTCATGACCCACAAAAGCTTGACTCTGCTTCATTCCCCACCATCCAGCATTGCAACCAAAAACAGATATGAAGCTTTAACTGCTGTAGACACCCATGAACAAGGTCTGCAAGGAGAAACTGTATCAGTAGCAGGCACTGGATGCCACAGAAAGAAATGACAAATGCTTGTAGTGGGTGATGCAGTGTTAAGGGGTATTGAGGCACCCATCTGCTGCCCTGAGAACAAGATATTCCTTGACGACTGTGGGGAGAGATGGAATCCACCTCTGGTAGCAGGCTGGACAACTTGGTGAGCTTGGCTTTAAACAGGAGGACTCTGGGGTGGGGTCCAAAGTGGCAACATTACAGTAAGTCACACCAACACAGTAGTGAGTAATTTTCCTTATTTGACTGGCCAGAGAGAACCAGAAGGCAGCCCTCTGACACCTCAAGTGTGTGTTGATCAATGCACACTGTCTGGCGAACAAACAGGAAGAACTGCAACTTTGTGCATCAGTCAGAAAGTTATGATATCACAGGAATAACTGAACCATGGTGGGACAACTCACATTACTGAAGAATTATGATGGATGGCAATAGACTGTTTCTTAAAGCCAGGCAGGGGTGAAGAGGAAAATGAGTCATGCTGTATGATAAGGAAAACCAGAATATGTAGAGGTCAACCACAGCAACTGAGATTCTAGTTGGACAGAAGATGAACATTTTTTCACAAGGACAACCAATTATTGGAATAATCTCACCAGGGAAGTGTAATTCCCCAATTTTGACACTTTTAAGATTCAGCTGGACAGGGTGCTGGGACATCTGATGCTTTTTCTAAAAAAGGTTGCAACTAGTTCTACGTTTTTTTACATTTATGCCCAGCTATGTTCCATCTTAAAAAAAAATAATGTCTTAAACATCTAAATTTAAGCCTTGATACCAGATGCAGTTACTTAATAGTGGAATTATCAGGGGAACTTTTTGAGATAGCTGAATGCAACGTCATGTATCAGAAATAGAGAAAGCGAGGATTTGACAGGATGTGGTATTTCCTTCTGAGAAGCTGCAGTTCTGAAAAGGAAACTGGGAGTCCTGTTAGATAATAATCTTATTTCACATCTCAGATTAAGTGTATAGAAAAAAGAATTAATGTCATCCCTGCATATATGAAAAGGAATATTGAATAGTTATAGGGAAATTATTGTTCTACTGCATTTGCCAACTTTAACTCTCTAAATTGATCTGATTTTCCCACTGCAGGCTTTTCTCTGTTGTCTTTGGAGAAGAAAGCTAGATGGTTACCATAGACCAGGAATGTTCAGAGCTTACACAAGGCATGAAGCTTCCAAATTCTACCTCTAGGAAATTAAGAGAAATCCTCTTGTGCTCCATCCTTTACTTATCATTCAGCCTTTAGGAAAATATTGCAAACATCTTCATACTATGATGTCATGTCTTCTACTTGCTGATCATCAGGAAATTAGTTGCTTCTGTCCATGCTCAAACTGTTAGCAATGGTACCACACTATCCACAGCAGGTCTGAATGAGGCAGGGCCTGGATATTGTTTCAGGCTTTCAGCAAATGCATGCAGACAGCTTTGCATCATTTACTGTCTTATAAAAACCTTGTTTTGGCAATCATGCATGAGATTACAAAGTGGAAAAAAAATCCAAGAAAAATAATTTAGAGGCCAGAAGCTGCTCTTCCTTTTACTTCTGTTCCTCCTGAGTAGCCCCATAGTGCATATCTAATAAAAAGAACTAGGGGTTTTCACACATATTACTCTTTGTGGTGGGGTCCTTTTTCTCCCAATGGACTACTATAGCTTCTGGCATAGCAGAACCCTGCTGTGCTTGGTGTTAAAACTTGTGTAACAATAACAACAGCAGTCTGTAGAATGAAAAAGGTAAAACCTGCTCTCTTATTCAGTGACACGTGAATGAATAATTATTAATTATAATTATATACAGAGCTAATTTTTGAGATTTGACTGTTTGGAAATTGTTTTGCCCAAGAGCCAGTGCCTTTTCTTAGTAGGTTTTCATGATAATGCAGAATGACATATTTGTGTCACAACCTCCTATCTTGTCAGAGCACTGTTTCAGTGAAGAAATAATATCTAGTGATTTGTGTAGTAATCCTTCCTCTGTCCTGATGGAAACAGGAAACTCACAAGTATTTTAGTCTTAATATCTACTTGGAATTAAAAAGCATTCAAAATTTTTTTTTGTCCATGTTGTCTTTGAAAAACGTGCAGTCCCACAGATATTTCACTTGTGTGTTTTTCCACCAGAAGACAGTAAAAACTTGATTGAAATAATGAAGACTAGGCAAATAAATAGCTATTTTTCTACATTTGAGTCTCAGTTGGATGTAATTGTTTGGGGAAATTAATATATATTTTATTTTTCTTTTTGGAATTATCAGACATAGGTCTGGATAGAAGAAATCAAAGATTTTGTTCAGAGGTGAACACTGTAATGGCATGGGAGACAAAACAAATGTAGTGCCTCTCAAATGACAGGTCTTTGTCTCCCTTTTCAACTTTTTACTTTTAAATTTAGATGAATGCATGACAAATCAACTTGATTTGTAACTTGATGACAAAACACCATGCAGTTCAGTTATAAATAGACTGCCTACGTAGTGACAGAGTCAATCCATTATTGCTACATGTGCATCCATACTTAGTTCCTATTTCTGTTTCTGTCGTTGCTCAAAAGGATTGGGCAATCACCTGGGTTTATTAACATATTCCAACTATGATGAGTGCAAGTCATCAGCACTCAGGCAACACACTGCTAAACAGTAAACAAAAATGTTCAGAACCAATGATATGAACAGGTATTTCTTAGTCCTGCACTAGTGTTCACATTGTTCATACTGTGTTTGGATCAGTGGGGTTCAGATTGGTTTAACTTGCATTGAAATTAGTGGCCACAGATGTGCAGAGTTCATTTCAATATTCTACCAATACCTAAGCAATACCTCAAAATATGGCTTAGCAAGCATTTCTTCCAGGTGCTGATTGTGAAACTGTAACAGCAGCTCCACAATGCATTCCTAGTTCACTTGATGAATCCACATTCTGTTCGGCCAGGGAATGTTAATGGTACCAGCACTAACAAGAGTGCCCTTTAGAGATGTGTAAACTATGGAGATTCTCAAGTCACTTTCAGACTAGTCATCTTGTTAATAAGCCTTGTAATGATATCAGGGAAGTGGGTTAATTAAGTTAAAAAATCGTTAAATAACTCCCAACAATCTCAGAATTCAGAAAAGTGAGTGACAGAGATATTCAGCTATGAAATATTTAAAACTTTTCAGAGCAGGTTATGAAGCTACTTGATGGCAGAATAAACTGTTTATTCTCAGGACAATGCTTTTTTGCTGTCTTTGTGGAAAGAGCTGGGTCCCACCATCAAGGAGAATTTCAACCATAAGTGAGTGTAAGCCTATATTTCCATTACAAAGTTGGAAGAGGAGGAAATGAGTTTAGGTGGTTGGGATGAATTCCAATGAGGGAGAATGAAAAAGGCATCTAGCCGTGACTACCGGACTTGATCCCTTCAGAGGTTACTTCTGGATATTCCACTGTTGTTTGGCCTTTCAGCACATGGCAGTTTTTAGAAAGGGAGCTCAATAATGCCTTTAATGTTGTGGTAGACTCAGAAATATCTGGGGACTTTTTGTCATTTGACAAGGATTTTGTGCTTGTGCATTTAAATGATTGTGCTCAGTAAAAGAAAGTGGCTGTGGAACCAAACATGAGAGTTGAGTTTTACATTTATAGAGAGTTCTTCATTTTCATAAATGATGCCTCCAACAAATACATGTGGCATCATTTATGAAAATGAAGAACTCTCATTTTCATAAATGATGCCTCCAACAAATACATGTGGCTTGTTCGTATTTACTGACATTAAGAGCAAACCAAATTGAGTTGTTACTTTAGAGACAGTCTTTTAAATCATAGTGTTAGGATCATAAAGATTTTGTGGGCTATTTCATGGCAAGAGATCTTAAATTAATTGTTTTGCTAACTGTAGAAAGTTAGATAAGACAGGTTTTACTACTGTTTTGGTGTGAAAACTTATGACATCAAGAATTTACTGCTTCAGGGAATTAGTTTTGAACTTTGGTCAGGTTTGCTGACTAATCACATGACTCATTTTCATTTTTCCTTTAAAAGGCGTTAACAATTTGGCATGCCCATTTAAAAAAGAAACCACACAGAATCCTATATAAACGACTTCCACAGACAGCCTATTACTCCACCCCAGTGGGATAAGGTAAGAGTTACATAGCTCTAGACATGCCAAAGATACGTTTTATGTTGTGATTGGAAGGTCCTTAATTTTCTGTTACTTGCTATTTAAATGCTAACTTAGGAAAAATGCTTAAAAGTACTTTTGTGATGAAAGTATTGTGTTGGGCTTTGCAGCTTTAGTTTATTAAAGTTATAATATAAAGTTATATATTATTTAGTTACATTAAAATAAGAAATCATAAAATTATAGCAATCATAGACAATTCTGAAAGAATTTAAAGGAAACAATGCTTGTGTCAATTTTGAATTTACATTATTGGTAAAACAGAATTTACTCCTAGACAGTCAGATTCTGGTTTCTTTATTTTTGCTAGGTGGCCTTTTAACTTTCTCTTGTTCTGTTCTTAATGGAACCTAGAAGTAAATTTTTCAAAGTATGAATCTGAGCAGTTATTCCTAATTTCACCTTTCAAAGCAAACCTCCAAGAAATGATAACTCTGAGTGATGTGTAGAGCTGTGAAACAGCCTCTTCTCTGCTTCACTGCTGCCAGTCAGTGACTGAGAAATCCTCTCTGGGACCTGCTGTGCTATCCCTGAAATGAGAATCTCTCCCCACTGCCAAAAGTCCCCCACAAAACATTTCTAGAGGAATCTTCTCCTCTTTGTGGGTTGAAGGAAGTGCAGGAGGATGTCAGGGTTTAGAGGTGGCCATCCTAGTGAGTTCTAATCAGTTCAGTTGAAATGATTTTCACCTGACAAGTTCCTTTCCCAGAATCAAGGAAAAAGAAATCATCTGTCAATTCTATCCTAGAGTATTTAATTTGACCCCAAAGGGAATTCTTGTTCTTGCCATCTAATTTGTTGAAAAATTTTACATTTTGTTAGCAGAGGTTAAAAGTAAAAAGGAAGTGCCTGTCCATGAGAGAGTTTGCGGAATTAAGTGGGGAATTTCCTCTAAAAATAGAGATGAGGAAAAATGTGATACAGGTCTGGTCACTTGCAGGCAGTGTCATATGTCATCACAACCTACAGTAGATCATTCCAGATTAATGAAGGCTTGAACAAGTTTGTGTGTTTGTGGAAAGTTCACCTTTTAACATAATAGTTATTCAATGGTAAATGCATAATTGTTGGACTGGACTGACATTACTTCTGTCTTGTGCAGCCCAGGAGATGGAGATCGAGACTGCAGATGAAGTTGCTATTGTTGGAATAGGATGCAACTTTCCTGGAGGTAAGTTTGGGTGAAAGCAAAGCAGGCTGTGCCTGTGAAAAGCAGAGTCTTTTATTAATGTTGAAATGGAGGAAAACAACATGTTTGTCCCTTAGTTGAATTTGTTGCTTTGCTGTTTGTGGGATCTTTTTGAAAGGTGGTGCTGTGGTGGAAACTACTTGGCTTGAAATTGTTTACAGACAGACAGACAGACAGACAAAAGAAGCTGCAGTGGTGGCTGTAGGCAGGGCATTGAGCTGCACATGGAACTCATAAAAATGAGCTGGATAGGTGTGGGATGACTTGAACTTTGTGTGTTCACTGGCTGAGTGATTGTGCATTGTTACAGGACTCTGCATCCATAGGGACAGGAGAGATGAAGGGCTGGACATTCTTATCAGCAATGCCTGTAATACAAACAGGTTGGGTTTTCCTAAAAGAAAGCTTTCTGTTTTATTACAGTAGGTAGAGTAGATGCAGTGAGATGGTAGAGAAATGGGGAGAGAAAGTGGTTAAGGATTTTGTGGGGTTCCTTTGCTTTTAGACAAGCAGTGAGGGCATCAGTCATACTTTTTCATTTTCCTCTCACCAAAGAATGATCACTTCTTTCTGTGGCAAGTCCATTTGAGCAACTTGGATTTACATGTGGATGGTCCATGTAGCTGATTGTGCATTTCTGAGTCTGCATGGGGAGTGGGGAGGGGAGCACATCATTTAACCTGTTTTAAAAACTTTGTACAACAGGAGATGGAATTGACAATTTCTGGAAAGTCCTGGAGGAAGGCAAAAACTGCACTGTAGAAATCCCCCCTGAGAGATTTAATGCCAAGGAGTGGTATGATGCAGATGATAACAAGCCAGGAAAAATATGTACAACACGAGCTGCTCTTCTCGATGAGTGAGTCTGTTACCCTGCTGCACCACTGAGTTTTGTAGTACTTAGACTATGGACACAGCTGCTCAGGGGCTGTGATAGTGTGAAGAATAGCAAATTACTGTAAGGTCAGCATAAGTGTCTTTTATTTGAATTCCACATTCACCACAAATCCTCTGGCTGTAGAACTTCAGTCAAAGGAGATGTTGACATGGACAGAAGAAATCTTATTGTTTCTTGAAATTCATACTTGGCAGGGTTGAACCATAGGACTTGTTTAATTTAGTGCTTAGTCTCATGTTAGATATTGAATCCTGGACTGAAATCAAGAAATGATAGAAGGCAATATAAATCTGATCTTGGGACACAAGATTACATTTGAATGTAGTCTTTTGTAAGCATGGGCCTATTTTGAAGATGGTTTTAAAGACAAACACACACATACACACAGAGAAAGCATTTTGAATGAATTGCTAGAGGAGTATGGGTATCCCTTGAAAACACCTGAGCTAATCCTCTACTTTTTGGTTTTAAATTATAAAGCATTGGTCTGTATTGGCTAAAAACAATGTAGAAAACAGTATTTGTTTATAACTTATTGGCTATGGTGACATTACTGCAGAGAGTCTCATTCTACACATTTCATAGTTTGAGGAATCCAGTTGTTAGTAGTGCAATAACCATGAGAATAAAAATGGTCAGGAGTGGGCTCTTAACTCTGAAATGCAGAATTATTGATAAAATGACATAGTTTTTGGTGGGTCATAAAACATCTTTGGCTTATAAATATTTTCTTCTGAATTTCATAAACGGGAACTGTGGCCTAAACATTAGTTACTGCTCTTCTCTTCATGAAGTTGCAAAAAATGTTTACTGTGAGTCTCGAGATAAATGCATCTTATATACATATGTCATATCCTATTCTGGTCTGTGTATTTCAGATTTAATTCATTTGACAACCACCTCTTTGGGATTAATAATATGGAAGCAGAACGTATGGACCCGCAACAGAAATTACTGATAGAGTGCACATACAAAGCCCTGGAGGATGCAGGAGTGCCTGTAGAATCTGTCAGTGGCACCAAAACAGGTGTTTTTATTGGTAAGATGAAAATTTCATGGCAAAGAAAGTGTGTTTGAACCTCATAAAGATTGGAGCAATCCTTCATAACCTTTCAATATGTTGTCTAGCACTGGATCTAGGCTGGATCTAGACTGGAGATCTAAGGCTACTGTGCCATGGCACTGCTGGTTATTTTGGTAAGAATTAGCAGGCTACTCTAGAAGTTCATGGTACAATTCCTGTATCTCTTTTTGACGGTCTTCTTCCTGTGTTTGGGCACTGAAGTGAAGCAGGAAACAGTTAAAACTGTGTCCCCAACCCAACCCTTCTTGGGAAAGATACTCCCAAGCCAGGCTCTGATGTCCCACCCTTAAGGGGAAGGGAACACCCAAGATGCGTAATTGCTCGAATCTGCAAACAATCACAAAGTTTTAATAGTAAATTACACACTTGGCATGGAAATTGCAATGTCAGACCCTGACCTGCTACATCAGCACATGGCAGTGGGTTGTGGATAAAAAGGTAAGGTGCAAGGAAAGAGAGAAAGGAAGAGACAAATTAAAGAATGGGAAAGAGAAAGAGGAAAAGAGAAAGAGAAAAAGAGATCACCAGTCATGGTTCCAGTGTTGATCTGGCCAATGGGATGCCCCGGGCCTTGGAGGCCCTGCCAGGTTTGTTGGGGGTACCTTTTTATAGATAGGTTTCCCTACCCTGAATACAGGTTTCTCGCTTTCTATGTGTAATGGATTAAACCAAGACACTATGCAAATTAGTTATCACGTCCACTCCCTTCCTTCAGACCTTTTTGGAAATGCATCAGAGGCTTTGGGGCTCTTGGGTGGGGGTCTTCATCCCATCCCTCCCTAGACTGACCTTGGGTAGATATTTCATTCCCATTTCTGTATTGGTGCTGTCTTTTGATTGTTGATGGGGGCAGAGTGGTCTGAAAGTGGCCCAGTGGAAAAGGACGTGGTGGTGTTGGTGGACAGCAGCTGAACATGAGCCGGTGTGTGCCAGGTAGCCAAGAAGGTCAGTGGCATCCTGGCCTGTATCAACAATTGTGTCACCACAGGAGCAGGGCAGTGACCATCCCCTGTATATGGCACTGGCGAGGCCACACATCAAGTCCTGCATCCACTTCTGGGCCCCTCAATTCAGGAGGGACTTTGAGGTGCTGGAGTAAGTCCAGAGAAAGGCAGCAGAGCTGTGGAAGGGTCTGTAGCACAAGTCTGATGAGAAGCTGAGGGAGCTGGAGGTGTTTAGCCTGAGAAGAGAAGGCTCAGGGGTGATTTTATTGCTCTCTACAAGTGCCTGAAAGGAGGGTGTAGTGATGTGAGGATCAACCTCTTCTTGTGGGCAACTGGAGACAGGATGAGAGGCCTCAGGCT
Organism: Nicator chloris; assembly: GCA_013400495.1. NCBI lineage: Eukaryota > Metazoa > Chordata > Aves > Passeriformes > Pycnonotidae > Nicator > Nicator chloris. The sequence goes on along the minus strand of WAAE01018499.1, from coordinate 46,154 downwards.
GTGCCAGGGGAGTTTCAGGTTGAACATTAGGGAGAAATTCTTCACAGAAAGGGTGATTGGATATGGGAATCATCTGCCTAGAAAGCTGGAGGAGCTACCATCCCTAGAGGGGTTTGAGGAAAGACTGGATGTGGCACTTCATGCCATTGCCTAGTCAACAGGTTAGTATTTGGACAGGGTGGACTCAATGATCTCAGTGGTCTTTCCCAGTCTGATTCTGTGATTCTGTGATTGTGTTTCTGTGGGGCAGAACAAGAATGTTTATCCCAGAAAAGTGCTACCCTACCTCCTCATGGCCCCCTCCTCCTCTTGTTCTTTCAACAATTCTTGGTTATTGACAATCTTTGGTTGGCTCCATGGCTGTTTTGCAATCAGTGTTTGACACGTACACATTAGCCTCTTATCTTCTGGGCTTCCACACAGGCCTACATTTTTTCCCCAGGATACTGTCTTCCAGTATAATTTTGGTGAAGGTTTTCCGGGTGTTAATACCCTTTTAAAGCAGCAGAAATCCTCCTGTGGACATTAGAATGGTACCAAGGCGCACTTGTCCAACTGTCTTTGTCGGTATCATGAAACTTAGAGAGGAGATAATACCAGATGCTGTTGAAAGATATTTAAAAGACAATGCTAGAGTAACAGCACATTATTGCTGGAATAATCTGTGCCTCTTTAAAAAGGAGTTTTCTGGGGGAGTTTGGCTGATGTGCCTATAGGGGAGATGCTTTAGATTACCTTTTAGTCTGAGAGATGATCTTCCTCCACTGAGGGCACTATTCCTTGCTCTCTGAATAGAGCCACTGCACTTTCCACACATGCTCATGCACTTGGGGATCCACAATATTTCAAGTGGAGTGCTCCCAGAAAGAGGACACAACAGCTCTCACAGACCCTGCTCTTCTTTACTATTTCTTACTGGTTGCAAGTGTGAAAAAGTATTGGATGTAGTTTTTGCTGTGACCTTTAACTTGGCATATCTGAGGAACAGAAGCTAATGTCTTGTACATTTATGTCTGAGCTATCCTCCTTGTAACTTGTGGATAAACGTTGTCATAGCTCAACTAAACCAACCTGAGTCTCAAAACTGTATCTCAGTCTCAAAATGAGATATAGGGGTCCCAGAAAGCTACAGAGAGCTTAGCTGCATCCTACAATGAACTAAGCCATCATGAAAGGCCTGTCATTTCCTGGGCACGTAGGATTTTCAAGTGTTTGGTATGTTTGTGTAAGCTGAGTCCAGAGTAAACTGCTGTGAGTTTTGCCTTTGACTTGTGTTGGAGCAAAGCTTCATGACAGGAGCCCTGATGCCATGTGGTTTTGTCTTAACCCTGAAAACCTAACCACACCATCAGGTTTTGAGCTGTACATGCCTATTGTTGGCTTGGGTTAACTTGACACGTATCTGATGTTTTCCAGGTCTCATGAATCGAGACTACGAAATCATAACCAGCAGAGCAGCAAGTGAAATAAATCATTATGATGGTACTGGAACAGCAATGAGCATTGCTGCCAACAGGGTCTCTTTCACATTTAATCTGACTGGACCATCTCTCACTGTTGACACTGCGTGTTCGTCTTTTCTTTTTGCTCTGCACTATGCCTTGCAAGCCATTAAATCAGGTAATGGGACTGAAGAGGTGAACTGAATGGGACTAAACAGGATTGCTACTCTTTCTGTCTATCACCAGGGCCATCTCAACATGAGTATGTTTCTGTTTGACTTCAGGAGACTGTGAGGCAGCAATCTGTGGTGGGGTGAACTGCATCATTGATCCCCGCACCTTTGTATCCCTCAGTAAAGCCAAAATGATCTCTCCGGAGGGAATAAGCAAACCCTTCTCCAAAAAAGCAGATGGCTATGGAAGGGGAGAAGGCTGCGGTGTTGTTTTCCTCAAACCACTGAAAAAGGTAAGATTGCTTGTGAAGCAGCTTGAAATGTCTTGTTGTTTGCCTGAATTTTGTGACTTCAGCTCTAATAAGGACTATTCCAGAGCTGTTTTTCCAATTCAAGTTTAAGATTAATGAAGGATTTCTTAACAATTTGTGTGCTTCAATTTGTTGTCTTCTTTACAGAGAAAGCATGAGTTTATTAAAGACAATTTAACTTTTTCATGGAACAGGCAAAGGAAGACTACAGCAAAATCTGGGGTGTGATAAACATCAGTGCAGTCAATCAGAATGGCAGGTCCACAACTCCGATCACGAGACCGTCTCAAATAGAGCAAGAGAAGTTACTGCGCAGCATTTATGATAGTCGTGTTGATCCCTCAGTTGTGCAATACATTGAAGCCCATGGCACAGGAACTGCTGCTGGAGATCCTACTGAAGCTGAGAGCCTGGGTAGTGTCATTAGCAAAAACAGGTCTTCCCAAGTTTCCATTCTGAAAATCGGTTCAGTGAAAGGAAATATTGGACACACGGAATCGGCTGCTGGAGCAGCCGGGTTAATCAAAGTGCTCTTGATGATGCATCATGGAAAGATTGTTCCATCCTTGCATTACTCAAAGGAGATGAGCAGCATCGATACAGAGAAATTAAACCTTGCCGTGGCCACATCTGTGGAGCCCTGGGAAGAATCCAGTGAGTATGGAAGAGTAGCTGGCATCAACTGCTTTGGATTTGGAGGAACCAATGCTCACGCTGTAGTCAGGCAAGTGAAGCAGCCAGAGCCTCTTCCTGCCTTTAAGAAGCCCCTGGAATTAGTTCTGCTGTCAGCAGCATCCTCAAAATCCCTTCAGATGACAATGGCCCATACAGCTGAGCAGCTGAGCACAAGGAGCTCCATAACTCTCCCAAGCCTGGCCTATACCTCTGCCTGCAGAAGAAGCCATGCCAACTATAGGTACCGAAAAGCGTTTGTCACAAATTCCCTGCAACACTTGCAGCAGGAGCTTAAGTCATCAGTGAGCAGGGAACCTGCCATGTCCAAAGTGGAACCACAGCTGGTGTTTGTGTTCTGTGGCAACGGTGTAACGCTGAAGGAGCTCAGTGAGGCACTGCTGAGCTCAGAGCCAGTGTTCAGAGACAAGTGTAAGGAGATAGAAGACCTTTTTCAGCGGCACGCTGCCATCAGCCTCCTGCCAGCAAGAAATCATAGCCCAAAGGACTTGTTGAACACAGAGCTTTCCCAGCCCCTGCTGTTTGCCCTGCAGGTTGCTGTAGCTTCCCTCCTGAAGCACTGGGGTATTAAGCCCGTTGCTGTTGTTGGCCACTCAGTGGGGGAAGTTGCTGCTGCACATATTGCTGGCTACCTTTCCCTGGAAGATGCAGTCAAAGTGATTTATCACCGGAGCAGGCTGCAGGCAAAGACTGCCAGCGGCAGAATGCTGGTGGTTGGAAATATCCCTGTTGAAGAGATTGCTGAACGCCTGCATCCCTACTCAGGAAAGGTGTGCATTGCTGCTTTCAACAGCCCCGTTTCCTGCACCTTGTCTGGGAGTGTAGAAGCTGTGGAAGCTGTCCAGAGAGAGTTAGCTGAAGCTTTCAGACAGAGAAACATCTTTCTTCATGTTTTAAATGTTCCAGTTGCATACCACAGCCCCAGCATGGATGTGATACTCAGGGAGCTGGAGGAGCAGATAGAGCCTTTAGAAAAGCAGAAGGGGGAAATGGAAGTGATTTCAACACTGACTGGGGTGGCTGCATCTGAAAATGACTTTGCTCAGGGCAAATTCTGGGCACGGCATACTCGTGAGCCTGTTGCTTTCACGCGAGCCATCCAAACTGCAGCCAGAGGCAGGGAAAACGTGGTGTTTGTGGAAATAAGTCCTCACCGAGCTTTGCAGCGAAGCATAAAAGAAACTCTAGGAAAAGACACAAAGGTGTTGTCCTCTTTGCAAACAGATGCAGAATATCAGACGCTCTTCATCCTGGCAGGAAATCTGTTTGAACTGGGATTTAATCCCAACTGGCAGCACTTTTATAATGGGTACCAAAGTGTTCCTGTGGCCATTCCACAATACCAATTTGATCGCCAAAAACTCATGGCCTGTCTGGATATCCATCGACAAGCAAACCAAAGACGTGTCAGCAGCAGTCATCCTTTGATTTATGGCATAAACAGTGACAATGTGGAGTTTGGCTGCCTGGTGTCCCAGGAGACAACACCGTACTTATATGAGCACAAGAACAATGGGGTGGCCTTAGTCCCTGGTGCTTTCTATGTGGAGCTTGGTCTGGCCTCTGTGATGAGGAGCTCAAGACCTAAAGTGCCTCTGAGCTCTTGCCAGCTGAGTATCAGTTTTTCTGCACCATGTGTTCTTACACAGAATTCCCAAACACTGAGTATCAAACTGAGTCCACAAAAAGCCGTGACAACCTTTGAGGTTCTCTCTTCCTCCAACGCAGTTTATGCTGCTGGCCAAGTGGCAAAGGGGCTTGAATGTGTGGTGGAAGAAAGCAGCATCTCCCTCCAAGCCATCTATCAAAGATGCAGGTCAGTGATTAGCAGAGAGGAGGTTTATGAAGCACTGTCTCAGGTTGGCTTTCAGTATGGCTCCATATTCAGGCAGCTCAGTGATGTGCATTATAGCCAGGAGCTAAAGGAAGCAATAACAACCGTAAGGGTGAATAAGGAGACCGTCAGAGACATGTACAGCTGCTGTATCCACCCAGTGCTGCTCGACTGTTTTCTGCAGATGACCGCTGTCCTGACCTCAAGGACACTCCAGTCCAGAGCAGGTTTTCCTTCAGGGATAGGCAGCCTGGTGGTGCTCCGCCCGCCAGAGGAGGAAATGATGATATACATGAGAATGAGCAAATCCACTGGGAACTGCCTTGAGGTCTGTGGATGCTTTGTGGACAAACACGGCTCTGTTTTGGTTGAGCTCAAGCGCGTTGCCATCACTTTCATGAAGAAAGCATCTTCCAGAGATAATGAGTTCCTGTTTGAAAACAAGTGGAAAGAAGTCTCTCTTTCACAGACAATTGGACATCTGGGGTTTAAGCCCAGAGTTCTCGTGTTTGCAGACAAATTTGGGATAGCTGAGCAGCTCAAAAAATACTTGCATCCTGCTTCGAGATATGTTATGTATGAAGGCTGGGAATGCCTCACAGAAGGCGATTCACAGAATAAAATGAGAGCAGAGGTTGAGGATTATGATGAAATTCTCTTCCTGTGGGGAATTCAAAAGTTAAATGAAGATTTCCCAGGGAAAGCAGTAGATCAGTTGGCAAAGTGCTGCGAAGCCTATCGCCAGATAGTGGTGGCACTAAGAGAGAAGACGTCCCGCTGCTCCATCAGAGTGATCACCTACAGAACAACAGAGAGGTATGTGGACCACATTAACTGTGGGTTTGCACTGTATGGCATGACCAGAACTTGTATCGTTGAAGTTCCAGAAATCACATTTCAGTTGATTGACCTCAGCTCCTCCACCTCCCTGGACATCTCAGTGTTAGCAGATGTTCTTCTCAAATATAAAGGTGGGGACTATCCAGAAGTTTGCATCAGCCAGGGAAGAATTTATGTGGCTGAAATCAGACGCACACCTTTTGTAGATGCAGATTACATCCAACCTGTAAGATCTCTCCAGAAATCACAGCCATTCACTTTGTACACTTCTGATCCATATGCAGCAAAAGACTTGTCTGGGGAATTATCCACCAGTGCTGCTACTGAGCTTGACAAACAGAGTGTTGAAATTCAAGTGGATAAAATTTGTCTGCACTCAGAAGATTATTTTCCCATCAGTGTTTCTAGCTGCAGCTTTGGTAATACACTGTACTGGAACTCACAAGCAGAAGACAAACACAGGCTTCTAGGTCTTGATTTCAGTGGCACAGTCACTGCAACAGGCATTGATGTGAAAAAAGTGAAAGTGGGAGATCATGTGGTTTCATGTTATCCCACTGCTGCGTCATCCAGAGTTCAGATTCCAGCAGCAGTTTGTTTCAATGCAAGGAAACTCCCATTCCTCCAGAATGTCCCTTGTGTGTCATACTTCATCATTGCATGGGAAATCTTCACTCAGAGGTTACCCAAGGGGAAACATGGCAGAACATTGGGTATTATTACTACAGAGCCGTCATCAGTTTTGTGCCATGTTCTTTCTGCCGCAGCAGAAGAGATGGGTTGGACAACAGTCCTTGCGAAGCCCACTCCTAATGTGTTCCAGTATATCAACCTGTGCAGTGCCCTTGTTATCCTTCCTTCAGTCAACAGATTGTCTTGGGAGGATCTGACCCACATGTACGTTCTTAAAGATGTGGTGATCGTGTGTGGCAATCAGCAGTCTGAATGTATCCAGAATGTCAGTGAATTTGATCATGAAAACATCAGCTTTCATATCCTCACCGTTGCCAGCCTTTTCCGGAAAGCATCTCTAAAGGAATTGCAGAAGACTGTACACACCTGGATCAGTTCCATGAATATGAAACAGTTTAGAGATCTCTCAGGTTCTGTTTTTCAGCAGACTGAGAACTTTGAAGGGCTGCACTCGGTTACGTCCTATTTCACCTGCACTTCTGTCCCCCTTGCTGTTCTGAGAAGGCAGAAGGACATCAGTGTGCTTTCAGACATCCCATTGTATGAGCCCCAGAAGCAGCTGTTTAAGCAGAATGCTGTTTATGTAGTAGTTGGGGGGCTCACTGGACTTGGCTTTGAAACAGTGAAATTCATAGCCGAGAATGGAGGAGGGTGTATTGCAATACTCTCTAGGAGAATTCCCAGCAGTGAGAAGCAAGAAGAGATGAGGGCTTTGCAGCAGCAGTACAAAGGGAGCAAAGTTGTGTCTGTGCAGTGTGATGTGGCCTCAACCAGTGATGTTGAGAAAGCTTTCCAGTCCATTGCCAACACCTTTGTGGGGAGTCCAATCAAAGGGGTTTTCCAAAGTGCTGTGGCTTTACACGATGGCCACCTTGAAGTCCTGAAGCTGGCTGACTTTCACAAAGTGCTGAGCCCAAAAGTAGCAGGGACCCTAAATCTTCACTGGGCTACCAGAGGCCAGGAGCTTGACTACTTTGTGTGTTACTCCTCTGTTACTTCCTTTCTGGGCAATGCCACACAGACAAACTATGCAGCTGCAAACTCTTTCCTGGATGTCTTCTGCCTCTACAGGAGGAACTGTGGGCTCTCAGGCCAGGCCATTAACTGGGGTGCTTTGAACCTTGGCATTCTGCTCAATCAAAACCACATTCAGAGCATTCTGGGATCCAAGGGCATAGATGTTCTGCAAGTGCATGAAATTCATGACTATCTCAGGAAGACCTTACTTATAAACAACCCACAGCAAGCTGTTGTCAAATTGAACTTTCAAACTTTGTATCATCATGTTTTTACTCAGATTATTTCTCTCAAAAGTCGCTTCCTATCACTTATGTCAGAAGATTTCAGAAACAAGATTGAAACCTCTGAGGAAACTGAAGTCCCAGAGACTGCCTTTCTCAAATCTGAGGACTACATCACCTCACTGGTGAGTGACCTCACAGGAGTGAACACAGATGAACTAACCATGAACACAACACTTTCATCTTTGGGCATAGATTCTATGTTAGCTATGACAATTCAGAACCGTGTCTTTCGGGAGCGAAAGGTGGACATACCCGTTGTGAAACTGCTTGATCCTCACACAACTCTGTCAAGTTTAGTGGTAGTTTTAGAAGAAACAAGCAATGCAAATGGAACTGTTGAAAAGAAGAATGCTGTGGTTGAAAGTGCAGAAAATGATAGCTACCTATAGGAATCTTCCCAATCAGGAATTGTGTGACTTTGACAATACTCAGACCGTTTGTACCATCTAAGAATATGTCTGTCATTGAAGACAGGGTAGAAAATCTGGTAATTCTGAATATACTCTTTTGCATTGACCCAGAAAACCCTTTGCCAGGTTATTCTGCCATTATTCTGCTAGCTGTTTTTATTTCAGTCAGTTGTTTGACTTTTTATTTTCAAAGTGTTTTACCTTACTTTTCAGTAATTTTAACTGTAAATAAGTAGGTAAATTCCTACAGATTTTATTGCACATTGCATTTTTTAAACTGTATTCAAGTTTTGATGAAATTTGTATATTTGCACCTCTAAACAGTAAATATACACATAAAGCTGCATAAACTTATCAGCATTTTTGTCATATTCTATTTTTAATATATCATTACCTTTTTTAATATTACCAAATGTTTATAATCACAGGCATATTTTTGAGTCTGATGTTGTGAATTTCAAAAACCTAGTATTTTGCTTGTCTTCAAAAATATTAACAATTTACCAATTGTTACCAATTGTGAAGTATACAGTAAAGCAAATGTTCTTTATTATGAATTAACCAATTTTTATGAAAGCCCAAATAAACAAGAGTAATAAAATGTTTAAAAAAACCCTCTAAAGTGTCTTTTTATGTTATTTGATTTTTTGTCCCTTATGTGTTCTCTTACTTTAAATTTTTGTAATCCTAATACCTGCCCTGCTTTTGTTCCAGTGAGAAAAAAAAAAAGACTTTTCCACAAAGACACTGAAGGAAACTTTGTTTATAGTCTCTTAACATGGGAATAGGGTATTGTATTATTTCTCCCTTTTTCCCTAATTATGATGAGTTGTCCCTTGCAGATCTGGTAGTATTCTCCAGTGTGTGGGAAAGCTATGGGTCTATGGTCTATGAGGTTCCCCTGAAATAATCTGACCTCCAGGCTGAAAAGTTCCCTTAGTCTCTCTTAGGTCCAGTGTGCCAGCCCCAAAGATCTTGGTGGTCTTATGCTAAAAGTACTCAGGATTATCTATGTCTTTCTCATAGTGGAGGGCCCAGAGCTGGACCAGGGTTCTAGATGGGGTGTAATGATGAGTCAAGTGATGTGTACTGGTGGTGCACGTTACACCAGTGCGATGCAAAGAGTTCCCTGCCCAGCTGGCTGCTGGCTTCCATTGCTGTCAGCATCCACAGTGAACTCGTGTTCAGTCCACTGCCCAATGGGATGCCCCAGTCCTTTTCATCCAGGCTGCTCTGCAGCCAGCCAGTCCCTGGAATGTAATGCTGTGGTGCCTTGCCTGTCTCATGTGCAGAACAGGTGCAGGGGGGCTAAGCCATCCCAGGTGCAAGGCCTTGCGTTCACCACTGTTAGAAATAATGAACATTCTGTAAGGCTGTTTGTCCCTCTGAATAGTGGCCCTCCCTTTCAGTGTGCCAAATGCTCTCACCTAACTTGATGTTGACTAGGCTCTTAATAAAGAGCCTGCAGGATACTGCTATGGACTTACTGCCAGATGGACTTGGCCCAGCTGATATCCCCCTTTAGGCCTGGCAGTCCAGTGAATACCCCACCCAGCTTATCCATCGTCTTTTTCAATCTATCTAGCATCGGTTTGGCTGCAAGGATGCATTGGGACACTGCTGAAAGTCTTTATGGAATCAAGGTGCATAAAAACTCTCTCTTCTCAGTGTTTTCATTCTTCAAAGTAATCAGGCTAGTCAGCCACCACATCTCTCTGGAAAATCCATGATAGTTGTTCCTAACCACTTCTTTGTTCATGTCCCTTACTACCTGAGTCATTCTGAGCTTATGGTTCTGTACAGGCAGAGATCCTTGTGACCTTGCCCATTTGGAGGGAAATATGGTAATGAAGTGAGGAGCAGTTAACTATGTACATAACACATATACATATACATATACATATACATATACATATACATATACATATACATATACATATACATATAGGCATAGGGAGTATTTCAAATCCAGAGTGGTTCTGGTGTGGCATAACCTGACCAACAGCTGGGCAAATTACAAAGCAGAGAAACACACATTTGTTGTACTCATTTTCTGTGCTGTTCCCTGTGCAAAAACACAAGAACCTTGCAGCACTGATATCAAGGTCAAAGCAATAATCTAACAGGGCTGCTTTGCACAGCAGGAGTAGATAAAGGTATGTTAGACAGATGTTAAGTGTATGACAATCTCTCATAGATCTCCACGTTGCACAGTTGTGACTGAACCTATTGATTTCAGCACCAACTTTAGCTGGCTGCAGCTCTTTGGTTTTCTCTCACCAAAGCAACCACTGCTCTCTCAGGACTGTGAAATCTCTCTCATCTCTTCTATGTGTTTTGCTTTTGACTGCTTCTGTGAATCTGCCATAAATGTCCCCAAGGTCAGAATATTTGAACAAAAACTAGATCATTGCCGGCCTCCAGAAATACAGTGACAAACCTAATCTCAACAAATGCTCTGGCAAAGGGATTTTCAGCTGCAGCCAGGGCAGTTAGAATTAGCAGTTTGTAACACAGGGTAAGGCAGCAATGGCAGAGCACTGACTACTCTTTCATTTGTGTTTGATAAATACATAGAACATATGACCAGAAGAATAGCCTGGAAAATTCAAACAGATGACACAATGGCTCAGAGGTATGTTTGATGTCCTGAAGGCAGCAACCAGCTGGAGGAGAAGGCAAAGACATCTACAAGAAACAGAATGGACTGCAAAAACATAGAAACAACCTGCAGTACTGTAAGAGCAGTGAGAAAATCCTGAGTCCTGTTCTGCCCTACCAAACATCATAAATGGAACAGATAAACAGGCCTTTGCAGCTGGCAATGCTTTTCCTAATACAGCCCAGGGTACCATTGGCCTTCTTGGACCCCACGGCACACTGCTGGCCCATGGACACCTTGTCCTCCAGGACCCCCAGGTCCCTCTCCACAGAGCTGCTTAGCAGCAGGTTGATCTCCAACCTGTCCTGGTGCAGGGGGTTATTCCTCCCCAGGACCCTGCACTTGCCCTTGTTGAATTTCAGTCAGGTCATCTCTGCCCATCTCTCCAACCTGTCAAGGTCCCTCTGAAGGGCTGCACAGCCCTCTGGGGTATCAGCCACTCCTCCCAGCTTGGTGTTGGCAGTGAACTTGCTGAGGAGGCCTCTGCCCCTTCCTCCAAGCCACTGATGAATAAGTTAAACAATACTGGGCCTGGTATTGAACCCTGGGGGACCCCACTGGTGACAGGCCTCCAGCTATAACCTGTGCCACTGATTATCACCCTCTGAGATCTGGTGTTCAGCCAGAGTAATTTAAACAGGTTTGAAAGGGTTTTTTCTTCATTAGCTGCTGTCAAACAAGATTGCATGGACCTGTACTGCCCCTTCCTCCTGAAAATTGTTCTTCTCAAAACCTGAATTGTACTTAGATAAATTACTTGCGAAAAAAAAATCTGTATCTGTGTTTAACAGAAGGCTTTTAGTGACAATGTTCTTTGGCATTTGCAATTAATCTCAGATTGTTAACTACTTAGATGTATTTTTAATAATTCTGTGCACTCAGTCTCCAAACTCTCAATACTGTTATCAGAGGAAGGATCCCATTAACAGGATGCATATTCAGTAATCAGATAAATGTGACTCTGGGACAACACTTGAAAAACAATTAATTTTTCCAGGCAGAGCCTGAAGGGATATAACATTTGAACAAACTGCTAAAACACCTGGCTCCCCTCCTCTGAGTAAAACCATAAATGCAATTAGTACGACATGTTCTAAACAGAAGCAACATAAATACAGAATTAATGGCACAGAGGCCTAATGTTTCTTTGGAAAATGTGCTCACGGACTTTTTGCTTAGGCACTTCATCCAAACATCCTCCTATTGCATAACAGGACCTTGCAGGCTAACTAACAAATGCAAGAAAACCAATGTCTGTTTCTGGTTTCCCCTGGCTCAGAAAACACCTGATAACATCCATGTTGGCCCGGAGGTGTGTTCTGCACCTGGACCAGGGCCACAACCAGCCTGTGGCAGGCCTAGGACACGGCAGTGGCCAAAGCTCTGCCAGGGCCCAAGACCAGGGCTGGCTGTAGCCATGGCCTCCCCACTGTGCCTCTGGGAGCCTCTTCCCCAGGGTCCCAGCAGAACTGCCTTGGCCTCAGGCCCAGGCAGCCAAACCCCAGGATCTCATGAAGACAACATGTGTTTTCTTCTTCAGATAACACTCCCGAGAAGTTGGCATTCAGTTGACAGTGGGAATGTTACTGATAATGGCTTCTTTCAGTCATACCTTACAAGTGCATCAGACATGGATTATCACTGTAAAGTAAAAATGCTGTATCCTAAATGGACCCATGTAAATGTTTTACTTAACGTAGTCAACACATTAAGACATGTCTTACTTAACAGGTTGTTCCTGTGGTGCTGGTGAAATGTAATCCTGACTCTGCTACTTAGTATTTGCACCTGTCACCTCAGAGCCAGTTATAAGAAATGGTGAGATTAATAACAAAACAAGACACACATTTTGCAGGATCCCTGGAAAGCTACAGCAAAATTACTCAGACTTGTGGGGCTGTTTGGATGATGAAGGGACTGGAGCACCTCCCATGTGAGGAAAGCTGAGGCAGCTGGGATTGTTCAGGAGAGAAGGCTCATGGGGATCTTAATAGTGTATATAAATATGTGAGGGGAGGCTTCAGTGGTGCCCAGTGACAAAGCCAGAGGTAACAGGCACAGACTGAAACATGAGAGGTTCCCTCTGAACACCAGAAAATGCTATTTCATTATGACCAAGCACCGGCACAGGTTGCCTGGGGGGGTTACGGAGTCTCCATCCTTGAAGGTATTCAAAAGCCCTTTAGACATGGTCCTGGCAACAGATGCTGTGTGTTCTGGCTGGAGCAGGGAGTTAGTCCAGGCTTCTGGAGATCTCTCCCAAGCTGCTGTGATTCTGTGAAATCCATTGGCAGATGGGTTTGATCATCACCATCAGTTCAAAACTTGGGTAATACGTGACACTACCACATTAAATAGAGCCTTGTGAAAAAAAAACAACAAACAATCAATTCAGCAGCCTGTGACTGATCTTCCTCTTCCCCATTTTACATCCCTTTTGACTACCCTTCATGCTCTAAGGGAAGACCAACACCTCACTTCTGAAAGAAGTGCCCAGAAAGCAGAATTTCGTGATTTTTATGTATTTGTAAGACAATTTCACAAATTCCAGAGTATTTTTGAAAGTATTTTTGTTAAAAATCAGACCATCATATTCAGTTTGACATCTAACTATAAGACATAATTTTTATACTTTTAAGAAAGCATTTTCTATTGCAAACTTAAAAGCAAATCCCATGCATCAGTAAAACACAGAAGACAATTTCCATGCATGCTCTCATTACCTGTGACTTTATATGCTACCTGAAATTCATTAGGAGCTGACAGTCTTATCTACCACTTCACACAAAGCCCCTCTTCAGTTAGTCTCTTCAGGTCAGACCAAATCATTCTAGATTAGCTGAGACTGAGAACAGTACTTTGGGAATAGCTGACACAGACCTCACAGAGCAGACAGACTGCTTGTTTCAGCTGCAGTGTTAGTTTTGACTACTTGGACAACAGCATGTGACCCTGTAAGAAAGAAGCTGACCCATTCTCCTATTATTTTCATGGGTAGATTTAGCAGAGTGACATCTTCAATGCAGTTAGTCAGAGACACTCCATGGACACACACACACACAAAAAAGAAATGTTTTGCAAGATAAAACCATTCAATAGGTTTGAATGAGGCCTAATGACTCCCCTCTCTAAAATGCCTGCTTTCCCACTGGCAGCAGGAGGGACCCAGGGCACTTGCCTCCCACAGTGCTCCCTTGGAGAGAGCCAAACTGATTTTGTTGAATATTCACAGAAATTCAACCTGGATAAGCATGAATGGGAAATCTGTAGCCTTCTGGCCTATGTTTGGCAGAAGCCTGTGCAACTGGATGGGGGGCTGAGTATGGAAAATGTCAGACAAATTTCACTATGATGTTACTCCAGTCTAGATGTTTCAGCCCCCAGCAGAGGAGTCCACGCTTGTCCATGCTTGTGACACAGATGACAGCTGATGGAACCACTTGAGCCACCGTCCTGGCTCAGAAAGACACATTTGCATCTTTCATGTAAGAGTAAAGGAAGATTTCATTCAGATGATGGGTTTCTTTTCAATACTCAGAACAGGAAAACAGGCTTCTGTGCAGAAATGCTATTTCTTGTCATGATGCCATTTATTGTCAAATCATTAAGAAATTCAGAGAATGCAATATTTCACATCGACATAATGTACCTTTGCTTCCATAGGTGAAGAGAAAAGTTGGTTTTCCGCTTTTTAAGAAATAAAGCCACTAGGTGATGGAACTGATAATTTCTAGGAACAGACAAAACTAATATGATGGAAATACTATTGGAAAGATATAATATCAAAATATTGTGTACACAGCAGAAAATGTGCATGGTGTGAGCTGTCTTCCTGTTGAGTAGGTATGTTACTGCAATCTGAAGCTTCAAATCAGATTTTTAGCGCGGAGACTCTAATACTGTTCTCCATGAAGTAAATAACATTGTTTTTCATGAGCTGTGGAAGCCTGCCCCAGTGAGCATACAGACAGTCATTCCTTAGGCTGCCAGGAATTTAACCCTTGTTTTGTCTTGTAAATCTTCTTGGCTTTACATCCTGGAAGTGCCATGGGAAACAGTGGTGATGACTGGATTTTGTCTCCCATGTAATTACCTGAACAGTTTGCATGTTTCCTCATCTATTTTTGCTGTAATTTCTGGATTAACAGCTCTTCACTTCTCAGCTGTTATTTGATAAACCCCTTTGTTACAAGGGCAGATGGGCACAGGGCAATGTTACCTTTAACTGCACCTCTATGCTGGCTGCTGTGGCTAGATGTGTCCATGGGGACTATGTGGGATCCAATTTGTGGCCAGGATGGCACTGAGCAAACTCTGCAGAATCTGCTGAGTATCTGCTTAGAAGCGGTATCTGCTTCTTTGGAAACTGCTTAAATCCACACGTAACTTACTTGCTGATGCTGCAATGTTTTTCCAAATCAAGAAACCACCCTCTAAGTAGCACCACAGTTGCTGTGGTAGCATTGCTTTCTGGGAGATCTCTTCAAGAAAAGAGTTTTCAAGATAGGACTTATGTGTGTATGTGAAATATTCTTTTGCTAAAAATTCTTGTTCCAAATAATTTCAATGAATAAGGACTCAAATTGCCTTAAATGTTATTTAGACAAAAATCTGTTTAAAGTTTGCTGAAGTGGCATTACAGCAAATATAAGCCCTTTATTAAACTGGTTAGACCTGCTGAAGTCACAGGATTTTTACTTACAGCTAATAGTGTGAGTGCAAAGTCCCAGGGACGGCTTCTAAGGTTTAAAAATACAAGAGATGGTCTGTGATTAGCAAGAAGGTATCTTTTTGCAGCAGCACAATGGTGAATAAAATAGCCCAGGTCTTCAAACACCAGATTATGTTTTTCAGAAGTGAATTTCTGAGGTAATGATGAGCTCCTCATTAGCTGGTGTTTAGACCAGAAATAAATATGCAGCGATTCCCAGGGTTCGCTGGTGGGAGGAAGACACTGTAGAAGTCATATATTCTTCTCAGTTAGCAGAAAGGATTGAACACTAGATTTAACATGGTAAGAACAGCTTTGATAATTCTTGTTGACATTTATGAATGAATATTATGGCTGCATTTCATAGATTATATGCTATAAATACTAGTGTGGTAAATCAGAACAGACAGTCCATACTCTGGCTGCAAACCCAGCTCAGTTTCAAACAAGATTTCATTTAGTCTATTTACCAAGTTGATGACTGATCAGTTGAGCAGTCTTCAAAAGTGCTTACTCTGAAGACTGACTTGGTTAAAAATCAATTAGGGTTAATTAAATTTTCTTCAAAGGATGTTTACATCACATCAGTGAAGAGATTGTTCAATATCTGTGGCCCTTGAATGCATGCACAACAGAATTATGAACAAGTGAAACTTCCTGTTTTCAGAGTCTTTATGCAAGCAAGAAGAAGCTGGTCAGTTTGGGAAAATATGGGGCTGGGGCAGGGATGGGTTTATGGGAAACAAAGCTTCAAACTGCTTATGAAAATACAGATTGCTCCTCCCAGTAGAGGAAGCCTGGAATTATTTCTCTTTTCTCAAAATAGAAAACACTTCTGAGCAGCTGAAAGCCAGAAACCAATTGCTCTCTCTGGACTTGCCAAGTTACCTGCCCATAGAAATGTCAGGTTTGCTGGTGCTTTTCAGAAAATTTTGGTATTAGCACTGTCATGGTTTAACTCCAGCTGGACACAAACTACCAGGAAGCCACTTGCTAAACCTCTGCCCCTCCCTCCCCTGGTGGGATAAGGATAAGAGGCAGAAAAAAGTAATACTCGTGGGTAGATAAGAACAGTTCAGTGATTGAAATAAAGCACAGTAATAGTAATAATAAGAATAGTAATAATAAAATATAATAAGAATATAATTAATAGTAATAGTAATATAATTGTAATTGTAATAGTAATGAAAAGGGGAGAGAGAGAAAGGAATAAAAGCCAAGAGAACAAGTCACACTTAATACAATTCCTCACCACCCACTGACTCATCCCAGCCCCAAGCTTGGTGGCTTCAGGCCAGTCCCCCCAATTTATACATGGAGCATGATGTTCTGGGGTACACAACAACCCTTTGATTATTTTAGATCAGCTCTTCCGGCCATGCTCCCTCCCAGCTTCTTGTGCACCTGCTCGCTGGAGAGCATGGAAAATTGAAAAGTTCTTGATTCAGAGTAAGAACTAGAAGCAACAAAGAAACCATAAGTTTGTTAGCAGCTTTGATCTCCTACTACATCCAAAACACAGCACTGTACTAGCTAGTAAGAAGAAAATTAACTGTCTCAGCTGAAACCAGAACAAGCATGCAAAAGAAGAAATGTTTGTCCTTATCTTTTAGATGTCCCAGTTGTGCTTCACAGCTTGAATACCCTACTAGAAACCAAGGAAAAAAGAGTATTGGATTTAAACAGCAGAAATTTATTCAATACTGCCTGGGATTGCTGCTTCTTCAGAGGAGACCACTGAGCAATGCACAAAAAACTTGATGCTGCCTTGTTTTTAGGCAAGTAATAGCACAGAAATAGGATAAACCCCCAAGTGTTTGTAGAAACATGTCCTCAAAGAGAGGTTAAGTGATACGTAGACACTTGGCACACTAACACCGGATATCACAAACCTGTTTGATCTGGGATGTACGGCAGACTGGCAGCCCCTCTGTGCATCATTTGCTCTTTACCTGAGTCATTCACTGTGTCCCAGTGCCCATTCCACAGTACCCATTTGATCACAAGAAATCCATGGCCGGTCTGGATATTTCTGCTGCTGAGAGCTTCTGAACCTGGAACTGTCAAAGGCTCTTTCATTGCCATGTCTGGGCTACTCACA
This sequence comes from Nicator chloris, assembly GCA_013400495.1. NCBI lineage: Eukaryota > Metazoa > Chordata > Aves > Passeriformes > Pycnonotidae > Nicator > Nicator chloris. Next base: position 28,980 of record WAAE01018499.1, on the reverse strand, counting down.
GGGGAAAAAAGCTGAATATTTCTGTGCCATGTCTGGACACAGGGGGAAAAAAAGCTGAATATTCCTGGCATTTTTCTGAACTTAAATTTCATTACTACATTTGTCAAATGAAGAGAAAGATCAGGTGCAGAACATCTGTCATGGTTTAATCCCAGCTGGCAACTAAGCTACACACAGCCATTCACTCACTCCCCAGGGGATGAAGAAGTGAATTGGAAGGGTAAGAGTCAGGAAACTTGTGGGTTGAGATAAAGACAGTTTAACAAGTAAAGGCAAAAGCTGCATGCACAAGCAAAGCAAAATAAGGAATGAATTCACTACTTCCCATTGCAGGTAGGACTTCAGCCATCTCCAGGACAGCAAGGCTCCATCACATGTGTAATGGTGACTTTGGAAGACAAACACCATCACCCTTTCCTTCTTTCCTTCTTCTTCCCCCAGCTTTGTACACTGAGCATGACACATGAACTGGGATATCCCATGGGCTGTCTACAGTTGGCTGTCCTGACTGTGTCCCCTCCCAACTCCTTGTGCACCCCCAGCCTCCTCCCTGGTGGGGTGAGGAGCAGAAAAGGCCTTGACATGGTGTAAGCACTGCTCAGCCATAGCTAAAACATCCCTGACTTATCAAGTTTCCAGCACAAATCCAGAACACAGCCCCATACCAGCTACTGTGAAGAAATTAACTCTATCCCAGACAAAACACCACAAGCTCCAAGCATTAAAATAAAACTAATAAAATTGCTTTTATGTAACAGAGAAGAAACACGAAAATTTTGACTACTGCCACTAATTGTAGCATCACCTGCATTTGTCTCTTGAAAATTTTACTTCCCCCTTCAGTTTTTACATAACGTGCAGCAAAGCTGAAAGCAGTGGTAGTATCATTTCTCTTTGTCAGTGCAATGAGCTGTATCTTTGTGTTTGGGGCATTTCTGTGAAAGGGTGGGACAAGGAAGTGGGTTTTGCTTGCATCAAGCTTCTCCATTCTTTTCAGTGGGGAACTCCCAGTCCCAGAGCCATTTCTCAGCGATGATGGCTCCTGCCTGTGAGCACTTCCCAAGACTGACAGTCCTGCGCTGTGCAGCTGGATAGGGCCAAGTGCAGCAGGAAGCCCTCTGCTCATCATGCCCCATCTCCAGGGCTGGGTGCAGTGCCTTGTTTCCACTGACCACAGGAGATCCCTGCAGTACTGCAGTGGCTTAAAGTCTTTGAACCCTCAGTCTTCAATTCTGGCCCCATGGGTGCCCTCAGTCTCACCCTATTCCCCAGCTCTCCTCAGGTGTTCCTCCTTTCTCCCTGGGAGCTAAGCAATGGGCTGCAGGAGACAGATACCACATAAAACATATTTACTCATGCAGGTTCCCTTTGAAACATGAAATTGGAAACTAGAGGATATTAACCATAGAAATTAGGAGATATCTATTAAGAATAGGCCTTCATATGATGTGTGTTGCTTAACCCTTGCTGCTCTCTGTGGTGTAGCTGTTGCTTAAGGAGGGAGGAGAGAGGAATGATAAGGAGGAATGCAAGGATGTCTAGCAAGAAGGAAGATGTTTACTAGAACAGGAGACAAGAATACAAAATTATCAGAGATAACGGGGCTCCTCAGGCCCCAGGACCAGATAAGACTGGTCTCAGAGCTTAGACTATGACCAGAGGATCAGTGAGCATGTGTAAGGCAGTAGGGTTCAAAAGTTCATCTCAAGAGGAAGCCTATTTCCTTCATCCCAGAGACCACCGAGATGACCACCAGAGACCACCAGAGACACTTCGCAGGCACAAAGGACTGAGAAGATGATTAGCATACGAAGCAGAGAGGGGGGGGAGCCGGGGAATGAATATGCACGGCGGCATTGCGAAACTTGGTGCACATGTAACTTTGTCTTGGTTTGAAACACAGGTATCTGCCAGAGCCACTCTTGAAATAGAGAATGTAAACCACCTCCCTCCTTCTGAATTACTATAATTTTGAAGTCAAAGGGGCTTTTTAGGCAAAGATATAGTAATACCAGTCTTTTACAAGAAATATTACAAAATACAAAGGCAATAGTACAAGGATAGAAAAAAACAAGCAAACAACAACAACAAAATAGTGCTAGGGACACTGACAGAGTCAGGATATGACCTGACACCCTGTTGGCCAGGGTGTTGGAAGCAGTCTAAAATAAGTCCTCCTGGAGTAACAGTTGTGGCTCCGTTTGGAGTAGAAGATTATCCTGTAGAAGGGTCTAGTGGTGGCAGGATGGGTCTGGACGTCCTCTGGGAGTCTCGGAGAAAAACAACAGTCCCAGTGTGTTCTGAACGTGATGTGTTTATGCAGGTCGAAATGCTTGGCATCCCCACGCTGGGTGGAGCATCTCACAATGGGATGATCCAATTCTACCAATGGTGCAGTGAGCCTTAATGAGCCATTCACAGATGATATCTCCCCAGAGGCAGGGTGGTGGAAGAGATAAGGCAACTCTGCCTCTCCTGCTTGTTATCAGTTGACCCATTAACAAAGAAACACCTNCCCTTCCCTTCCCTTCCCTCCCCTGCCCTTCCCTTCCCTTCCCTTCCCTTCCCTCCCCTTCCCTTCCCTTCCCTTCCCTTCCCTTCCCTTCCCTTCCCTTCCCTTCCCTTCCATTCCCACAGAGGCCAGGCCATGCTGGACATGTGAGCTGTCCCTGCCACACTCCCTGCTTGGCTCCTGCCATGGCCTGACAGTTCTGCACCTCTCCCCAGCACCAGCACCGGGCCGGGAGCCTGTCAGCTGGACACGAAGATGATGAGATGCCAGCTCCAGGAAATGGAGTTCCTGAAAAATTTCAGCAGCCAGCAGCCTGCTCAGTTTCTCTTTTTCCCTTTTTTCTTTCCATAAGGCTCATTTGCTGTTTTTAATTGCCATGTTTATTTGTTGCTGAAGCCTTGGCATCTGGACGTCTGCTGGCTCAAGTTTGCGGTAACAGTCATGACCACAGCAGCCAGACGAAAAGTGAATACCGACATGCTGGCTTGGGTTGGAAATGTCAAAACCAGGGAAGCAAAAACAATATTGGAATGTGACAAAGGCTTACAACTATGAAATCTCTAAGGGAAAGCAGTTAGCTCTGGACAGTGTGTAGGAAGCTAGAAGAGATTTGTTTAAGGATTTTTATTTCTGTCCACCATATTCATCAAACTCAACGAAAACATGCTAAGAGATAATCCAAGGCAGGATGTAGTCTCCCAAAACCTTTCTTGGCAAACACTTGTTTAGCCTGATCCTTGAAATATTCCAGCAATGACAAATCCACAGCACCCTTAAGTAACCTGCTTCAGTGCTTCGTTACACTTTGTGTGAAGAAAGCTTTTCCTGATGCATTCCACTGCTTCTTGATTCTTCCCTCTATTTCTGTCTGTTCCAATGGAATATTTTGGTTCTTTCTTTATCTGGGTCTTTTGAAGGTCTGAAAATCTTTTTTTGGTTTCTTAAAACTTTGAGGCAACTTGGTTTGTTTCATGTTTATCACTTGCTCATGACTCAGTTCCAAAATACGTTTCTATTTCCCAAAATTATTTCACTGTTGTACATTCATTATGAAACTATTTGGGCTGCATATTTTTAAAGCTGCTCATTGATGTAAATATTCTCCTATGAACTGGAAGCAGCTGTCTGTGAACCACCTTGATAAAATTAATTCAGTAAAAATTATCATATAAGAATTGACCTTGGCTGTTACACAGTCTACACATGCTTACATTTTTCCCCAGTGATTTTCCTGATATTAGCTATAAATTCAGAGCTGGGTTAATGTTTTGGCAAAATATTCAGAGCTTCTCAACTTGGCCAGCTAATGAGCACCAAAACCAGATGTTCATCCTGACATTTCAAAGAAGTAGCAAATACACTTACTGCACAATTAGCAAAAGTGACAGAAATCAATATTTTTTAACTATAAAGTAGAAAAAAAAAGTGGGAGAGGACCTATCTTCTTTTACCCAATGAAAAGATGAATTTTTCAGAATTTTCTCATTTTCTGAAAAGCAAAATAAAACACTCCTTTTGGCAATACACGAGAAAAAAAAAAAAGAGAGACCACTGGTTCTCTTCCCTGCAGTCAGCTCACAAAGTAAAACAGAAGACATGCATGGAAAACTTCTAAATATCCTGCTTTCTGATGATCGTGGAAATATGGGGAATTTGCTTTTGGTGAGGACAGAAGTCTAGTTTCAGATAGAAAGAGGAGTACATCATGACCTTAGATGTACAATTAATGGCTTTGATTCTTCTGCTTTGAAGGAAAGGACCTAAATCACAGCCAAGTTAAACTGAAATCAGAGGACTTTCCACATCAGTTCATCAAGGAATGAACATGCTGCTCTCTGCTAGAAGCTGCTGGGTCCAACACAGGGAGAAAACATCCATTTTTGCTCATCTGTCAGGCTTTAAAATGACTTTGTAAGCAACACTTTTAACCGGTTGCTACTTAAAATTTTCATCACATAAGCCTGTGGGTTGAGTATTCTTTTGGCTTCTTGTTATTGTCAGTCCTAATCCTGCCATATTGTTAAGGGCTCTGCTGTTATTAAGCACTGTGCCAATACCTCTCAAAAGCTACAATTCTCGGCTTTCCAAACACAGTGGTAAATTTTTAAGTAATGTTTTCAGTCATGCCAAAATGACTTGGGCGCTAAGCCAGAAACGACTTAGAGATGTATGTTTGTACTGGCAAAACCATTTATTCCTTCATTCAGCCTCACTGAGTGTCTGCCTGTACTTCTATATGCCAAAGGGCAAGAAACAAGGAGATACATCCTTGAGAAGCTTTCAAGTTCATCCTTCTTTTAGCATGCTTCTGAGTTACTTTGCATACATGGAGTAGTCAAGGGGCAAGAATAGTGTGAGAAATACACACACATATCTGTCTCTCCCTGACAGGAATGTTCAATTCTTTGTGAGATTTACAGTGAGAAGAGCAAATGTTTTGGGACAATGACTTCTGGCTTTTCCCTGCCAAGTTCCTGGTGCCTAAGTAATTTGTTTGCAGAGCAGATCTCTCAAAACTGACAGATCCTGATCCTGATCGTACTAAGCCAATGAAATAATGCACTTTCCTGCCAACTAAGGAGATATTTCTCAGATAATCCAGTCTACCGGCAGGCAGCTGAGACAGGGCAAATCAGCACCATCAGAGCCACACTGTGAGTTAATAGCCCCACAGAGCTGATGCTCCAGGGCCAACACAGAGGGGTGCAGCTGGGTGCAGAGGGGATGCGGAGAACAGCAGCGAGAGAAACAGCTCAGCTTCACTGTATTCAAATGTCTCCTCCCATTCCATGCCACAGTGCCTGAAGTCCCCCCAGTATGCTCCTACACTAGGAAAGCAAGGTGCATGGAGATTGTTAGCAAAGGTGCAAGAAGGGGGCTTCTGACACTGTCTTGAGCTATTTTCCAAGAGTAACTGGACCTGTTTTCCTCCACAGCTGCACATACAGTGCAAGTTTATGCATGAACATTCACTTAGGAGTAAGAATTTCGTATCTTGACTTAATTAAAGTTACTTAAAAAAATAAATCTGCTTAAATTAAGTCAAGGGTCTTGTTTTTGTCCTCATGTAGCTTTGTACCAGGGTTGCTGGAAGCATAAATTAGACCAGATGTAGTCAGTTCAGTACTGGTGTGTGTGATGAGGAAATGCTCCTGTGAACTGATCATCTGGGGATTTTGCAATACACTTTTCGTCGGCAGTCACAAACTGCAAAACACTTCAAGGCCTAAGCCACAGTAGCATGGTTGGATGACAGAATCCATAAACAGCTTGCCATGACCTGTGATTATAACAGAAAATGGCTAGTTTAACTTCAGGCACAAATTTCATCACAGGACTTGACCCAAATCCACAGGAGTTTTTCCTGGGATCAGGGAGAATTCACAGTTTGGGCACCAGTCATGGCAATGCCTGGGTTCTTACCATTCTAGTTCATCAGAAAATAATTATAAATTCATGTTGGTGATGCTTACAAAGTGCCTGTAAAGACACATCAAGTAAGGTATTCTGCTTGCTCTGCTACCTACTCCTGTATACAGACAGCTGTTATTTCTCAGCCCATTGGCTGCTCATCCTTTTACACAGAAAAAAGACATTCCAACTCTTGGTCTACAGACAGACAAAAATTCTGGAGAAATGCAGCAACTAATATTTACTAATCTACAAGGAGCAGTTTTTCTTTGCTGGTCTCCAAAGGAAAGAGAACTTGTTATCCGGGAGAAGAGGCCAATCCGCAGGTACTGCACCCTTCTTTCAGGCAATTGTAGAGAGCGATAAGGTCCCTCCGAGCCTCCTTTTCTCCAGGCTAATCCTCCCCCCAGCTCCATCAGCAGTTTCTCGTCAGATTTGTGCTCCATACCCTTCCCCACCCTCGTTGCCCTTCCTCGGACGTGAAAATACCGTATATAATTATCCTGTGTATGGAGTCCTTTAACAGTGAGTTTGTCCACTCACAGGCGGAAGGCTCTTTCCCACAACATCCCCTGAATCCGCCTGCCCTCCCGGCGCATTCCGGGCTCAATCCCGGCGCATTCCGGGCGCAGTCCCGGCGCAGTCCGGGCGCATTCCGGGCGCAGTCCGGGCTCAATCCCGGCGCATTCCGGCCTCAATCCCGGCGCATTCCGGGCGCAATCCCGGCGCAGTCCTGGCGCAGGCCCGGCGCTGCCGTGGGGCGGGCGGGAGCACTGCAGCCCCGGCAGCGCGCGGCAGGGGGCGCGCGCAGGCCGCGTTCCCGTGCCCGCCATTCCCGGCTCCGGTCCCGGCGGAAAGCGGCGGCCGGGAGGGGCCGGGCGCGGAGCGCGCCGCTCCTTCGTCGGCCTCGGTGGCGGCCACGCTGAGGATCCTAATCACTGCTGATGGTGTTGGGAGCACGTTTTGCTGCCGCTCAGGAGATCTGTCAGCTTTACGTCGGGCTTGATGACCTTAGAGGTCTCTCCCAGCCGAAATTATTCCGTGATTCTGCAGCACCGAAAGCTGGAGTGGCTGGTTCAAGGGCTGCATCACAGGCACCTGCGATACTGAGGGTGGATTTGGGGAAAAACTGGGCCTCGTAGAACCAGCCATGGCTGGCTAAAAGGTCACCGATTTTTTGCTTGCCAAGGGTGGTATAAAACCTTGAGCAGATCCTGTTGTGAAGCTCTTGTTCAGGTAATGTGTAAAGTGCCTGGATAATGTAAAACACATATTTATAGTGATTTCTTTTAAGTGTGCTATAATTTAGTAGTTGAGAGCCTGCTTAGTGATGACATGAGGGAATGGTTGATAGCACACAAATATTAGGAAGAATACTGTAATAGCTGTGGAGGAATTATGAGGACCCTGAGTTCCTATAGCATTAAGTTTCATTTTAGGGGAAGGGTTTGGTTTGTTGGCTTTTGTTTTTTGTTGAAGTTGTTGTTTTCTTTATNTGGGGCGGGCGGGAGCACTGCAGCCCCGGCAGCGCGCGGCAGGGGGCGCGCGCAGGCCGCGTTCCCGTGCCCGCCATTCCCGGCTCCGGTCCCGGCGGAAAGCGGCGGCCGGGAGGGGCCGGGCGCGGTGCGCGGTGCTCCTTCGTCGGCCTCGGTGGCGGCCACGCTGAGGATCCTAATCACTGCTGATGGTGTTGGGAGCACGTTTTGCTGCCGCTCAGGAGATCTGTCAGCTTTACGTCGGGCTTGATGACCTTAGAGGTCTCTCCCAGCCGAAATTATTCCGTGATTCTGCAGCACCGAAAGCTGGAGTGGCTGGTTCAAGGGCTGCATCACAGGCACCTGCGATACTGAGGGTGGATTTGGGGGAAAAACTGGGCCTCGTAGAACCAGCCATGGCTGGCTAAAAGGTCACCGATTTTTTGCTTGCCAAGGGTGGTATAAAACCTTGAGCAGATCCTGTTGTGAAGCTCTTGTTCAGGTAATGTGTAAAGTGCCTGGATAATGTAAAACACATATTTATAGTGATTTCTTTTAAGTGTGCTATAATTTAGTAGTTGAGAGCCTGCTTAGTGATGACATGAGGGAATGGTTGATAGCACACAAATATTAGGAAGAATACTGTAATAGCTGTGGAGGAATTATGAGGACCCTGAGTTCCTATAGCATTAAGTTTCATTTTAGGGGAAGGGTTTGGTTTGTTGGCTTTTGTTTTTTGTTGAAGTTGTTGTTTTCTTTATTCTTCTTTTTTTTTTTCTTTTTTTTTTTTTTAACAGACAGTATGGAATTCAAAATGGAAAATGAAAGATTAAATCTAAAGCTTCTAGCTTACAAGTGAGAGGTAAAAATGTGTCAGTCTCCAAAGTAATACTATTCCACATGGCAACCAGCAGTATTTTCCATTCCTGTTTTTCTTTTCAAATGTTTTTTTCTGGTGCTGCTGAACTTCTTGCCCTCTTGAATGCTTTGCTTTCTGATACTAGAAGCACCACAAGCTCATCCTTCTTGAAAGGGGCTATTTATTCAGTAAAGCTTTTGTCAGACCACTTAGGTAACTTCAAAACCAATTCCCAGTGCTTTCCTTTCGCTGTCTCTTTGTGAGAAGCATATGGATTCTTGGACTGAATGGATATTATATAAATACTATACACTGTGCTGCCCTATCAACATCAATTGCTGCAGCTGGGTTGCCGACACTGTACAGATGCAGAAAGGAAATGGTCTTGACAAATAGGATACATGGGATTTTTCCAGGACAGTATTTAGAAAGAGCTGCCTCATGAGATCCCCATTAGACAGCAGCATGACAGATATGCAGGCGGGCTACATGAAATAGCACAGCAGCAAATGTGAATCTCTCCCTTTTTTACTGAATTCTTGCTTGCTGCAATCATCACCATGCTTAAGTGAAGAACAGCAAAATGTATTGCATTAATAGGCGTAGGAAAGCTGATGGCTGATAGAGAAAAGCAGCTTCACTCCAAGGCACAGATGGGAAGCACATACTGTCCTGAATTTGTCTGCTTTTCCTTTAGAGAATGACAATTATTTAGCATGATATGTCCCCTGGGTATCGGTGTTGAGCCATGAGCGTTAGACACATATAACATTTCAAAGCAGTTGTATCGCTGGCACAGTTACAAACACACTTGATTAAACTATCCTACGCTATGAAAAGAGGTTTAAAACAATAGATTCAGGGTCAGCTTTTCTTCTTGGCCCAGACCTGCTCAGAAGGCTTCAAGTAGGTCAATTTACTGTCCTCTGAGAGAGCTGAAGTGGTGAAATGGACTATGTTGTTGAATGATTAAATTATATTTCATTGTTAAATTGTTTTTGCTCCTCCCTCTTTGTTTATCCTAGTACTAAGCAGTGGGGTTGCATTATTCTTACAAACTAGGAGGGAGACTTTGCAATATAGAAGTACTGACAATATTCCAGTAATGCAGTAATATGTTGAGATTATTCCATGCTCTTCCCATGAAGGATGATGGCACCCAGCTCCATCAAATAATGGCCCATAGCTAGTATAAATACTCTTTTTTCTTTAATAGAACCTGGCAGGAGGAAAGACAAGACTCAGCCCACAATCTGCTGTCTTGAGGTGGCCATTGACAAAACATTTCACCTAAATATTTTCAGGCATTTGATGAGGTTCCAGTGTCAGTTGGATTGAAAAAGGAAATGACAGGAAGATTGTGAAGATTTTTGGGACAGACCTGAAAAGTGAAAATGTCTTTTCCAGATCTTTCCAACATTCCTCAAGTTGGCCAAAAAAGGGAAGGCATTTTGCATCTAAAGGCTATTTTAGTAGAGAGTCCAGAAAGTGCTACTGGGGGAAAAAAGCCTTTGAAAACATCTTGGCTATCAAAGGAAAGAATTAGACTGTTGCTGGACTATTAAATTATTTGAAATATGAAGGATACTATTGAAAGGGGTATTGTAGATGATGGATTATACCTATTTGCTACACAGTGGCAAAATAGATGCATAGTAGTACAGTTTCTGGTGTGCCTCGATTTTATTTCTAGTGATTTATTGGCAGGATGCCTGTAAAAACATTGGAAAATCAAACAAATCAACCAGTTAGTTAAAAAATGATAGCATGAATACTCTTAATCTGTTCAAGAGACATATTTTTATTTAAAATAATATTAGTCACTTTTTAAATAGGGTATTGTATGTTGTGTCTGAGGTCAGAGCAGGTACATGGTGTTTGCATAACTCACAGGGTACAAAGATCTCTCTGCTATTTCTGGATGCTCAGAGCACGACTGAACAAAAACTGTGTATTTATAATGCACATTTTCTTCTCTAAATTCATGTGTATCTCTGATTATAATTCCTACAAATTACTTGAATGTCTCTGTGCAGTTTAAAGTCATGTGCCAGAGTCAAGTCTTTTTAACAAAGTGGTTTGCAGAAAATGAAAATATACTGAGCCCTTTTATCTTAAATCTTATCCTCCTTGCAGAAGAAATCGATCTGAGTAGAAGAATACTATCTGTTCATATGAAAAACTGGAAAATGCATAAGAGGAAAAAATACATGAAGTGCTAACAACTGCAATCTAAATCTTTTGGATGCTGTAATTCTGAGAAGTAAGAGAATGTGTGTTCTGCTGATGAGGTATCTTCACTGATGGAGAAAGAACAGCCTGAAAAAGTATGAAAATTTACAGGATAGAGTCTAAAAATAATTTACCAGAAAACTTTTGAAAAGCACCATTTTGAAGTCTGTTTTTACAATGAAGGATACAAAATTACTCATCAAGTCCTTAATCACAATCTTCTGTAGTTTCTTGGCTGCTTTCTAATATGACTCTTACCATCCAGACTGATTTAGTTTCCTCTTCCCTTGATGGCTTAAATTATTTACTATCCATCCTTCTGACAAAACTGGCTCCAGGAACATTCGTTCCAATCTCTAGAACATGCCTGCTCTAAAGGTGGTTTTGGGTTTGCTTGGGGGTTTTTTTGGGCATTGGTTTTGGGGTATTTGGGAGGGGGGAGGTTGTTTGTTTGGTTTTGTGTGGTTTTGGTTTTGTTTGTTTGGGTTTTAGTTGTTTTTTCTTTTGTTTGTTTGGTTCAATTTTTGTTTTTTGTTTTTTTTGGGTTTTTTTTTCTTTGTGTGGGGAGGAGGAGGTTTGGATAATTTTTTTGCCTTCTTATCCTTTGGATGAAACTGCTGACAAAAAAACACCCATAGTCAGTGAGGTAGGTGTTGCACATACCATTTTGACCAGTTCAAATACTAGACACATACTAACTCTTGCTGAATACTGAGTTTCGTCTCGCATCAGGGAAGATGAAAGTAAAGAGATTGAGTAAATTCATCGACTTTTGTAGCAGATAGTAGGTCAGTGGTAGCTGAGATAGGGAGAACATGAATTTAGTAGGACATATACTTTTTGAGAAATAAGTGCAACATGCTTACACACGTTCAGAAGCAATTGTCTTTTATGTCTCTTCCGCCATGCTTTGGTAAGTTTGTTTAACTTCACAGAGTTCAAGAGACTTGAACTCAGTCTATCAGGTTAAAGTTTAAATAGTCCCTACTCTGTGCCTGCCTTTCCCTGCCTGAAAAGCCTCCTCATTTACTCCAGACTACCCTGCCAATATCTGTGCAGTGGCAACCACCAGGCAGCCTGGGCTTGGGTGACCATATACTGGGGAGGGGATTCCACTCCCTCCAGCTGGAGGGATTTCTGCTCTACTCTCACTCTTGGTTTATGGTGCAGTGCCTTTGGTTTCAGTCCTCTTCTTCCCTTCAGTTGGGCAGGAACTGAGGGAGCAGACAGATTTCTTTAATTGAAGCATTGCTTTGTATTGACAATAGCAGCATAGTAACTCCTGAGAGGAAAGGATTTTTTGTAGCAGAGTTTATATCACATGTGTGCACCTGCCATCCTGATCTCAAGCTGACTTCAATTCCCTAAAGACTGTGGGCTGTTGCCCTGCTCCAAATCACCCCGCTCTGCCTGCCTTGCTTTTAACAGTCTCTCACCTGCTTACAGCATGTCCTTGTAATTTGGTGTGCTCATCAATTTGCTGGGCTCTTTCTGCTGTGTTCACAAGAAAACCTATTTCAGTGAGTTCAGCAGGGGCTTAAGGGTAAAACACTCAAGTGAATACCCTTTCTATCAGTAGTCCTGTGGATTTGTTGTCTTCAACCACTGTCATATATCCTGTTTATTCTTCCAGGGTGCTGTTACACTAAATCAACTGAGTTATACAGAAATACACCAGCAACAGGCCCACAGCCATACCCTACCCAGAAAATAGCAGAGAGCAGATGTGATGCAGGAAGAGCTGGTAATGCTGACCTGAAGCTACTGGATCATTCTTTTGTCATTCTTTAACTTAAGAAATTAACTAACTGAACAATTCCTTTGGGCTGAATTTTATGGTTTTCATAATTAAGACTTTCCTGTTTAATGGGAGTTTTGACTTAGGACCCCAACCCCACATCTTTACTTTATTAGAGAGAGAGTGAAATTGAATGTTGAAATAGAAGCAGACAGGTAAGTGTGATGTTGGATTTTCTCCTCTAGACTCTGCTTTCCTGACTAATATGTTTGTATTTAGTTATCAAAATATAACATACAAGTAAATAAATACATATAGAAATAATCCATTATTCTGTACAATTTGAGTACCTCCATTGTTTTGTCTTCTTTTTATCTTTTTTCATATATTAGAGATACTCCAAATTATACAGTCAGAAAAGCTAATCTGTTCTATGTTTTATGTGTGTAACATAGGAGAGCCAAAGGCTATACCAGTTTTTCCATTTGCACACACTAGTGTTTGCTGAACGTAGCCATAACATTTTCTTTGATCACTGTAATACATTTTGCATGCACACTGTGTGATAGCAGCAGCAGAATACACTGCCTTTGTAACCAAGGGACATTACATGCAGTCTCTATGTAGACAGAATAGGCAGAATTAATCCAAGTTACTGCGTGACTGGAAAAATTTTGGACAACAAGCTCAGGCAGTGGCATGGGTGATGTGATAGATTGGGCTCTACCAACGCAGCAGACTGAATGAAGATCCCATTTGTATACTGAGAGGCCTTTTCTGAGGAAGGCACTCGTATTTTAGATAAGACATTAAACTGAGACTCACTGCTCGTGGTCATCAGCGAGCTTAAACTACTTTTGTGGTGTCAACGCTAATACTGTGGCCAAGAGCCACACGTCATTGCCTTCCACCCAAACAAACCTCCAGCTGTTTCAGTGGCGTAGGAGACCCTTCTCGATTTCCAACTCTCAGCTCACATTCAAAATCATTCACTGTTAGGCAGCTACTGTGCTCCTTCTTGGGGTAGGACCCCTAACTCTTAGGGCTACTGTACAACATTTATTATTTCATCCTTCAGCATCCTCTGAAAGAAGGAGACATAGAAAGCCAGAAGAAGTACATGAATGTATATGTATTTAAAAGCTTGTTTCATAACTCCGGAGGTGAACGCCTCTCATAACTGGCAACAGTTTAAATCTTGAGCAGAAGTTTGCAAGAGACTCAGTTGTGATACAAGCAAATATTCTGAAGCTCTAACAAGGGAAAGTGTTGGATTCTGCACCTGGGACAGGGCAATCCTGGTTATGTATAGAGACTGGGCAATGAGAGGCTGGAGAGCAGTGCCACAGAAAGGGACCTGGGGGTCCTGGTCCATGGCAAGTTGAACATGAGCCAGCAGTGCCCTGGCAGCCAGGAGGGCCAACCCTGTCCTGGGGGGTGTCAGGCACAGCCAGGCAAGGGAGGGGAGTGTCCCACTGTGCTGTGCACTGGGGCAGCCTCACCTCGAGTGCTGGGGGCAGTTCTGGGTGCCATAATATAAGAAAGACATTTAACTGTTAGAGAGTGTCCAAAGAAGGCCCTGAGAATGGTGAAGGGTCTGGAGGGGAAACTGTATGGGGAGTGGCTGAGGTCACTTGGTCTGTTCAGCCTGGAGGAGATTGAGGGGAGACCTCACTGTGACCCTCAACATCCTCACAAGGGGAAGCAGAGGGTCAGGCACTGATCTCCTCACTCTCATGACCAGTGAGAGGATGTAAGGGAAGGACACGAAGCTGAGTCAGGGGAGGCTTAGGCTGGATATCTGGAAAAAGTTTCTTCACCCAGAGAAAAGTTGCTGGGCACTGTAACAGGCTCCCCAGGGCACTGGAACAGAATCCCCAGCACCAAGTTTGACAGAGTTCCAGAAGCTTTTGGACAATGCTGTCAGGCACATGGTGTGATTCTTGGGGTGTCCTGCAGAGACTCACGAGCTGGACTCAGTGATCCTGATGGGTCCCTTCCAACTCAGGATATCCTATGATTCTCTGACGTTTCAGCTATCAGGTAACTGATATTCGAGGGAAAACTCTTTCATTCTGCAGGCAGATTGGTCTGCTATTTATTCCTCATTCCTTTTTTAGTCTCCAATTATTTGCCCTTCCCAGTTATTTATTTGTAATGGAAATGAACATGGAGTAGCTTTCTTTGCAAGAACTAGCGATCCTTAGCAGCAATTGCTTGGTTGGAAACTTAGACAGATACTTAAGAACCTTGCTTAAGTGGAATCCAGGATGGAAGACATCCAGGAAAAATCTATTGGCGGCTCAGATTGTACTGAATAGTGTTAGAAGATTTAAGTCTCTCCAGAGATGCTTAAATCTCAACTAGATTCGACAACTGCAGCATCTGCTGCAGCTCTTGTTAAAATAAAGTAAAAGAATAAAATAAGATAAAAGTCAAAGTTAAGATACTAATAAGCCATGCTAAACTGCAGTATCAATACTCAAATGAAAGGTGAAACTAGCAGCATGGAATCTAGAAAAAGAGATGTAACTGAGAATATATCAGAAATAAATTTTACCAACGTCAGTCACTAGGCAAAGATTTTCAAATAGCATGTCCCTGTACAGGTGCATGGGGTATTGGCAACAGAACAAGAAAAGTTGAGCTGTGACTCAATGTCACTGAAAAGGAGAGAAAGTTATTGATATAATGAACACAGTGAAAACAGTTATGTTTCAAGACTGTCATTTATATTTTTTTTGTGCATCTGGAACATATTTTTCTTGGAACACAGGTAAAGATAAATCCTCATTTGAAGCCCAAAGAACTCAACAGAATTCTTTAAATTGACTTCAGTTGGTTTTTCACCACATCTGTGACTTGCACACCATGTAAGCAGAAGCCATAAATGAGAATCAGATGAATACTTTTGCCTTGCACTGTTGTGAACACCATTGCTATCATTCTGGATGGGGGAGCAGAAACGTTTGTATTCAAATATTTTGCTTTCTTGCAATGTTCACGAGGCATTGATGACAATACCAACATCAGAACCTTATAAACATCAAGAAACGATAGGGCTCTGGAGGCATGTAACCCTACCAGAGCTAACCCATCCATTTAATTTAAACCTGGCTCATTTGCTAATCTGGAGCCAGAGTGCCCAATGCCAGGCATTAATAAACCCTCAATGCCCAGTCATCAGGAGGTTGCCACAGGGACTTAAAATACCAATTTCAGGAGCTCAGAAGTTTCATGGTATTTTCCACTATGGTTTTACCTCATTCAGCAGTGCTTAAGTTTCTTTTGGGCTTTCCATGAGTAGGCACTGACCCAGTATTTATCCTTTAATGAGGAACAGAAGCATTAAATGCTCTAAAGTTTTCCAATAAAGATGTGAGCCATTACTGAAATTCACTCATTTTATCCTAATAGCATTGCATTTCCTGCCAATAACTTAAAATATGCTGTTATTCTGCCTGAAAAGAAAGAAGATCTTAACTCTAAAATAAGACTCTGGAAATTATATAATATAAACATGTGCTGACATTAATTACTGTAATATTTATGTATAAAACAGATGGTAGTGCTTTCAAAAATGTGTGAGCAATGATCAGAATGAATTCATTAGGCATTTATACCGCTGTCATGTACTCACATAGGTGTTGCCTTGGACCCTGCTATATGCTAAGGGGCTCTTTCTTTTAAGTGAGGTTTTACCAAACAGATGGAAAACATTACTAACTACTGTTTTCCTTTCTTGTCAAAGATGTTTTGTCTAATCATCACTATAATTACACATCCACATTGTAGTAAATCATGCTGTATAAACATTTAGAACAGAGTGGATTATTAGGGTGAAATGCAAAGTATTCCAGACATTAAAACAAAACAAACATGGACTGAGCTGTGCTGAATAATAACAATTTTCAACATCAAGGACAGACAAAACATAATTTAATAGCTTTGGCTTTTCTTTCTTCCATTTATGTCCCATTATTCTACCTACAGTGCATCCTGGGTGCTTTCAAGTGCCTCCCTCCCCTTTCTTTGTGTGAAAATTTAAACGAAGAGACATTTTCCTTTATACAGCAGTTTCCTTCCACATCTTGGTGTCACTGTTTTCTTCTTTCCATTTAATATATAACCACAAAAGCATTGGGGAAGAAAGTGGAAAACAGTGAAATCTGAGGGCCCTTTGTTTCCTGAGATAGCCATGAAATTTCCATTCTAGATGAAGCAAGTGTGTTTGATGAGGGTAACCAACTACTGCAGGACCAGAGCTGCAGTACTCAACTTTTCCAGCTGCAGTGTCAGGTTCAGAATCACAAAATACCAGCAGAACAACTGCCTTTCTGTCAGTCTTGTGACTCCACTCAAAGGCTGCCACAGCCCCTCTTCGGGTCACAGACACAGCTGGGGAGTGGCTGGCCCGGGTGCTGGTTCGGCACTGTTCACACCACGGGGCTGTGATTGGCCCTGCCTGGCCCTGTTTGGCCAAGCAGTGAGTGCAGTGGGGATGGATTTGATGGAACATCTCTGGTGCAGGTGCCAATATTTGTGCTAGTCATCCTCGGAAGTCAGTGTAAAGAAATGAACTTTTATGGCACTGGATTAATTGACTGTACTGACAGGGCAAATTCTGCTCTGGTGCCCACTTCTTTCTGCTTCAAGGCTCTCTGAACTTCTAGGATTTTAAAGGTCCTGCTTGAAACTAATATCTTCCTATAATTCCAAAGGCTTGTGACTATTGCCTTACAGTGTCAGAAAATCGAGTTATTCTTCTATAGACATCCAGAAAAGTGTCTCTTCAATTGTTACAGACAAAATTCAGATTCCATCAGAGACTGGAACAATATTTATTGCATCTTACCTTTGGTTCCCACTTGGAAAACAACAAATACCCTGGCACTGTATACAATTCCAGGACAATATTCACATCTTCTTTTCTAGGAGTCAGACTGCATCAATATTTTCCCTAACTTATTTAAATGTTATTGCCCCAGCTGTTTATTGCAAGATCAAAAATGTATGATAGCTATAAGAGCTATGGCCAGACACTAAAATACACAAAGGTTTCATTTGGTTTACACCTTTTCTTCATAGTGGTACATCCAAAATAGAATTGTGCACTGTCCTGCTATTTCTGAAAAGACACCATGGCCTGCTGTAGAAGTAGCAGATTACCAGTGATACTGCTTAAATGAAGTTGACTTATAGGGGAGCTGAAATAGTGAAAAAAAATGCTTGAAAGAGAGATATAAGTAGTTCCTATGAAAAGCGGATTAACTATGTTTAATGATAAAAGAAAGTCTTTCTGTACAGAATTGATTCAATAGCTTGATCCCTTGGTCTTCTCTGGTTCAATATCAAAAACTATTTAAAGGATAAACATGCTGGTGTATTAAAAAAAAAAAAAACGGTGTAATTTTCCTTTGTGTATCAATGCTGCTTTTATTACTATTTTAAAAAATAATTAGGCAGTACAAAGCAATTTTTTTCCTGCTGCATATCAATATCTTTTATCTTCAAACATTTACATAGAATGTTCCAAGTTCATCATGCCTTAGATTTTATCAGCTACATTCTCTTTTTTGTAATTCCATATGTTGCCTGAGAAAACCAAGGGTACAGAGCTGGCTATTTCTATAAGCTGATTACAAAGTCTGCAAGAAATTGGGAGTGTTAGGACTTGATTAGTATCTGCTACAATCAAAAACTCGTGCAAATTGTTGCTGCATCAAAACAGGTTGATAATTAGTAAAGCCATTATACCTTTCCACAGATGCATTATTTTACAACTTATTTGGGGCATACCTCATAAAACAACCTTCTCACCTCTCCTAAGTGGGTGGCATAGGATTTCAGCTTAGTTTTGCTGTGTTGAATGACCCTGAAGTCCGACCATGCCATTAGCTGGCAAGGCAGTAGGTGTTTAATGGTGCTCTTTCAAAGCACATTAAGGCCACTGCAACTTTCCTGGCTCAGCAGATGCATTTCCAGCTGCTGCTGCTTCACCCTGCCAATACTGGGCAAGGACTGCCCATGTGTTCACCCTCTGTGTCCAACACTGCACCACGGTACGATCATAGAATCAGGCAGAATATTCTGAGTTGGAAGGGGCCCACAAGGATCACTGAGGTGAGGCTGACCAGATGACAGCTCCCACTTAAATGCTGGTGCCTGGTTAGGATCAGTCTGTTTGCAGTGGCACTTGTAGGGCTGTATCAGAGCACACTTGAACCTCTCAGTAAGATGTTAAGGACTGCCATGCCTCTTATCTCTACCGACAGCAATGCAGGGGCCTGGCACATTGTGCCTTCTGGAAAAAGTGGATATTCAGAATGTCTTTGTGAATAACCACAGAAGTCATGAAAGGAAAGGCTACACAAATCCATGCCACATGATGGCTCTCTCATGCCAAGAGAAAGACAAAAAACAAGACCTCTGGCTGCTATGAAGCCACCTGTTTGCATTGGAACAGGCTGGAGAATTCACAGAATCATCCTCATGTCACATTTGAAAGCTGACATCAGTGAGCTGTCAAAGCTGTCAAGGGCACTGGGACAGACTGATAACAGCAGGAACTCTTTCTTTACCAGAACATCTTTGACACAAAGTCTACAGCAGAAGGCAAAATCAGCCCTAACCCCTCAGCTGGGCACTCTGATGGGGAAGCCTCCTCTGGTAAGTACTGTTTGTGTATCACATACTGGAGCAGACAGGCTGTAGATCCTTCTGGTGAACACATCTGGCCGCAATAGATACATTTTCCTGATACTGTGGGAAAAGGATTTCTAGGTTGCTCCTAGACTTTTCTATTAATTTGATCTTAAGAGGTAACCTGATGATATATGATGGTAAATATTATAATATATGACTGCTGTTTATGATTAAAACTTTTTTTTTTTTTGGTGCTACCTAGATGGTGAGGTTTTGAGCAGATTTGAGCCACTAAATAGCCTTTCCAATGCTGAAAGTATATAATGGAGGTATCACTTTAAAAAGGGCTGTGAAAATGCTGTCTGGCTTTTCCTTTCCACAGACTCTCCTCATTTCTTTCAGTCAGCTGTCAGCCATAGTGAACTCTTACCACCAAAATGTAGCTGGGGAAGTGGATCAATGGAGATTGTGCAGGAAGGAGCTGTTTAGGACACTGCTATTCAAAGAAAGCAGAAGTCCTCAATCACCCAGCCATATGTTCCTCTCTCAGTTTGTCATGGATGATACAAAATTGAATATATTCCTCTTCTCTTCAGTGCACCAACTTCAATAATATTACCTTATAATGAAAATATATTAAGGGTTGTGGTAATGAGACATTTTCAGCCTGATTGTTTAATAGTTGGACTAGTGTCCAACTCAACAGAGAAAGACAGGGAATTGAGTGTAAAAACCCTTATCCTCAAATAATCTTACAGATGACATCTGTGGCCCAGGGAAATGTAGGAAAGAAATGGGAGATACTCAGCAAGGTCCTGGGACTCATGAGGATGCAAAGATCCTTGACTGAAAACATGCTCGGACAGCACCTCCCTGCATTCATGGCACTTCCTTTACAGCCTGCAGAGTGTAGGTGCTGTGATCAGCTTCTTCCCACACAGATTATGAAGTTTGGAGAACAGAGGCTCCTAGGGACAGGCCTTTGAATTTCCAATCCTACAAAAGGTCTTATGCCTTGCCATTTGACTTTTTGAGTTTCCAGACAGATAGCAAGATGGAAAACCTGGAGTAAAAGTACTCAGTGCACACACCTCAAATTGGCTAGTTCCTTTCTGTAGGGAGAAGAACCTGGCAAAATTTATCTGGTAACCAGAACTAGCTGAGCAATGAGGGGGCCCCACCAGTGGGTGCTTCAGAGTTGAATTCAGCACCCACTGCAGCAGAGCACCAGTGCTTCACTGTCATCAGCCACACTGCTCCTGCCAGGTCAGCAGAGCTCTTTGCTGCCAGCTGAGGACCTCAGAAGTAGAATTACAGAAAAGGTAAATGAACTAAAAATTATTTCCATCCTAGTGTCCAGTCAATGTGCACTTTCCTAGTATTTTCATTACTATTTTCCTACTACTCCTGCTGCTGATGGGGTATGGACAAGTACCACTGAAAAAACATTACAAACCTCAAACCTGGTAGGTTTGCTCTATTTGCAAAACTTTCGGCAGACTGTCAAATACATTGCTGGAAACTGACAGGTCTGAGAGTATTTTCTCCATGCTAGCCAGCAAGAGATCAATAGCAATGCTAATTATCAAAGCAAGCAGAGATCATAGGAGAGCAGTAAAACAAGGGAAACAGTGAGTTTCACCTGCCATTCCTGTTGATTCTGGATGGTGTCCGCTAGTAATTCCATAATGCATCATGAATTTCCATAAGGCAGAGGGCCCAGCACGAGCATAAAGAACGTTTGGAATTTTTGCCCATAGGGCTGAATGTTTTATAAAGATTTGATCTATGGAAATAGAGGCTGAGATTGCAGCAGGGGACAATTAGCCATCTGGACTCTGGCATTACAGGTTTTCTGGTAAGCCCCAATGCAGTGCAGATAAAGGTCCTGTGGCTGCTCCAGTAGCCTCTTCAGCTGGTGTTTAGTAACTCCTTAGCATCAGTAAATTGTATCCAAGCCTCTGCCAGTGTGAAACCAGGCACATGTCCTGGCAAATGAGTTCAGAGGTTATCTGTACTTATACTGCATGTATGCCATGTCTGCAGGAGCCTACCTTGATTTGAAGACAAAAGGAGATGAACTATATTAGACAGGGTTAGACTTACATAACTGCATTTCAGTATTGCACCAGTGTGTCATGATGCACTGCAGAGCCACTGATTTTTCCCAGATGCCAGCCAGTGGGAGAACTGCGTGGACAAGGACACAGTCAGGGAGAAGAAAGACTTCTTATTGCTCCTCAGCAGCCTCCTCCAGCTCCTGTGCTCAGCATGAAGTTGAGAGCAAAAGGTGAAAGATTCTTAAATGTTTCTCTGTTGGAAGGACACTAGTCAGGAGATGGGGGTTTTGCCAGGGCTGAGAGGAAGCAACCAGGAAAGAAGTTTCTAGACAGCAATTATAACACAATCCCAAAGAGCAGACTTTAGACAGCTCAGTTTAGGTCATAGGAAGCAATTTATGAACCTATCATGTTCTGTTTTTCACTAGACTGAATGCTGAGTACACAGACAGTCCATGGTCAGGTTTCTCCACCAAGGCACGTATACACACCCCTTGCTGCACTGGAAGGGGATGTGCCGGGCAGCCGCGTTTCAGAGGAGGCACATAAAACAAAAAAAAAGGAGGATACCCTTTATAAAGTGAAAGGTTCACGAACTAGGACTAAAAGTCACACTTTTAAAAGATAGGGTAGAAAAAACTGCATTACAATGTTTTTGATAAAAGGATGTAGCACAGATTTTACAGAATTAAGAGGAAAATCTCATGTCTTTTCACTGAAATGTCTTGTGTTGTATTTAATCTGTAAGGAAACTAGAAGAACTACGGAAAAAAGGCCATTCAGCCCTTGACTGCTTACTAAGAATTTATATACAGGCCATGTCTCATCTCAGACATCTTATTTGTGTCATGATCAACATGCATGTTGAACCAGCTTTGGAAGAAAAGTGCAAAGTCCGAAAGCTCTAAAACCAATAAATAAAACGTGACACTATGAGAAGATGCCAATGCTTATTTTACTTGTTATCCATTCCTCAATTTTTCCCTCAAGGGTTCAAAAAGTTCAAGCAATTTCTATAATTTTAATATTTTTGTAGTCCTGCTGTAGCAGAAAATAATCTGTGATCCTTTACAGTGGCTTATTAGTTAAAAATTTCTGAATTCTGTGTGCCTCCTAAACTTAAAATATTTAAATATTCAATGTGAAATTCTTCTTCTGACATCTTTTAGCAAAACAATAGTTAGTGATCTAGTTCACAGTGGTGAGAAGTATGTGTTCGTACCAAGTCATCAGATTTTATCAGTCTTAGAACAATTTCTATAAAAACTTTTCTTTCTTTCCTTAAACAATCCTGTTTTGATTTGAATTGTATCAATCTCCACACCACCACTCAGAAAAAGTTAAAAGAGACAACAGTCTTAGAGCTGTATATAACCCCCAAGTAATTTGAAAACAAGGGAAGATTGCATCACCTGTGGATATATGATCTGCTTGTTATGAACTCCCAGGACACCACAGCGAGCCCAGCAGTGTATGCGATGTCTGGAGAAGATGTCAACCACTATCCAAAGCTGCTGGTTCCTGTTCCATGTACACAAGGGTATAATTAGGCAATATAATTTTGATGATGTAATGTTTGCAATTTTGTATTCTGTTTCCACAGTGTTGGTGGGTGGAATTCCTAGACTGAAATTACCCTTGAAATTAATATCTCCCATTAAAGAAAAAGGTTGGTTTCATCAGTTGTCTGCAGAATCTATAATACTGGTACTTGAAGCAGATGGTTATATTCTTTGTCACAAGCCAGATTCTGACTTACAAGTTCTGTTTATGAATGAAGATAGGTCTTGGTGGTACTTATTTGCTTGTATAAATATTTTCACAAGTTTTCTCAGAAATAAAGCTAAACAAAAATGAAAGAAAACTGATAGAGATAAAAAGTCCTTTTTTTTCTGCTTCATTGACATAATTAACATGGAGAAGTGCAAGCTGCTTTAATAGTAGATTGCTATAGAAATGAAGGTATTTTCTTATAGACATAAAGCTTATCAATTTCTTGCTGTTTGCATAACCTGAGTAGTCTAAATTCATACTGAATAGAGGCTGCAGGAGTGATTCAAGTGGGAAAAGTGACCAAAATTGTGGGAAGACTCGCTCACACCCTTTGGTTTCGTGCTCCTGCCCCTGCACCTGTGCCAGCTCTGCCCATGTAATGCAGTCACAGGGAAGGGAGAGCAACTTGGTGATCTGATGGAAACCTTCCTTCTGCACAGTTTGTTTTCAATCAGGAGTTGGAGCTTTCTCACTGCTCATGGTCAGCAGGCAGTGGGGGTACATATCTATGAGTGGGAAAAAAGAAAAAGTGCCCACCTTTGATGGCAGCATGATCTTAGGCTTCTGCAGCCTGTGGCATGCTCCCTGGGTGCCTGTGCTGTGTTTGAGCAGCTGATAAAGCCACCCTTTAGCTTTAGTCAAAACAAGATTGTAGAAGCTATGCAAACTCTTTTCATCATGGTGCAGCCCCTCAGTCAGATACTAATTCTTTGTATTGACAAGTATATTTCTACCCTGAAAAAGTGCTGCTGAGTATTAATGGATTAGGAAAGAGGCCTTCATTTTGAGAGGTGAGAGAATAATAATATTACATGCTTCTTAAATTATAGATGAATATAATCTGAACCTTTGCCCTGGACCTGGTCAATCTTTTTACAAATTAATAATTAATTTAGTTTTGGCTTTAGAGTCTATAACACTATAAAGCCTGTAGTTCCCTGTAATATCCAGGCAGACATGTCAGTTCCTTTAATGGTACATATGAATATCTGAATGACAAAGCAGCAGGCTTTGTTTGTACCAGTTGAATCAATAGGACATTTTTGCTAACAGCCACACAATTTAGCACATATTTATGAAACAAAGAAAAACTCCTCTAATTTTGTTTATTGAAAGGACAAATCCTGAAACCTACATTCAGCCTGATCCCTCATCCTGGTGGAAGGGCCTTTTCATGGAAGCTGTGGGGAAAAAAAAATGAACCTCTTCTATGTTGTTAGTACAGTCTCAGAGTTACATTCCCTTGTGCAGGTAATCTATTACAACTCCATGGAATTAGTGAGGAAATGGATGGCAGGCTGGGCCTGCCCTGTTCTCCCTAGTAGTAATAACATTTAGCAGTGTGCCCCTGCACTGTCTGCCCCAAAGCACAGAGACCATGTACAATCTCCTTTTGCTGTTCCTTAGATGTTACAGGCAGCATGGCAGGACTATGCCTTCAGCTTGGATTAAGGAAGAGGTAGGACCTGACTGAATTTGACTGGAATATGATCTTAGCAGGCAATGCAACTTTAGAATAAAAGGAAGCTATGAAGTTGTGGACAATACTGGTTATGTCTCTGATACAGAATTGCCTTTCCCATGTCAGCCAGTCTGTGGATGTGCCTTGTCTTAAGGCATCTAAAGGTCAAGAGGAAGTCTTCTAATACCACCTTTCTTGGCTTTTGTAGTCCTTGTAAGACACAATGCAGCACACAGAGCTAAAGTTTCACACTGTTTCTGCCTCACAGCATGGTTCTGTAGCAATGTCTATCTCTTTCATTATGCTTTCTATCACTAGAAATGTTCTGTAAAGGAGCTTATTTTCTTGTACTGAATTTACAGATGAAGAAAGGAAGGTAACAATAACATAAATATATAGGTTAATTTTTATAGGTCATCCAACTAACTGCCTCAAAATAGCACCCTGGTCACCAGGTCACCATGGTGTGATCTAACTACATAACAGAGCTTTGCCTGTGTGTACTCAGCCAGAGTGTAAACCTGTTGTTCGTATGGGAAGTCATATATCATGAATCTTCCTGCAGCCATGCACAGGGAGAGATTGTTTACATCGAACACAAAGACTAACATAATAAGCTGTAAGCAATTTTAAGAGCTGTTGGCTTGCACATGTATATAAAACGTTCTAGTATAGAACATGTGCTTCTTTATTTGGTCAAAAATTAGACTGTTGCTAAGATTTCAAGGCAGGAGGAGTTCCTGATCTGTTTAGACCCTTCTGTGTGACTGAAAAGCATCCTCTGATTTCCTGAATAGCCTCCTCTGTTCTGTCTCTCCTCCACAAATTAATCTCCACAGTCACTCTTGTATCCTGACTTCAGGTCACAGTTCTCCCCGTTTTCCAAGATCCCTTCATCAAGGGGAACTCTGTCCCTGAGAACAGCTCTACACTGATTCTTTACCATGTTCATATTTCCTTGTACTAAGAGGCTGACATATTCTGATAAATTACATCATCCTTCCTAGATGAGTACAGGGAAATATTGGAGTATCTCAAATAGCT
Source organism: Nicator chloris (assembly GCA_013400495.1). NCBI lineage: Eukaryota > Metazoa > Chordata > Aves > Passeriformes > Pycnonotidae > Nicator > Nicator chloris. The sequence goes on along the minus strand of WAAE01018499.1, from coordinate 3,769 downwards.
CAAGATGCTGACTGTTGGTTATCATTAATAAATTTGTCTCCAGCCATTTCTGCTTATCAAAGTCTATGAACACATCCTGAATAGCAAAACATTATTTAAAAAATACTTCCTTTTGTATAGCCCTGAACATTGTTCACTCAACACAACACATCAAATCAGACCAAATGAATAAAAACTTACAGAAAATATATGCTTGTAATTGCTAGTTCAGTGAGTCTTAAAAAACTAAGCAATGTAATGTGATGCACAAAGAAATCACAGTTGAGATAAAATTAAAAATAGGGAAGAGATAAAACCAAAAGAAGACTAAAAACACCCAGCAATTCTGTTCAAGAAATCACTGCAGAGTGTGAAGGAAGGAAACCATTATAAATTAGTTCTGATTATATGGAAATGAGCATGACATTGTAGTTTGCAGGAGCAGGACCAAAGCCTGTATAAGTGGGTAGTGAATGAAAACAAGAGGTCTTATACTGAACTGGTGACAGTTTACATCCTCTCATGCTCAATGTTTGCATTCAGATATTGCAACATGTATAGATTCAAAATAACAAAAGCTCATGATTAAATATCTCTATTAAAAGTTGCCAGGTTCCTGGAAGGCAATTTAACATCAAAAGTTGTTTGCCCCTACAGGGAAAAAAAATAAATATAATAGTTTCTTAGTACCACCTGAGGAATTTCTCTAGTATCACAAACTACACTTGCATATAAATGTATTGAAACAGACTCTTCAGAAAGAAGAGTAAAGCTCAGAAATGATCTGCAAGTAAAAAATCGATATGAACTTTATGATGCTGACATTTCAGTGAAGATAAAATTAATTTCACTGATCTTAACAGGAGCTGAGAAAAAGCTAAAATATGAAGTGATCATAAGTGTTTATATTCAGCAATAAAGACGAAAAAGCATCCCTGAGTTGGCTACTATCAACTAATAACACTATGGACATGAAACTTCTGGAAAAACCAACAGTCAAGACAGGGACACAGGTATTGCATCTTGAAAAATGATTCTGTTTGAAGGTGCACAGATTACTCAAAGGCCACAGAAAACAGGAAATTATAGCTATCATGGGACTTTAGAATAGGGGTGAACATACTGTGCCTCAACAACTCAAATAGCAGTGGAGGTGATTTAAACCTGTATTATCTTTTGAAAACAGCTGTGAATGCATAGGATTCTTAAGATCAAAGGGTCAAATATATAGGAGATCTGCAAAAGTGCTTCCAAAGTTCAGTGCCCTTCTAGGACCTGAGGTGGAAAGCTCAAGTGACAAATGGAAACCAAAGGTTTTAAAGCCTTTAGCAAATACTAAGTATCACTTCATAATTGAAATATCTGTGGGAAAAACTACTTTGACACAATGGATGGCAGATGATGGAACAAAAGATCTTAAGGGTTGAATACAAGACCTTGGGGCCTGTAATAATCTATCCAAAGACTCAATGACAGATCTAAAAACTGTAACTTCATTCAGGTCACAGGACGCTCCATAAACAGAGTTGAGCAGACGAAACCAGAGAATCAAGGGGAAGTATTACAGTGATGCAGGAAACCCAGTGGAAAAGTAATCTTTTCAAACTCATGGGAAAAAAAAAACAACAACAAAAAACCCAACAAACCTATATGTAACTATATATATTGTATAACAGTGGAGGATTAGGAGAAAGACAAGGAATAATCCCCTCATGCCAGGAAAATGCAGTCATCTAATTCAAACTCCTGCTCCAGAAGAAAATGTTTTGGTTTATTTGCAAGTGTTTTAGCTTACATGTTGTCATGACGAGATGACAGCAGATTATACTTAATGTTGCTATGCAGGACACGTAGCCTGATCGCTATCATGAGACAGATATCAACACAAAAAACTGTAATGTTATAGGAAAAATTTCTGCCTGAATAAGTAGGGGTAGTTTTCTTTTTCAACAATTTCAGAAGTCTGTGATTTTGCAGAAACTGGGCTCTGTTCTAATGAAAGTCTCCAGGCATTTGTGCAGTGGAAATATAGGAATAACAGGAAATCAGTACCTCAGCTTGATATTAAGGAGATTTGCTCATTTACTGGCACTATTTTGTGTCAGATGAGAAATAGGGAAAAAGATTATGAACATGAGCTGTAGATTCCCATTGCAATTTTTGTAACAGTAGAAGGGTACTTTCTAATAGCATCACTACATTTTGACTGTGTCCACCTATGTTTTTCCTTCAGTTTCAAATGGAGATTATGTTTTGCCTTGCTTTGTCTTCTAAAATGGTCTTCAGGATTGATGTGTCCCACAGATTCTGGCTTCTACCTCAAAGAGCTTTACTTCAGTGGATGTCAAAGATCCTCCTACAAATTTTACTGATAACACTTAGGAGAAAGGGATTATACAAATATATTATATAATGATTGTAATTTTTTATTATAGACTTGATAGCAGTAAGAACTGACTACTATATCTCTTCTTGAAAGAGAGGTGCAATAGATTACTGGCACGTCTCAACAGAATGTTTCAAAATATTAGCATACTCTAAGTGCAAGAGAAACCTGATGAAAGTGCAAAAGAGCTACTCAAATATGCTATCAAATCCTTCCCAAACTCTGATGGTGCAGTTTTCATAAGGGAAGACCTAATGATACACATTGTTTGTTATCATGCTGCCATGGCCACCTAGTAAGAAACATGCTTCAACCAAAGTCAAATTACACAAAACTTGGCATAAGCCATCTGTTGCACAAAAAACAAGGGTCCTCTGCCAAGGATGGTGGTGGATGAAATAAACTGTGCTCGTGAAGGAGAAAAGACTGTCACATTCTTCATGCTGAATTTCTTTCTAATGCCTATGTATTCACTGTGAAGCCCAGAGTTAGAAGGTACTCCATCTGCTGGAGATATTGCCAGAGACAGACAGCCCAACCTCTTCCAAATGGCCATTTCCACTGCCTCCCTTGGCCACATTCCCCATGTATTATAAAGAAATTGTTACCTTCTCTCCTAGGTTTGTAAGTTCCTATCTTATCAGCAGTCTTGGGTGTTAGAGCAACCTTTGAGCCACATGGTTATTATGAATATTAAGACTTTTCCTGATTGGAAATGGATTACTTAACAGTCAGACAACACCCATGTAGGATTAGGAGTGTGCAATGGATTGCCTGACCAAGGTAACTGCAGGGACAATGAAGTGAAGAGCTTCTTAGTCATGTGGAGAGGACAAGAAACTCAAATAATAATGAAAACTTCAGTTAGCTCCAAAATATAATGTCTGGACATGGTCCTAGGAATAAAGGCTTGGATTTAAAAAAATAATTTCTTCACTTGTTGGGAATGACTGGTTTAGATCACTTCTAGAATCAAAGGAATTAGAAAAAAGCAGGTTTAATATAAATTTAATGAAAGCACGACTTAATAAAGTTCTGTGGCAAGGTTCACTCTATTGCTTGCTACCTGGATGAAACATACAAAGGAAAATTAGATTATAATCAATTTGAATGGTTTACATGGAGACCAGAGATGCAAAGGGACAAAGGAGACCCTCCCACTGAATCATGAGGTTCAGAGGGGACCCCTTGCTTCCTAAACTCCTGATGGAGACTAAGTACAGCTAGGTCCAGTCTTAGTCTCAGATTGGGTAAGTGGTTTATATTTAAAGGATTTAGCAGCACTTAATCAAGGATTAATTGAATGTTTACAAAGTGACTCAACAGGATTTACTACAACCACAACAGTGACTTTATTACAGATGCGAGATGGCAATAGTCATACTATACTTGCTATAGGATATT
>WAAE01018497.1:14960-205587 GCA_013400495.1 Nicator chloris | reverse complement strand
CACTGATGATTCTATGATTCTAAGAGGTGACCAAAAAAAAATATGACCTGCATTTAAAATAGGCCGTTCCAGATTTGCATGGAGAGCTATAACATGGTTACCTTACTAGCTATCATTTTAACAGTGAGCTTTTTTCTGTCCTTCTCTGCAGAACTCAGAAAATTTAAAGTGTTGTATATGGACTTTAATAAGACTGGATTAAAAAAAGGAGTATGCAACTCAGAAGTAAAACATACCCCATTAAGGTGGTAAAAATTACTTTAAAGGAAAATACTTGAGAAGGGGTAGGAAGTTTTGTAGATCTGAAGTGTTAGCTTAAAGGGAAGCACAGGAGGTTCCCCCATATCTAACAATTCTGACCTGGCTTACAGGATGGATTACCCAAAGCCAGTTAAGTTTTCCTGTGGTCATAGGAGTATCACTACAACAATGTGTGGGAATTTTAGTTATGAACTAGGTTCTCATTAAGGTAAATGCTCTAAAAACAGAAGGTGTAAGAGTGCTCTTTGCCTTGAAGTGCATTATGATGCTGGGTAAAGGTCATTTTTCCATGTCTATAGCAGTTCTTGTATCCTCAGAGTAAAGTGTCATTGACAGTTTATTGAGAACATGTTTAAACTGTTGTTTTGCTTGTCTGTGATTTTGAAAAGTGGAGAATACTGGGTTGTGGGAAGTGTTAGATTGACTGCAAATCCTCATACTTTTATTTGCCCAGCCAAAGAAGTACATGCTGAGATAGAGTCTGAGTGCAGGAGAATCTGGAGAGATATACACTTTAGGTATATTCAGACTTGAAATCTTTTGAAATCAGGACTTTGAAAATACTTAATTTTAAAATACTTTCAGTATAATACTTACATTATACTGAAACTGTTTGCTACACCTAATGCCTTCTTGCCCTGTGTTATCATTTATCTACATATAAGGGAGTTATTTGAGAATCTGAAAGGGTTTATTTTTTTGAATCTTCTAAGCTAGATATTAATTTAAAGTGGATAATAAATGGTAACAACTCCTAGAGCAAATTTTCCTGACTTAGCAGTGAGTAAGGCTCTCATATCTATCAGTCAATCAGTCAATCAATCTGTCTATCTATCCATCCATCTATCTATCTATCCACTAACTATTTTCAGGGTCAGGAGAGAAGCTGGATGGAAAAAAATGCATGCATCAGGGAATCCTTGTCATTATAAAAGAATAACTTTGTACTGATAACTTTACAGTATTGGGCATCAAGAGCAGTACCTGATGTGTCAGGCAAAGAGCCATTATCAGCTTTACTTCCAGCTTCCCCAAGTACCTGACTCTTCCTTTTTAGCATTCAGAAATAACAAACAGGTAGTCTGAGCTAATTACTTGCCTGGATATTCAGGGATCTGAATTACTAATTACTTGCCCGGATATTGTTTGTGAAACAAACGGTTTATCAGGGTTGTCACAAGATTTAGTGTTAGGTTTCTGGTTCAGATGTAGCAGACAAATGCCCAGCAACAGCCTCTTGGTTTTGTAAATGGAGAAGATTTGAGAAGTCAGTTGTGGAGATCTGTCCAGGAAATTGTAATGTAACTAACTGGTTACATTAAAATGTAACTAACTGGTTTTGTTGGCATTTTGACTCCTTCAGCAGAGACAAAGGAAGATGGTACAGTTGAACTCTTGTCTCTTATTAAAAAATTTTATTCTCTTAGCCATACACTGAATCATGGGAAAGCCAACTCTGCTATTCTTCCTGCTGTGTAATTTATTTGAGATAAATAGAAGACTTTAGTCCCCAGGGTTATTGAACTCCATCATTAAAATACATTAACTGAAGAAAGCTTTGAACCAAGAATTCCCTTCTTGCCCTAGGTTGGCCTTTAGATCAGGTCACAGAAGAAACTGCAGGAAGGTCTCATAATCCTTGTATTTACAGGTGTTTAAGTAGCAACAAGTTTACTGCCTTTAGCATCTTTGCATCTGGCTCTCAAAAATGGAGAACTCTGTAAAATGCAATCTAGAGGGCAACTGCCAGTACAGTAAATATAGCAAAGGGCTCAGCTGCTTCTTCAGTCACAGTACAGCAGTGTTTTATTTAGGACATGTAAGTATTTGTCAGAGTCAAAATAGGAAGCCACTTCCTTAAGAAGCAAACTGCCCAGGTCACAGTTGGCCAAAAGTTGTAGGTACAGGGTTACCCTGCCAAAAAGTTAGTTGGATTATAGCAGTGAGGAACCTGATTAAGAGAGACCTTAATAAACACCAAGTTCATCCAGGGGCAGTGGGGCTCCCAATTTCTGAGTTCACACAATTCTTAATGTCTTATTGAGCTGAGCACGACTGCATGTTGTCAGGAAATCAGGGCAAAAAAAATAATTCTTGGAAGCCAACATGCCTCTGTTACTTTGAATTTGCAAAACTATTGACACAACTAAGAGAAACACCTTCCCTCCATATTGAGATGACTTTATATTCTCTTGGCTACCTAGCTTTCCGTGTTTAATGTTCTAGATATCCTTTCTGGTTTATATTGTCCAAAAGTGGCAAGGACTTCAGAATTCAAATGATTTAGTGCAGTCCTAGAGATGAAATTTTTGGAAAGAAGGGTCTTTCTTTCAAACACATTTTGTGGCTTGTGCATGAGATTCCTTTCCTTTAAAAAACCCTGTTCCTGATTTTTGAATTGGATATTTATTTGTGGAGGGCTAACTTCTGCTTCAACCAAAGTGCTTAGAACATACTAATTTTTCCAGTTTTAATTTTTGCCATTTCTTTAACAATGAAATGGTTTCTTTGTGGCTAAAGATATTGTACTGGCAGGCTTAAATTGGACTTGCCACCAAAATAAGTTTGGCGGTAGAAGGATATTTTGTCATAAGACCTCACTTTTGATTTGGGAGTATGACCTCTGGAGGGAAGAGGTCAATTTTGTCTGCCCTATCCATTTAGTTTTGTCTTTTGCTCTTGAGGGTGCCACTTAGTTCCGGTTGTGACAATGGCTGGTCTGATGTGGACACCTGCCTACCAGGCAGTAGGCTGAGATAACAAATTCATTTCACACCAGCCACCAAGCAGCTGTTACATTACAATGTCTTTCAGTCATTACTGGCAAAGGCAGGATTTGAACCAGTAGACTAAAAGTATTCTTGTATTCCAGAAACCAGTGAAGGCCAGCAGCTGTGCAAACTTCTCACATGCACATCTCCCGGTTGCATCTACCTCCTTGCCTGTGAAGTTTGTGGGTTTCCTGCCATGAGGCTTCTCCAATACACATCATGGATTAGTTAACCAGATTTCTTACAAGTAACAGATTATTTGAAAGTCTGACTTTATCTAAAAATCAGATGTGTTTTAAGATATCTCATGGTGGGCGTCCTGTGCAAGCAACAGAAACTGCTTAATGTTCCTGGAGGAAACACTCAGTTCCTGCTGTCTGCAGGAACTACTGCAGCCTTTCAGTGCCTGAGGTCCAAATCTCATTCTCTTGATGGTTCACCTTGTTATTGCAGATAAAGAACAGCTATCTGGGTCTTCACTTCAGTCCTCACTGGTGGCTCCTTTGCTACTTCAGATCAGATAGTGCTTGTCACAGGAGTAGAGGTTGTGTCCCACTGTACATGATTTTCTCTTACACTCTGAATTCCTTTTCTTTTGTTGTGTTGTCCCAATGATTTGAATCTGAAGATAGGAAGGTATGAGGTAGGATGAAGTACGAGAGGATGGGAAGGTAGCAGAAAGTGAAGCATCTGCATTTACCTGTATAAATATTTTATTGAAGTATCACTTCATATGAAGTAGTTTTCTGACACTTTTTGCAGGGCAGAAAATGGTCTGAATTATGACCATTATAGCTTGAAACAGCTATGTGGTTGAGGAAATAATTTTGAAAACTGCTCTTGCTGTCCTGTCTACTTCAAAAGAGTGTTTGGGGCAGTGTTGAGCAGTCCCCATCACAGAACTGTCACACTCAGTTGGTGTGATTGACCAGGTCGTGATGAGGAAAATTATCCTGGAGCCATAGTGACCCCCTAACCCTTCGAAGGGGTCGGGAGAGGGTGCAGTGGTTGGAGAGTGAGAGACCTGCTCTGTGACCGCCTGCAGCACATCAGTGTCTGTAGCTGAGTCAAAGGGCTCACTTCTTTTTTTGTTTTCCCTTTCGAATGGCAAAAGAAATGTCACCTGTTTTCTTGTAGCTCTCTGTTATGTGTAGGGAACTGTTGTCACGATTCTTGGTATCTGAGTTCCTTAAAAACTGTTTTATGTAGCAGGTAGCTAATGTTAGCTGAGCAATGGCTGAAGTGAGATGAGCCAGGCTTTCTGTGCCTTGCTTGCACAGGTACAGCGCCCTTCAGTGAAAGCGTTAAAGGAGCAAAGTAATGATGAAACATCTGTTTGCTTGTTTTTTTGAAGAACGTGGATGTTCCTTTCCACATTACAGACACCTGAGATTATTAAAACTGAAAGAGTCATCAGTGGTCCAGTTTTTTTGTGCTAATGTGATGTCTTACTGCTCAATATATCTTTATTTAGACAAGGAAAATAAACTAGTTAGTTTGTTCCATTTTATAGTTTTAATTCAGCTTCACCTTTAAGTTATAGTCCAATCAGATCTGCCTATTCTCTGAGGCATGTTTATTTTTTTGTGGGGTAAGATAGAGCTTCTGAAGAAGCCTGAAAAAAGACAGACTTTTTTTTTAGAACTCTGCTTTCACAAAGCCTTGGTTTTTGCAAAACCTTCGTTATAAACGAAATTGACCCAACAGTGGCCCTTTAAGAGACATGTTGGCAGTTAATCTGTTCTGGTTTACAGCATGTACATTGCTTTAAGAATGACTGGAATTCTAGGGGGAGGGAGAAGGGAAGCTTTGACCTCCATGTGCACATGTGCTGCTGCCAGCATCCCCTTGCTCGTCTCTGTGATTAAATGGATAAATCAAAGAACACCAGCTTCTTTTCTGTTCTCTCTGCATTGAGGCTCTCTTTTTATTTATTAGTAGCCAGCGTGGCTGAAATACTTCCAAGTGCAAGAGGGAAGGTTTCTACCAGTTATTTTGGTGTGGTAGTTGGTAGCCGGCGCAGTTGTTGGAGTTCTTAATTATATTGCTTTCCTTTTCACCAGATCTGAATGCATCAATAAGTTTGCCTCTGTCTTTGGGACCATGCCTCTCAAAGTGGTGGAGCATCGTGCTGACCCCGTCCTGTACAAAGATGACTTTCCTGAGAAACTGAAGAGCTTTCCCAATATCGGCAGCTTGTAAAGAGTGAGACAAACCTCAGCGAGGAAAACGACAGCTGGAAAGGTGCTATGAGGAATAGAAGGCCCTCAAGACAAAACTTGCTCAAGAGTGGAGTGGGTTGCAGCTGAGGGAGATGGGAATTAATGTTGTTGTCTTCCTTTTTCATTGCACAAAGTTGTAATTGAAATCTGAACAACTACTTCTCTGTTGCTCGCAGAGAATTGGATCTATTTGTGGGTTCTCCAAAAAATGTCAAACACACACTTTTGTCCAAAGGAAGTGATGCACCTGGAAGAATAAAACAGCATCTTGCTCTCTGTGGTCTGACTGGCATGACCGACCCCTTCTATCGAATGTGCTGCAGGCTCTCTGGTTAGTGAGCATCCATCCATTCAAATCAACTGTCCGCAACGTAGAGCTGTTCTCTTTTGGGAGGAGTTTATTTCCTGTGTGGCTGCTGGGCCTCTGGCTTTTGAGCTTTAACTGTTATCTTAAGTAACTGTGTGACAAATATTTTCTTCTGTAATATGAGACAAATGTTTATTTTTTTACAACATCACAAACAAAAATCTCTGTTTTCACCTAGTTTAAAGAGCAAAACATTTTGTGTGGCTTAAATTATCTTGATGGAGATGGAGACGCAGCAGCCGGGAGGATACTCTCCTTCAAAGCAGAGACCTGCAGGACAGAACTGCAATTGCTGCACTTCCTGTGTAAATCTCAGGTTTTCTGCTGCACTCATGCAAAAGACTGACTCTATATATCAGAACTAGTTGTATTTTGCAGAAAAGGATTAGTCTTTAGTCTTCTTATATTTTTTATTTTCATTATCAAACCAGCAATCATGTTACAGTTTTACATTGTAGCCATCCATGTAGAGGGATGAAGTATGAAATAAATTTTTCATGTCTGAATCCTCTTCAGCAAGCGGCGTACTGATTTGTAAAACACCCGTATTTGCAGAAATTCCCAGTTCCAGCTTCAATGTACAGGCACATGTGTATGTGTAAGACACTCTTAATGCACACTTACAAACTTCTGTAAGTTACCATTGTTGGAAAAACTATTTTGTCTTTACTTGTAATTTAAGGAACCCATTGCCACAGGCTGAAACATGCAGCTTAGAAAGTCTTCTGGAGGAGCTTTACATTTCTTAGGAACATTTGAGTTGTTTCTCCATACTGAAATGAACCTGAATCAGAAAACTAAATGCAACAAAATTAGAAATAAGTTTCCTGGACTGTTACTCTTGCCCTTCATTATTAATGAGGGTCCTAAGTTGGGCTGAGAAAGCAATCTCTTTTCTAGCTCCACTGACAAAATGTTTGTAACTAGATGTGTGGTTTCACTGACTTTTGAAAACTCTGTTGCTGCTGGTTACAGACACATCCTACTTGATGGGCTGTTTTTCTGTTAGAGTGCAAGCAACCTTATTCCTCAGATTTGCCAAACCCCAAACAATAGGACAAGTGTTAGACATCATGGTTCACCCCCTCTCCTAAGCTGGATATGCAGCAATGACAGAAACCAAATGAAAGTCAGGCTAGAAACAGGAAACATCTGCTCCTATTTGTCTCACCCCCACTAAGACTTATCTTATTGCCCAATGCAGTGGATGTGCTGTGAATGAAAATCATATTGGAACAAGAGCTTTGAGGGGATGCTTCACTTCATAACCTCCCTGGGATGTGCCTGTAAACTGTATCATCTGACTCTCTGGGAGTGTTTAATTACTAGTAAATGTTTTTTTGCTGCACTCTTTGTTTCATTCCTGAGTTGCTACGGGAGCTAAAAGGATAGCTGTTGCAGTGACAATTGCTGTCTGCACAGTGGCTATCACAAGAGAGGGGAAGGTTTGTTACTCATTATTTCTCCTTTGCAGCCTTTCAGGGTTATTAATACGAACCTTCTTATTGAATCTTCCTGTTGATTTCTGTGCTGGTGCTTGAGCATCAGGAGGTAGCGGCATCTTTTCCTTGAGAAGTTTGCTTCAAAAGGGTAGCTGTGGCAGTGCAGTAGTCACTTCAGTTTTAGCTGTCCTTTTGGAGCTGATCTCAGCTTGGCAGGCCCTAGCAGTTTAACTGAGTTCTGACACCTTCCTTACAGAGTCGTGAAGCTGCTGTGATTTCTTGATTTTTTCTCAGTAAGCCAGTAAAAAGTTTGTTTTGCACAGAGTCTTAAAAGACACTGAGGATTTGAAGAAGTTGAATAGTTGAATATTTTTAGATGTAGACAGCCAAACCAGTCCTGCTAAACTGAGCTATAATCTCCAGTCAGTAAAAAGGTAACAGGTCCTTGTGGCTGCATCCAGGAGCATCTGAGTGGTTTCCCCTTGCACAAAATGTCCAGTGACCCCTAACAATCATGTTTTATCCTTTGGCCTTTTACAGTTGCTTTTATAGGGCTAGCTCATTTACAACCCCATTTGTCTCTGTTTAGCGCCATAGAGAAAATTGGTCAATTGACCGTAAAGAAAAATTGTAAAATTGCCTACTTGCTCCCTGCATTTATGATTGTGATGTTCTTGATGCAAATTCTGTAAAGGTAAGATGTAATTGTATGTCTGATTTGGAATGGTTTTTTTGTCAATCTTTAAATTAAGGCAATTTTTAACTTTTCATTGTATATATGGTATCCAAAAAAAGCTGAATAATTGTGTATTAAAAGTTAAATCACGTGAGTGTTTATTGTATTTCACTTTTTGACTGGAACAAGGAAACTTGAATTAATTCAGAAGGGAGAATTTCAGTGACAAGCTCTTTTACTACATAAATCTGTGTTAAATATCCACAATGCACTTTGGAAAGATCTGTCAATATTTTGTCCTCATAACTGGAGTTTGATGGTTGTCTTGAAAACAGAAGTTTGGTCTGTATCAATTCATCCCAGTTACCTTTCGGGGAGAGTAGTTATCACTCTAATTTTCTGGCAAGATTTGACAATAGCATTTATCTTGGAGAAATATGGAACAGATTTTTTTTTTTTTTTTGCAAAGATATACAGCAGATGTTAAATAACTGCTTTTGAGAAGAGATCTATGGCTGAGTCACTGAGATTTTGGAATCCAATGCAATGGCAGCTTTTGGTTTTCCAGAAGCGCTGCACACTCCCTGTGGATCATGCTGCAGAAGGGCAGTGTGTGCAAGGCACACCTTGCTGCTTGTGCATAGCAAGGGGGATGTGCTTCAGCAGCTGCCCTGCCAGTCGTGGGGAGTCCTAAGGATGCATTTTTAGCATCACCAACTCGTTTTCCTTCCTCATAACTCCACCATCTTATTACAGGACGTGAAAATTCAGGCCCTAATGTTCTGAATGACTCTGTCCTTCCATCTCTAGCTCCTGCTCTGGAACCTCCTGCCATCCATCGTGCTGCTGGTGGTGTGGTTCAAATATGCTTTACTCTAGCAACAAGTTTATCCCTCTCAATTATCTATTCAAGAGCCTTTTAAACTCAAGGACCTTGAAGACACAGATGTCAAAATAATTGTGAGGTGGGATTTAAGTGATGCTCAGTACTTGTGCGTGCTTACAGTACTCATTTTGCTTTTGGGCTGTATTGGTGGGTGTTGAGCATTCTAGAAAGATGCTGTACTGAGACACATGAAAATGGATTTAGATGGGCAATTTTAATGTTAAATATACCTCCAAGATTTAATGCCCTCCAGAACGAATGTCTGATACCTTGGGTACTTCTCACAGGTAGAGCATCTTTTGATCAGGAAAGATCTCAGAATGGTTAATGGGTGCTGCATAGGTCTGTCCAGCCCTTTTACATGGAAGCTGCTCTCACAACCAAAGCACAATACACGGAAGAAAAACTAAAATCGATGATGCTGATGAGAAAATGGGATCAGACAGAGTGAGTATGAATTTTTTCGTTTTTGTCTCTGAAGATTTGCATGCTTAAATTTTACTGTAACTGCTGCAAAACATGTTCTTTTGTAAACTAAAATGTAAACTATGTAGTTGTGGGTAGTCTCGTCTGTGTACTTGAATCATGAAAAAAGTTCTGCAAACTTAAGTTTGATTAAATCTATGCTAGAAAATGAGCAATTTTCCAATTCCAATTGGTCCAGTTGCTAACTTCAGTCTGATCCTGAAGAGCTGAGACAAGCAGAGCAAATCCTAGCAAGTATTCCACCTATACTGACTTTTCATTTCAATTTCTAGGCTGAAAATAATAATTTTTGTCAAAACCTGCAAGAAAATGCCAAACACAATAATCTGTAGCATCTGCAAGTTATCCCATGAGCAGGTGGTCACTTCAAAGCTCTTGCTACCACTGGCATGTGACAGAGATAGCATTTGCTTAGCAGAAAATTCAGGTAAAACACGTTTGCTTTACTACTGAGTTATAGGTCCTTAAGTTGCATCTCATGCTGTTGGGAGTGCATGTAGGACGGTGTAAGTTCTTTTTATGATGCCTGCCACTGCTGTATTGAAGGACAAGAATTTGAGCTTCATGGTCCTCCTGTGTGGGGAAGACCAGCCTCTTACTTGTAGCTGCAGATAAGGAAACAGAGAGAGGCAGTCGGATACCCTTTGGAGATGTGTGGGTAAAACCAGGATTGAACACCAGTATCCCAAGCCTGGGATTTGGCAGAACAGCTACACTTTTGTCTGAATTGTTGGTGGTTTGGAGTTTTGAGTTCCTCACTACCAAGGTAGAGGACTGTTAGCCTTGACTTTAAGAATCAGCAGGCTTCAGCGGGCCCTGGCTTGAAGCCATTTAGAGACATTCCTGGTGCGCTCTGTGTAATTTCAGCCTGATGGAAATGGCTGTAATGCAGTCCCACCTCTGCTGATCTTCAGGATTCCCCTGTCTGCAGCTTCTTGTGGTTGCTTTGAAAGTGAGTTATGTTTCCCATTAAAGGATAACAGGGACAATTGAGGCAATTACGTGGACTGGCTTGGAGCTAGCAGCACTAAGGGAGTTTTCCGACTGAAAACAGTGCTGCTCAAAAGTTCTTCCTGCAAGGTTGTCTGTTTGCTGTCTTCATTTGTCTGGAAAAGGATCCAGTAATTGTCCTTCGAATTTCCTTTAGTCATGCTAAATGCCTGTTTACTTGCATAAACAGGAAGTGCTCCTGCTCCAGACAAACATGACAACTCTGTGGTGACCATGGACAGAGATCAGTGCAACTTGGTTATGATTTTATTAGGTCTATAAACTTGTGTCAGTGCTCAGTACCAGACTGTGCAGGGGGGATGTTGTGACTAAGAAAAGAGCAGCCTAATTATTAAGTCACATCTATTAGATTTTTAACCTAAATTTCAGTTGAGGAGGGCTGGACAAAGATCAAAGCTGGACCATTTGACCAGTGAAGGCATGAAGAACTTAGGATATGCAGACCCACGTGAGGTTTTCCATGTATCGTTATGAGGTGTGGTTTCTGTTGCATCCTGTGCTTTTAAGGATGACGCTTATCTCTTCTAGCCCCTCCCCTCCATTCTGTGCAGTGATGGGAACCTGTAAAACTAAAAGCTTGGGACTGAGTGAACAAAGTGCCACTTATATCCAGTGTGAATATCTCATGCTCATCCAGGAGATAAGCCCATAATGCCTTGGGAAGATACCTGAGCTTCTCAAGCCACAGGCTGGGTTCCCTCCCATGTGTCTATGTGCCATACACTCAAGAAAACCCCTGTTTCTCACCTGCTTGGCTGGCTGTTTGTAAACTTACCGGTCCCTCTTTTGTGAAACTTCTCTTTGAGGTGAGGGTCAGGTCTCAGCTGGGTGCTGGGCGCAGTTAGTGCTGGGTGCCTTCAGCTGAGGACTGATGGGAACAGCCACTGCTTTGCTGCACTTCATACAGACAGGGAGGGGAAAAGGTTTGAAGGAGAAAGGACCGTAAAATGAGATCCAGGAATTCCGCAAGGCTACAGCAAAAGGAGCAGATTGCTAACTCAGAGCATCTGTCTTTGCCTTGTGAGTAAGTTATGAACTGCAAAGCAAGAGAAAGTGGAAGATCCTTTCACAAATAATAAACACTTGTTTGTCTCAGATTAAATGCAACACCTTTACATGTGGGCTCCAGCTGGCCATAAGTAGATGCACCTTGCATGGCTGTTACCTTCCTTGCCAATGAGAAGATTATTGAACATCCATCTGCTTAAAGGTTAATAACCTGCTTTTAAAAAGAGGAAGAAAAAATGACAAATCTGTTTAGTTTACAGAAATAAAAAATTGTTTTTCATTTAAACTGCCTGAACTTTGCCCTGCCTCAAAGTCATATTCTCCAGCAGAGAAGGAACGCATTAACCTAGGAGCTGTAGCCACATCTTCCAGAGAGAAATTTTTCCATGTGTTTTAAATAACTCCTGTAACTCCACTAAGAAAGTATAGCTTCAAGAAGAAAATGCACATTTCTAATCTGGGTTTTCTGCCACTATCTAGTTTAGAGAGAGTTTTTAGTTCTTTGGCATCATTTAGGCCAGGAGCAATTTCTGATGTAAACCCATACAAGCAGGATGTTACTGAAACTGGCTTTAGGCTCTCAACACTCTGAACTCTGCCAACATCTGGAAAATCTGGCTTTGAGTGCTTGAGGAGGGAAGGAATTTTTCTCCTACAAGTGAAAGGAATGGATAAGCTTGCAACAGCACCTGCGTTATCCATTTCTTTGCGAGATAGAAAACAGCCATGCACCATCTGAAGCAAGCTGGTGCTCCCAGACAACTGATGGAAACGCCAGAGGGGCTCTGTGGGTCTTGGTGGGTTGCTGGCAGCTGCTGGGCCTGAACAAAAAAGGCCTTTTCCACTCCACCCAGCATCTGGGTACAGGGACTTGAGCTCTTACCGGTCCCAGTGCTGGTTGGTCTGTGCAGTCTGAAGGAAACAGGTTTGCAGCTGAGTTTATTGACGGAGTGCAAGCAACAGAAAGGGCCCTCACAGAACCCAGATTTCCCCACAGTGGGACAAGAGCTGTGCCCTGTGAACTGGTGGGGCCCAGACAAACCCTTCCCTTTGTGTGGGGACAAATGAAATCCAGAGGGCTCAGTCTGCCCCACAGCCCACTGAGCAGCTTCTGGCTGCAGGCAGGCACCTCTGGGAAACCCTGCAGAGCCACAGAGGAGGAGAGGGTAGGTGAGGCTTGGATGGCTCTGCTAAAGTGGAGCTAGGAGGGGAGGGAGTGTGATGGCCTGTGGGAATATGGGAAACACTGCCAGCCCTAAGTGTCTTCTCCTAGGGCTTCGAGAGACCTTGTGCTTGGTGCCCCAACCATGACTGTGCTGTAACAAGGGTGGTGCCACAGCATGGGGAGCTGAGGGTCCCCAGTTCTGTGGCCTCTTGTTGCGGAGTCAACTTCTCCCTGTGTTAGCTGTGATTACCGGCTTAAGGACTGCTTGAGAAGGGCTGGGAGACCTGCAGGAGAGGAGCCCGGTGAGCCTTAAGCTCTGCTGGAAGCAGCAAGTCCAGAGCAGTAAGCAAAGGAGCCCGTGCTGCTCTTGCCCTGTGGCCAGGGGCCCCTTGGTGCCGGCCGGTGCGGATGCCAAGCGATGCCGAAGGTGCTCCCGGAGGCAGCGAGGCGTGGCTAGCCGGGAGCCGGCTGGCAGCACGCTCCTGTGCCCGCTGCTGGCCCTTAACCAGCTCTTTGTACGGCGAGAGGCAGCAGCCCCTGAGCTGCCACCTGTTGTTAATCTACCCCCGGCTAATCCATCCTGGACTGCATCAGCAGTTCAAAAGGGCACTGTTAGTATTTTTTGCCAGCTTCAATTAACGTGAGATTTTGGAGGCCCCTCTGATCACATTTCATCTGTCATGAGTCAGGAACAAACCAGCCAGATTGCAGTTGAGAGGAGAGAAGAGAAGGAGTTTATTGCAAACCAAAACAACAACAGTGTTTGTGCCTCCTTGGCCAGGGTGGCTGGGAAGCAGGGACCTTCCCAGTGATGCCACTCCTTTCAAAACCTGGAAAAATATGGAAAAATAAAAATTGGTGACTGGAAATTCCAGCCCTTCACCTCCCAAAAAAAAAAAAAAAAAGCTGCAATGCAATAACTTACTTCAAAAATTTAAAAAGAATCAAGCTGCAAGACTGTTTGTTCTTTTTTAATATTCCACTGTAATGAACTGGTAATACATGGTTGCATAGGCAATAACATTTCATGGCACAAACCTCATGTGGCAACATTTTAAATGATTTTTTTATTCTTTTTTTTTCCTGAACCTTTTTAAAACTTTTTAAATTTTTTATATGTTCTACCCCAGGCCGTTAAGCTAAAGAGAAAAAAAAAAAAAAGGTAGCATTTATACAAGGTTACAATATTTTACAACAAAAAACAACAATATTGATTGAGGTTTGTTTTCGTTCTTTCTCCCAGTCTCTCTTTCAAGCACTGCACACCTAAACTGATATATTATTATACATTGAAAACTGTCCTTCAAAATCAGTAGTATAAAAGTCCTAGCTCTACCTACCTATCTAGCTATGTGGGGGGAGTGGAGAACCATGTTACCAGCAAAGAGTTAAGGGGGTGTAAGGCCGCTCCCTCGCCTCCTCCGAGCTCCCTTTGGGAAACTGCAAAGAGCTGAATGACTTTCCATCCGATTCTACCCCCTTCCCATTTGGGTTTAATTTCTTCCTCGGTCTGTTTGCTTTTTGCTGTGTCAGTCAGGACAGCAAAATAAACACGGGGCTCTGCCTCTGCTTGATTATTTTTCAATCCTTTTCCAAGAAACTACCTTTTTGCCTTAGTTTGTTTGGAGAGTGTACTACAATGTGCTGCCCGGTCTGAGTGTACTCTGGGAATCAGGGGAATGCGCCTCCCCACCCCAAAACACCTCCACTGCAGGAGGAAACCAGCAGGCAGCCCTGCTGGGCAGCACACGGCGTGCTCTGGCCCGGGCTGGTGATGCGCCCCCTCAGCTGATGGGGCAGGTGAAGCCATGTGTGCTGCAGCTCTGCGACCTCACGTGACACATTGTCACTGCGTGTGACCCTTCCCTAACACCCTGCCCATGCTGAGGGCTCAAGCCAGGTGTGGTCCAGCAAGGACGTGTCACCTGGCAGGGATGCATATTCCAGCAGGGATGTGCATTCCAGCAGGGATGCGCATTCCGGCAGGGATGGATGCCTGCTCACACTCCGGGCTTTAGAGGAGAGGGAGGGTGGTTCTCTTTTTATTTTGCTGTCTTGGTTTTCCTCCCTATAGGCTCTACCCAGGTAGGTGCTGGGGCAGTGGGACCTGAACTGGGTAGCATATTCTGGAGGAGGCAGCCGGAGCCTGGCTGGAGAGCCTGACGGGAGTGCAGGTGGGTGGCACTGCTGGCAGTAGGTGACGTGCCAGGGGGCTGACCTGGTCCCTCTCCAGGAGCTTGTAGAGGCACAGCAGCCCTTAGAGTCTGGACCCCGCAGGGCCCAGCAAGCCCAAGCCTGGTTCCCCACTGGTTTGCAATTGCTACCAAAGCACTAGCTACTGCTTGGAGGCAAGAAGAGCCTCCGAGTACTTGGCAGCGAGTGGGTACCTAACCACTTTTAAGCCAGTGCCAGGAACCCATGCTGCTCTTGCTATTTGCATCCTCCTGGTCTCAAAGCTCTGGGACATCTCTGGGGTTCCCAGCCACAGGCAACATAAGGCAGCCACCTTGTAGGATACCTGCTGCACAGCCAGAGCCAGGACTGCTTGGAGGAAACGTTTTGCTAACTCAGTGAGGCCGGAGGGAGCATCTGGGTGAGCCCAGTTAGATGGGCTGCACCCACAGAGGATGCCACCATGGGCATGGCAGGTGTTGGGACAGCTGATGCTTCTGAGACATTTTGGTGGTGGATGGGGACAAAGCTTGCAGCTTTGAAGGCAAGTCCAAGCCAGGGCATTTTGATTCAATGTACAGACAGGAGTAAAATACTAAATAAGAAATAAATAGAGAAGAAAGTCATAAATAGAATTGAAAGGTATTAAAATAACAACATAATAATAATTAAAAAAGGTATCATCATGGTAACGTGAGATTGCAAGAACAGCACTGACCCTGTGACCCTTAAGAAATGCAGTAGCTGCAGGCTGGCTAGGTTAACATACATATATATATATATTTATACAGTTTTTCATGTTAATTTAACAGCTAGTTTTAAAAACCCTTTTAAATTAATTTTTAAAATGTGTATAAGTACAGATGCATGTAGCTTAAAACTACCAGAACAACTGCTTTTGAAGATTTGGGAGGGGCACCCCTTCCAGCACTACCCGGAAGCGTGGGTGCAAGGGACTGTGCCGGAATGCCAGCAGCACCTGAAGAGGTGAGGCAGAGCCCGATGAGCTGTGGGGCTGCATGCAATTGGAGGTGGGAAGGGAGCCCTCCAGAAGGGGGTCCAGGGAACAACATTCCCCTTGCCTCGTGGTGTTTTCAGGCAGGCTGAGGGCTGGGCACACACAGTGGTGTTTAAATTAGACTGCATCCAATGTGTGCTTTTCACATGAATTTTAAGGTGAGAGAAAGTGGGGGCCAAGCTTCTCTAAATGCCAAGTCTGCTGCCAGGAGACTCTCCTCTCTCTCTCTAACAAGACAGGGATACAGCACTTAATCCTCTGAGCTGCTAAACAGCTCAGATGAAATACTGGCCCTGTGGAAGCCTGTGAGGAAAAGCTACCCTTCAACTTCAGTAGAAAATACAGCTAAGCTCTTGAATAGATACAGCCCTCCACTGGAGCTGCCTTCAGAACTTGCAGGCTAAGTGAGACCTGTCCCCATATGCCTGCCCGCCCCACTACCCTCTCCTTAGCTCTGCTTGTTGCTAATTTGCCTTGTCAGCAATGGTACTGGACTGTTCAGGCAGCAGCCCTCCACCGATTTCCTGCTGACAGTGGGAAGCATCAAGATCCCCAGTGTACCTGGGAAAAGGCTCTCAACGCTGTGCTCAGCTGCCTGCACAAATCTGAGGGACAAATTGCCTCCTCCACAAGTCCCTGGGTTGTTGAGAAGCTCAGTGGCTTCTGGGGTACCCAGTGGGGATGTATATACACCTCCAACTGGTGAGCATGATCCTGCCTGGCTCAATGATCAGCATCACTTTCAGCATCTAAGCCACCATGCCCGAGGCCTCAGCTGAATGTTTAGACTGGGATGTAAATACTGGCTGCTTGTGATGGGAGAGGCCCTAATTATGCAGATGGTGTGGTGAAATGCGTGCTGGCTCCCTGTGTGTAGCAGGGAAGGCATCTCTTAGCATTTCTGAGGAGAGAAAAGAAACAGTACTACTGGTGTTTTCTTATTCCAGTAAATATATTACTTTTGACCTGGCAGTAGTGTATCGTTAAAGTAGTGTATTGACAGTCTAGGCACTTTGGAAATACTTGTATGGCTCATTAACCTGAAGCCTGACATTTGGTTGTAGCTTATTTGTAACTTTTTCCAGGACCACTAGATATTCCTGGACCCTAAACTACAAGGTCCCCTGACAATGAGCATGAGGAAAGAGGGCAGGATGATAAACCAGTTTTCATGGGAGTAGTATCTTATAATTCCCTTGTGAATCTCAGAGATGGCTACCTCAGCTCAAGCCCAGCTTGTAGAGCCACACTGTGTGGGTGGTAGTGCTCAGCTGACTTTCAGCTTCTCCTTGTGGGGTAAAAGGAGGCTCCAAAATTATTCCATGCATTATGATCACTGAAAAACTTGTAAAATATTTAGCCTTGCAAAGGAGATCTTACTTAAGAGCTCTGTGCAGGTAAGAGCCCTGGGAGGGAAAAGCAGAGAGGCATGTTGGTTCACTCAAACCAGAGAAGTTCTAGTCTCTTCTATGTCATCTGCAAAGTGAAGAGGATTTGAGGTGGCTGGAGATGGGCCGACATCCCCTTGTCCTCCCTTGAGCCCCTTCCCAGCCTGTTCCCTTTGCTGTCCCTGGTGCAGAGATCCCACAGCCATTGTGTGCAACAGGGCCCTGGGGTGGAGGGCTGAGTGGAGGGCCTGTCATTGCACATGTCAGACTCTAGGATGAGGTGTCTGAGGAATTTGGTGGCCTTGTGCCACTGTGGCTGTGTGCTAGTGCTTGAGCTCTTTCTTAGAGAAGTCTTTCTGGGGACTTGCAGATTTACATAGCAATGGTGCTTCCCTGCCAGAGCTGCTGTCTCTAACTTGAAGTTAATAATTGCCGACTCACTGAAAGACAGAGGAAATCTCTTCCTGTATCACCATGCTTGCGAGCCTCACATAGACCATGACCAGGGAAAGCAAAGCTCAGGCACTTCCTAGGGCACTGAGCCATGCTGGGAAGCTTTTGTTTCCTGGGGTGTATCTCCATCTGGGTCACCAGAGGGCTGGCAAAGACTCTCAGCATGATAACATCATGCTATGGTGGGTAGAGAGGCATCCACTTCACAGGCCTCTACAACTCTGTGCTTCATCTCAGAGTACAAGATGAAGAGGGAGCAGGATAGAAGGAGGTGGGCTAATGTTGCCCTTTTTCTAGCTTTGGTTATCTTCCCAGCCCTGTTCCCTGCTCAGCTGTGGGAAGTCGTAGCTCTGCTAAAATGATGTTGGCAGTGTGAGAGAGTCTCTTTGCTGGTGCCAGAGTCTCCATCTAGTCCCCTGCTCAGGGCAGGATATGTGTGTATGAATGTGTGTGTGGGCGGACAGTGGGATGGGAGAAGCTGCTGAAAGGCCAGTGGGCTCTTGCTCTCTGGAAAGGCAGATCTGGTGTCAGAAAAAAATAGCGGGAAGAAAAAATGCCCAGGTTGTTGGGGAGGTGGCAGTGAGAAGGGATGCATCCCATCCCAGATCTTGATGGAAGAGGTGCTGCTCCACAGCCTCCCTCTCCCTGCCTGATCCCAGGAGGCCAGGAGCTGCCACGTTCATGCTGGAAACACTCCACTTACATTAACATATGTACTTTATATGCCTAGGGTAGCTAAAAGTGCTGCATTCAGATCCCCGAGGAGGCAACTGCTGTCTGGAGTCCAAGCGGATGGATTTACTGGGCTGTCCCCACGTCCTCTCTCCGTGTCTGCGGGCACTGGGCTGCAGCCCTGTCATGTCGCCCAGGAGATCGCGGCACTGTGCTCCTTTGCTTTCATCCTCAGGGCAGCGATGCTGGAGGTCTTGCGGTCCGGCTCGCTGTTCAGCTCGTAGCCATTGAGGCCGGGGCTCATGCCGGCTGTGCCGAAAAGGCCACCCATGTGAGTCTGTCCCACGTGGCTGCCGGGCCCGGAGACCCCAAGGAACTCGGAGACGCCGCCCGCCGCATGGGGGTGAGCATGGGGGGACATGCAGGACGGCACCGTCTCGCAGGGGACGACGCAGGCAGGCACAGGGGAGGCGGCTCCATTGCTGCCAATCCAGGACGGGTTCTGGATCTGGGGGTGGGAAAAGAAGCGTCAGAGCTGCCCCGTGCAGGATACGTTGGGCAGCTGGCCTGGGGGAATGGAGCGTGTCCAGCCTTGGCCTGGCAGGGCAGCCTAGTGGAGGGGCAGCCAGTGAGACGGGCATGCAGTCTGCTGGCCCCTGCCAGCTGCGGCACCCTCAGCCCTGCTGCAGCCAGCAAATCCGCTCCAAAACTCTATGCCAGCCTGGACGGGGGCAGGGAGTGCAGCAGGATTACTCACCGGGAGCAGGATTGTGCTCCTCCTCTGCCACAGCATCTGTTTATTTATTCCTCTCCCAGACACTTCTCTTACTTTTTTTGTACCATGAGCACTTTTCTCAGCACAGGAAACTCTGTGTCATCCATGGTGTTTCTGTGGTCCTACTCATTACTGAGGGATCAGGCAGAAAGTGGTGCTGTGAGGCTGCTCACCCACCTTTCTTCTCCAGCTCAGGGCAGCTTTGCCTGGGCAAGGGCTATTTTGTACCACACAGACGTGCCTGTCGGAGCTGAGCTGCCCACAACCCCCAGCAGAGGCAGCTTCATTGCCCCTCTCCCCAGCAGTGCCCATCGAGGCAGCATCACTCACCCTGCTGCAGAGCAGAGCCCTGCAGGGCCACCTCCAGAGACCGTCTGGGATCCTGCAGTGTCACTCATAAAATGACATTGCAGAAGAAGAGAGAAGGGCTCAATATTTGGCAGTGGGAATAGGAGTGCTGCAGCAGAGGGCATGTGGGCATTCAGGATGAAAGCAGGGGTGAGGTGAGCAGCTGGCTGGAGCAAGAGAGCAAAGGCCCCTCCATCCCACTGCCCCTTTCCCCTGTTCACCCTTGGGCCCTCTTTGATCTCGCTTTTCAAATTTTTGATCTCTTGTGCTCGGAGAGGAGGGCAGTATGGAGGGAGAGAGCAGTGTAAGTTACAAAGGCAAGAGAAGGGGCATGCTTTTCATGCTGAAAAGGCTGCTGAGAGTGTTCTCTGCTTGAAAAGCTGCTTTGGCATCTCAGCTGTTTCAAAAGGGCTTCTTGTTCAGTTTATGGGAGATGCCAAGCAGGAGAGAGGTCAAACACTCCCACCTTGGCTGCGGGGTAGCATTGGTACAGCACTGGCTGGGGAGGCAGCTGACAGACCGGGTGTCAGGGAGGGAGGACTTCCAGCAGATCTGTGAGGACAGTCAGGTTCAAAGCATCATGCCTACAGAACTGTGCCCTTGAGCAAATTCTGGGTGGTGGGAAGAGGAGTGGAGGATGGAGGAAGTTCTTTCTGGGGCACAGCCTAGCCCTGGAGCTAGCAAGCCCCAGTCTGCCTGGCATCATCTGAGGTGTTGTGAAACTGGGGCTGGCTCAATGTTTAGGAGGCTATTGTGCTGACAGGTTTTCCAAGACAGGAAGCTGAGGAGGGGAGGCAGCCCTGTGACTTGCTTACAGGGTCAGGGCAGGAACGGTTTCAATAGGACTCAGAAGCAGCCCCAGGTACCCCAACAAGGCTGCTCCCTCCCTTCCTTTGGAGCATAAATATACAACTCCCTCGGGAAGCATCCCCAGGTGTCACCAAGTGTGCTGAGTGTACCACAGCCCATCACTGGAAGACAACTGTGGGAATTTGCCAGGGGAAAAGTGCTTTTATCCAACCACCATGTCCAAGGGGCATGGAAACCAGACATGGTAACAGGAAGCCTCCCTGGGAACTGCTATTCTTTAGACATGAATTGGCCTTTTGGATCTTTTTCAAACCAGTGGAAAGTTAGTGGGCAGCAGCACATGTAAAAAAAAAAAGGTAGCAGGGTGACCTGTGCCCAAGGGTGCTGCTCTATGTCACACACTGCTGGGCTTGGTGCCTACTTTAAAGATGGCTGCTCTGGGCTAGGGCATGAGGGATCCAAGCCAGACAGCTGACTAAAAAACCGCCCTTCAGTGGTTGACAGTATAGCCCCGGTGTCCTTGCAGCCTTGCCCAAGGGCACGTGGATGTCCCCGAGAAGTGAAGCATGGCTTGGGGAGGAGTGGGACCAGAGGCAGCGTGTCCAGCAAGCACTGTGCCCAGGTGGGGGAATGCACTCACCTGGGCGTAGTTCTCAGCACGGGTGAGCAGAGGCAGCTCATAGGCGGTGGAGAAGTGGGTCCGGACCTGCTGCATCTGACCAAACCGCTCCCGCTTGCGCCATTTCGCTCGCCGGTTCTGAAACCACACCTGGGGAGAGGCGACAGCAGGACTGTGAACAAGGGGAGCCCGGCAGTGGCCGGTGGGCCGGCAGCCCTGAAGAGCCCACCAGAGGGCAGGGCCTCACCAGGCAGGTGGTTTTGTATGGCAGAGAGACGGGCACTGCACCACACACATGCTCTGCAGGGGAAGAGACAGTCCTTCCCTGCTTCTCTTGAGGGCCTGGGGCCAGCCGGTGCTTCTAGAAAGGGAGCACTCCAAGCAAAAGGGGATGCCCATCTTCTGGTGCACGGCCTCTCTGGGGACATTCCCAGCTCTTGCCTCCCACCTGATTTGCCCTGGGATAGCCCATCTTTCTCTCACCCCTAAATCTGTGTTACCCAGGCTCTGCCTGCAGCTCTCCTGTTGTCAGCCAGTCTCAGACGAGAAGTGTGAATACATCCATGTGTGCTGCTGCCAGGCTGAAAACAGCAGTGTCGGGGCTTTCCCCAAGACTAATCCTGGCTATGATGATGCCATTGACTGCAGCTTGCATTTCTCACCAACTCTCTCTTTTAACCGCAACAAGAAATACAAAGCTGAACACCCCTTTCCTCCTTAGCTGCAGGAAAGGACAGGTGCCCTTTTATAGCATCCTTTGGTTTACACTGAGTTTTCTTTGCAGGGTTTGCTACTCTTTGCTTCACAGTGCTGCTCAGATCCCTTCAAGGCAAAGACCAAAACTCTGTTTCTGCTCTTATTTTTACTGGCTTGACATCAGTGTGGATTATTGCACTGTTGTCAGCACCATTGCTCCTGATTTGCATCAGCCTAAGAGAGATCAGAGCCTGACTCAGTGTCTTCAAAGCCTCTTGAAGCTCGTGAGTCAGGGAAACACATCAATCAAGAGCTACTTTGAAGGCACTGAGAGATGAGGGTGATCACCAGGGGCTGGGTTGTGCAGGTCACACCAGTGTATGAAAGGAGCACTCCTAGAGCCTCTCAGCTCTGCTTCAAGTTTTACACGGTGACTGGCTGTGGGGGCCAGAGGGGGTATTGCTGACAAGCAGCTTGGCCCTTCCCACGCCTGGCCGTGGGGCAGCTTCGCTGTTTGCCAGGCACCTGGGGAAAGCAGATGCCAGGTAGGAAGCTCATGTCTTCAGAGGATAGCAGGACAAGCCAGGTGCTTGGCACAGGGTGGGATGGCAGGACAATTTTGGAGGGGCAGGGGAGCCATGGCACCTGGAGCCTGAATCAGTGCAACCAGAAGCTGCTACGGGGCGGGATAGGGGCTTGGGTTTCTCATCTGAGCTGACCTTTCTGCTTGTACTGGAAGAGTTGTTTCAGGCTCTCCTGCTTCAGTTTCTGCCTTCCACCACATAGGCAGCCCCATGCTGGTCTCTCACAGCCAGGCCTGTGGTATGAGTAGGCAGCTGAGGGTCTGGCCATGCACTGTGGCCTGCTTGGGGCAGGGAGCTGAAAATGCAGCTGCCAGGCATGTGCTCCACATGTGGGCTGGGGATAGCATAGGGTTTATTGCCCAGCCCCACAGCCATGACAATGCCACTGGCATGGGCCAACAACAGGCTGGCCAAAGCAGCAACCTGATACTAACCCCCTACCCCAGATCAAAAACCTTGTACATGTTTTCAGTAGGTGCAAAAAGCATCAGCAGAAACATCCTAACATTATCCCAGCTAAGCACATGCTGCACATGCAGAGCGTCCTACTGGAGCAGGTTTGATGCCTCAGGCATCTGTCTGTTTTTCTTCTACCTCTTCTTGGCACAGGCACTCCAGCCCAGCTGCAGGCCAGTCCCAGGGCTGGCCTGGATCACGCCGCTTTGATCTGCAGATTCAAAGTTAGCGGTGGTGACCCGGTTCCTCCTCAGGCGGAGGAGGCCCCGCTGTGCACAGAGGGGTGGAGAACAGGTAGGGAGCAGAGTGCTGGCTGTGCATGAGGCCGGGATGAACATGTGCCAGGCATACGCGGCCGTTCCCTGTGTGCTGAAGGCACCGGCGGCCTTGCCCGCCTGAGCATCCCACCTGGGAGCAGGGCGGGCCAGCTCAGGCCCCCACAGTGGCGTGTGGCCTTGCAGTGTGACCTTCGAAGCCATCAGTGCCGGGTCTGTGCCCTCTTCTTCCCAGGACAGCACAACAGCTGCCTTGACAGAGCAGAGTGAGGTCTTGGCCTCTGCTCTAACACATTTATGCATTGCATTGAACAGAGCAAAGTGATTTAAATTGGCAGTTCCCAAATTGCCACGTGGCTGGTGGGCTGGGAGGATGTGGCAAGTCATTGCACTAGGCTGAAGAAGAAGAGTGTCTTCAGTCCAGCTGTTAGTATCACAAGTACCAGAGACACTCTGAGAGCTGACAGTGAGCTCTGAAGCACTTGTGGCAAGGTTTGGACCACTTTTTAGAGTTCTCCTTTCTCCTCTGGTCCAAATCCTTATAGGCTTCTTGGTGTCTTGCAGTTGGGCTTCTCCAGGCCTCCACAGTGCTCCAGGGAAAACAAGACAGGCATGGCAATGTATAATGTGAAAATGTCAGCAAAAAACCCCAACTAATCCTCGGTATTTCCACAGTCTTAGAAGACACCTGCTTCTAAAAAGCAAATCTAAACACAAACAGAAGTTCATTTGCCTTTCATTGCCTGTCACTCCTTGTCAAGAGCGGCTGTTGTGGGATGGGAATGTGACAGCGGAGGTTGCCGTGGCTAGTGCAGCATGTCCTCTGGGGTCAGGATGGGCTACTTTGTGCAGGGGCCAGCAGTCGCTGTGGGCTGAATTTCAGTGTTAACAATTACAGTAGGAGTGTACAGTAATGTCATGTATCTGACTCCTGCAGACAATGCTTTGATAAGCCCTGATGTACCAAATCAGCCCTGTAAAAATCTACGGAACAGAGAATGTTTCATGTCTCCATAAACATTCAGCCATATGGTGGTACCTAAATCCATATGCATACACAGCTGATGTGATGTTGGGGGTGGAGAGGCCAGAAGTGGCCTGAGACAAAGCAAGGAGGCTCCTGCTCACTCACTTGCTGCCTCTACCCTCGCACCCATTGGGCACTGCCAGTCCGTCCCTGCCACCAAGCTCCATGTGCCCTGCACAGGGCACAGGTGAATGGGCTCAGCTGGGGCTGAACCCAGGCCCCTGACCATGTCTGGATAGTTGTGGGCTGCATCACTGATTTGTCCTTCCTCTGAGTTAAAGAAAAAGGTGTTTTCCCTTCTCTCCAACACCCACCACGGCGGTGATGGGTGAGGCTGACCTCTGCACATGTGGTTGTGGGCTGGTGGCCGCTGTGGGGTTGTGCTCATGCCCTGTGCTCAACACCCCTCACTGCTCATCGCTGCTCTAAGAGCTGCCCACCATGTTCGTCTCTTGTGCTTTTGCTCTCTTCTGGCAGCCCCGCAGCATCCATTCTCCCCATTCCTGTTCTCTCACCCTCCTACCCTCCTCTCTCTGCTCAGCCTCCATCTGTGTGTGCTCAGGACCCCATCCCTCTGTGAAAGGCCAGGCCATCTCCCCTCTTGCCAGAGATGGCCACCAGCCCTTTGCTTTTCAGACTGCAAGAACAGAGCCAGAATTCATCCTTGAGTGCTGAAACTGGACACCATTTTATCAGTGGCCTGGAATGGGAAATTGGAGCCTGGGATGAGAGAATTGAATAACTCGAGCTTGTTTTCATTTCATGTTTAATTTCCTGCAGGCTTAGCTCAGTCTTTCCGCTCCTTCCACCAGCCTCCCAGGGTTTTATGGGGGAAAAGGGATCAAGATATATTACTTCTTGCTTTGCTTTGCTTTTTTTCTTTTCTTTTTTTTCCAAGGCGGTGATTTTGCTACGGCGGAGTTTGACATTTCCCTCTCACTTTCAAGCCCCCGCCGCATCACAGGGTCACCGCCAAAAACATTTCATTAATGGTCCCAGCAATCATAAAGCTGGCTCTGAGGGGGGCTGGCTGATGGGTTAGATTCCCTGGCTGCAAAGCCTCCTTCCAGTCCCATCCCTTTCTCCTCTCCCAGAGAGCAGTCCAGGAGGCAGATACTGATAACCCAAGAGAGATGAGCAGCCAGGGCCAGGCTGGCATGGGCTTGGGATGTGCCTGTGTGTGCTTCTATGCAAGGGGAAGGAATAATGTGTGAATACATGTGTCTACCTTGTTTTTCTAGTGCCACTGCCTCAGACATCTGCTGCAGACTTGGATGAGCTGGAAGAGCATCAAGCAGTTGCTGATACCAAGCAGAAGCTCTTTCTGAGACTCTGCAGCCCCAGACAAGGAGGAGGAGAAGAAAGGAATGGTATATTCATGTTGTGTATACATGTATACAGCACCCCCTGCTCACCCTTGCAGGTTTGTGGCTGAGCCGTAGCAACAGGGCTTATGCATGGCTCCCACTTTGGAAAACAGGGATGTGCAGTATCTTAATAGTACATGGGAACAAGGGGCAAGGTTGTGGGGAGTAGACAGGAAAATGTTGCATTGCATCACAAGGGGAATTAGCTTTGACATTGTCACACACCAGTACAGATGGCTGTAAACTGAGGCAGGCAGGGAAATGGAGCTGGAGAGGGGCCAGGCCATGGAATGTCACTGCTTCACAGACAGTATGGTTCAGCTCATGTATGCTGCTGGCATGGGCTCTTCTCCAGGCACCAAGAACTCCAGCAGCTACTTCTCTAATGAAGCGTGAGCTTGGGAAAGCGTTGGAAAAATCAGAGCTGCGGACCCTGTCTGGGCTCTGCATCTGCTCCTGCCTGCAGTGCAGCTGGTTATGCTCCCCAGGAAGCCAAGCCTGACCAGAGGGGATGACCTCCAGCCAAAAGCTGTGGGAAGGAGCATCACACCTTAAACCTGTGCCTCACATTTCTGCCACCTTGCTTTGCTTAGTTCAGTTTTGCAGGCAGCTGAAGCTGACTTCCAAAACATCATTCCAGGGCAGGTTTATCCCTTAGATGACCATATATTCCTTGGGAGAGGGACTACTATGCTTCCCTCAAAGCCCATGTTGCTGCAGTAGGTGTGTGCCCAAAGACCCCACAGCAGCTAGAGCCTCTCCAGCTTTGTGGAGAGTATCTGAGTACCTAGCAGCTCTCTGGCTTGCAGGAGAAAAGTAGTGAGGGGCTTGTGGCTAATTTGTGATTTCCACGCTCTAGCCCTTGGTTCTTGGTCCTTGCAGTAAGCATTTGCTTCAGCATCAGCCTCTGGAGCTGCAGCCCCATGCTTGTACCCGCTCTTGGGCTGTGAGCTAATGGCCTTTGATGCCACACTGCTGGTGTTGGAAGACCCCACAGAGCTGCCCGGGGGTGGGAGGGCAAAGTCAAGCCTAAACAAGCTATAGCACAACCCAGAGGTGAAGACTGGCACTAGGGTGATTCCTTAAGTCAGTCTCCAACAGCCGCCCTCACGGGAAGAGCAGCCCTGTGCCATCGGCAGAAGAGCCCTGTGCCACCTCAGACTGCACCTCCATGCCTCCTGGGGGCTCCACTGCCCTGCCAAGGCCAAGCAGCTCACTAGCCAGCAGCCTCAGCCCTGGGAAGGCATTTGAGATACCAGCACCTGGGCTGCCTCTGGGCCTGCCCAGCCATCACCTGCTGCCCTGGGCACAGGTCTGGTGGTTCTTGCTCTCCAGTGATGGGAGTCTGCACTGCTACTGACAGCACGGCAGTCCTTCATCACGAGGTGGTGGCCTGGTGCCAGCCCACGGCCCAAGTAATCGGGTCCTTCCTGGCAGAGCTGGGGAATGACTGAAATGCAAGTGCTTACCCTTTTCACCATGGGGGAAGTGCTCGAGCAGCCAGGCCACTTAGACAAGCCCTTCAGCAGCTCTGTCACACGAGCCCTGTCATCGCCATCCCAAGTGAGAGGTGTGCACTGGCAGTTGCAAGAGCAGGGAGGCTGTCTGTGGCTGCCTGTGGCAACAGGCTACTGGCACGCTTATCTCAGAGCAAGCTGAAACCCCTCTTTGTCAAATATACGCCTGGCTACCTAGGGAGTTCTTCTGCCCTCAGCTGAAGTGTGATCCAGTGGTAAAGTGGGGAAAATCCCCAAAATGAAGGGTCATATGTAAGGAACTTGTAGATTGCATCTGCCTCGCCTGCCCTGGCTCTGATGGCCAGCCCTTCACACTGCCTGGGATGACACAGTAGCTGCAAACACTGGCTTAGAAGTGAGCAGGAGGGGCTCGCCACCCTCCAGCACCTCATTCTCATTCCTGAGCTAAAGGAATTTCATGCACTGTGCAGCCAGTAACCTGATGCTATGCCTGGCCTCCCAGGAGACCCCATTAGCACTTGTGGTGTGTTCTTGGGAAATCAAGAGCTGCATCCAGTGGCACAAGTAAAGAGCTGATGTTTGTAGCACTGCCTTGCTCTGCCCATCCTGTAGCGCTCGGCATGCCACACTCGGGACCAATGGGAATCGCACTGCTGCCTACTGAAACGCAGCCATGTCCAGCCTGAAGAGAAACAGCTGTGGGGAAGAAGAGCACACCAGCCCTGCAAACCAATTGAGGCAAGCAGACAAGAAAAATCCTGCTTCTGGTTGAATCCAGAAGTGAATGTACAAACTAAGATGGACTTAAGCATGGATGTGGGCCTTATTTGCAACAACTACTTGTAAAGGTTAAAGCAGAGGCTGCCTGGGAGCTGGGAATATTCCTGGTATAAAAGATAGAATCAGGTGTCTCCATGGGCCAATTATTCTTGATGCTAATGCAGGTTCTGGGGGTGGTGAGCTGACAAATGCCTGCAGACGGAAGTTACAGGATTAGCTGTGCTGGAGAAGGAGCTGGCCACCAAGGCCTGAGCTGCGGATGTCCACTCCTACAGTGGTGCACATGCTTCTGAGCCCAGACAGGCCTCCTGTGTAACCTTGACTCAGAGGAAAGAACAGCAGTCAAAGAGTCATTCCTTCCTCTGATGTGGATTTGATGTCTGCTGGCCCCCCAGGTTAGTTCAAGGGAGTTAGTTCATGAGAACTGGCACCTGTGTGGGTGGAGGTGATTGAGACTGTCAACAGAGTGGGGCTGTTTGACTCTCCTGCTCCTCCTAAGCTGGTGGGTGCACCTTTTGCCTCCAGATCTTTAGCTTTCATGCAGTCTCAGTGCCTGCCAAGCAGGCAACAAGAGCAGCCTCTCTTGTATCTCCTCATGTTCTCTGGTACTGAACTCCCAGTCACCTCTGCAGCCCCATCTGCCAGAAAGAGTGGTTTTCTTGTGGAAAAGCTTGCTCCCACTCAGACTAATGAACCTGTGTCCCCTGCAAACCTCCTGAAGGGAGCAGGTTTTGTGCAAGCATTGTTCAGGGTGGCGGTGAGGCTTACCCGCCTGCTGTCCCATTAGCTCAAGGGCAAGAGGTGTTTCTGTGAATGCTGGATGGCAGGACACCAGACCAAATAAAGGAGCTGACACCAGTGTCAGAGGTGGATGTACCTCCTTGTGCTTTCCCTGTGCCACAGGCTCTGATTAGGGCTTGGTGAGGCTTATGTTGAGGCTGCAAGGGAACCTCAGAGATTTTTTTGTAGCTCATCCACCCCTCACCCAGCCCCAGGATTTCTCCCCATACCTGTACACGAGCCTCGGTGAGGTCTGTCCTCATGGCTAGCTGCTCCCTGGCATAGACATCGGGATAGTGGGTCTTCTGGAAGACCTTCTCCAGCTCCTCCAGCTGGTAACTTGTGAAGGTGGTGCGGTTCCTCCGCTTTTTGCCCTTGTTGCTCTCCGAGTCGGCCTTGTCCATGGGGCTGGGGAGGTCTGTGCTGCCCCTGTCCTGGGGCACTTTCACCCCCGCCTCCTTCACGCTGAGGTAGCTGCTGTCCATTGCTGAAGGGTCAGAGCTTGGCTGCAAGTCAGGCTCTCCCAAACCGCTTTCCTTACCTATTTTGGTGGGAGGTAGGGGAGGGAAGAGGAGGGCAGGTTTGACCAGAGGTAGGGGGCAGGGAGAGAGAGAAAAGGAAACAGATGTAAATCTTTTGACCAATTTTGCCCAACATAGATGGGCAAGAGGAGGCTGGGGCAAGGTCTCCAGCTCCTGCTCCTTTTCAGAGACCCAGGTGAGAGAATGAGCCCACTGCATACTCAGGTGCACACACCCCAGCAAGACCCTCCTTCAACCTCTCAACACCCACATCAGGGTTGAACATCATGGAGCACTACATTCTTTGGTCCTGGCCACAGGAAACGTCTCTGAGAGGTACCCATTTGCTCCTTGCACCGTGCAGGTCCCCTGTGACCAGCCCATCTGTGCTCCCCTGCTGAATTACACAGAGCAGAAAACTGGGAGTACACAGCAGCCACGTGTGGTGCTCGGTGGGGTCTGTTTTCTGCTCCTGCATCCTCAGGTGGTGGTGGTGTGTCAGCAGAGGTGCTCCTGAGCGACACCCCCAGTCACCCCCACAGAATTCTGCCAGGACTTGCACTACTTTTGGCAAAGAAGCTGTGAATGGGGCTTGGTGGAACGGAAAAGGACAGTATGAGACGGGAGCAGCACCCCCTGTGTACAGGGCAGAGGGAAGTGAGAGGAGTGTGACAGCAGTCTGGGGGGCTGTTCCCGCCTGGTTGCCCTCAACAATTAATAATTAGTGAGACATGGCATACGAGAGCAGTATGGCAGCGCAGGAGGAAGAGGTTTCAGCCGCTGAACCAGTCAGCTGGTTCCTTTCTGAGGCTTAGCAGCTACAGTAAAACCACCTTGGAGCTTTGGAACGGGGTATGTGCATCCTCAGGTGCAGGCACTACGTGTGTCCTCTCCTGCACACCTCCTGCCTCCAGTGCCAGTGGTGTCCCCTTCATTAGCAAGAGTGATGCTACACCAGCAGGACCCTGGTGGGGACCCATGGCTCTCCCTTATCTGGTGCCTCTGCTCTGCCTGGTGGGCTGAAGCCAGGAAAGAAAAAGAGGGATCTGTGTGAGTGACTGGCCACCTGGCATATAGTGCACAGCCAAGTGTCACACCTGGCCATATTTCTGGCTGTGATCTTTGGGCAAAAACATGGTAGCCCTACTGCAGGTTTTGACCTTGAGCCACTATGCTCAGTTCCTGAATGTGTGGGAAGTGGTACTGTGGTATTTTCTATCCATGCTCTCCTTACCAAGCCAGGAGCACGTGAAGTATCTTTCATGGGTTTTTTTTGAAATTTCACTTTAGTCTATTTTTAAAAGTTACCAGGCCAAGATAAGTCTTTCTGGGAAACAGTTCCACTATTTAGTGATGTCCCCACTGGGAGCTTTTCCTAGGCAATGTGATAGCCAGGGTCATTAATGCCTGCTTAGGCATCTTAGCCCGTGTCTTTGGCAATACTCATTGCTTGTTACAAAATCCTTCTACTAATTCACTGTATATTTACAGTTTATCCCTTCTGTGAACAGCTCTGTCACATCTTCACAGCCAAAAGCTTTTGAAAAGTGTTGTGAGAAGGTGTACAGTGTACAAGTCCTTGCCCATCTCTCTCAGCTGAAAGGCTGCACTGAGATGATTGGGATGAAACCAGGAGGATGAAATGTAGCTGTCACCCTCAGACATGAAAGCAAGGGTGGCCCAGGTTTAAGCCTGAGGGGATGAGCTATGAAAGGGATTTGAGAAGAAAATGGTGCAGGTGGTACAGAGGGCTTGTAGGCAGACCTTGGGTGAAGGCAATAGAGTTACCTGCCAGTAGCTTCACCCTACTGTGATTTCAGATTTATTGCTTTCTCTAATATTGTTCCTTCAGACTTTTGAGGAGCTCCCCATAAAGCTTACCAAAGCTTGACGTCTATCTTAGCTCTCTTTGCTTTGATCCTTGGGAACATTTTGCCAAAATTTGTGCTCTCTGGGTTCCAGGACCAGTGTCTAGGCCAGTGACTGACACACTGTCTCCTCTTTGAACCTGCCTTCTCCAGCTGGCTGATGTCTCCCACTGCTCCTGGGGGATGCAGGTGGACAGACCTGTCCAAAATGGGCTGGGCCCCACAGCCTTGGTAAATCATACGCTATGGACATGATACATGTAATTTTAACAACTACAAATAAAACAGTTCCAGAGAGTCTGCAGCAATGGACTACCACCTGTGAGACTCAGTAGAGACAGAGTAATAAACGAAGTATTCCAAGAGGTTGTTGTTTTTTTTCCTTTCTCTCTTTCTTTTATTATTTATGATGTCAGGAAGCTCAGTACATTTTCACCCATGGCTTTTTGCTGGCTGCCTCCCTAACTCCTAAGTTCCCTGCAGCTTCAGCAGCAGCAAACACAAGACCTGCAGCCTTTCCCTGGGAACTCTTCTGCTGCTTTTTATCTGCTTCAGGATCTCAGTTAGCTGGGGAAGGGTCTGCGCAAACACACACAAACACAAACACACACACAGAGAGAGAGAGAGAGGAAAGCTCTGTGTCTGTTCTAATTTTGTTGACAGCACAGCTCAAACTGCAGCTGAGAGCTGGGCCCTGGACTTTCAGCAGTGATAAGTTATCTCCATCACAAACCATCAGCCCCAACGAGCAAGGACTGTCCCTGCTGCACACACAGTGGGTGTTCCCATGCCTGCTCTGCCAGTCCAGAGCCCTCCTTTGCAGCTCAGCCATGCTGCTCTTGTGCTCCTGCAGTGCAGCAGACATGAGCTTCTTTACCTCTAGCCCCTGGGGGCCCTGGTAAGGATGAACTGTTTCCATGGGAGGGGCAGAACCTCTGGGATGGAGGGCAGGATGGCAGCGTGGGGAGGACATGGTGTGCATCCACCCTCAGCTGAGCATCCCAAGAAGTAACTCTCATTCCCTAGAAACAGGCTCCCTGACCTCACAAGAGTCACGCTAACTGCTGAAGTGAAACAAATTGCATACATCTGCATATGGATATGCCCAGACTTCCTGTAACTGGAGATGGCCTCAAAGTTTCAGTGCAAAGTTTGGGGTGTCTGTTTCTAATCAAACCTAGAGAGACCTTGAGTTACTTATTGTGAAGGTCTCTAAGACAAGGAGTTAATGTGAGCACTACTGAACCCTTACAAGCCCGACAGGACCGCTTGGTGCCTCTTTCACTGCTTGCCAATCCATCCTTGCCCTCAGAGCAGTAGGAGGATATTTTCTGACTTCCCACAATTATACCCTGCTCTCCCTGTGCCTTGGCTGCCTGCTAGACCATCAGCACTCCCAAGACCTTCCCTGAGTCACCCTGTGTCAGCTGCCAAAGGGCAGGGACAGTCCAGGATAACTTGGCATGTGGGCCGCAAGCATCTTTCAGCTCCTTTTGGGCAGGAGGGATGCCTGCATTCCCACTCCTTCTGCAGGAGATATACCCTTCAAATCTCACCATATCTGACCTGGGAACCCCATGGAGGAGAAAGGGGGTGCAGGAGACAAGACCATGCTCACCTGTGACCATGAGGTAAGGCCCTGAGAGAGCCAGACTTTGCACTGCTCTGCTAACACGCTCCTGGAGGGAGCAGTCATCTTTATCATGCTGTCAGAATGATTGGATTCACAACTTATATCTGTTTTGTTCCTCGGGTATTTTGAGAGGGTGATTAAGTAAAATCTTCACAATGTGCAATCTTAACCATGGAATTTAATTTAGAGAAAATCCAGCTTGGTACATCCAGAGGGATGGAGATTGGGGCATTTCCAACATGCAGCTTTGAGCTCCACTTGAAATGGTAGGTCTGCTTTGCACAGCACATGCATGACAAGCCACAGCTCCTGCAGGAGAGGCTCCTTCACACAGATCCTGTGACAGCAGCCCCAAAGCCCATAAGGCTGCAAGAGAGCTACACGGCCAGCACAGCCCAGGGACACAGCCAGCACAGGGCAGTTCCCCTGGGCTCCAGGCACAAAAGCCTGCTGGGTCTTGGCACTTCTAATGTACTGCTCTGGCAACATCTTGTCCAAGCTACTGCAGTCTCAGCGAAGAGATGGTGCTATCCCAATCCTGGGAGGCTTCAGGAATAGCCTGGGACACCTATTGGCACGTGGCAGCTCACAGACATTCTCTGTGGACAACCCATGTCCAAAGAGCATGGCACAGGTGGCATGGGGCTGCACCAGCCTGCACCTCTGCTCCCACACTAAATGACATTGGGGCCTTCTGCCTTCCTGTCCAAGTAGGCACAGGAGTGTTCCCCCCTGCCCACCCCAAATTCTATGGCTTCCAGTGCTGGCCACTTCAGGGTGCCTCTCCTTGCCTGCACAGGCATAGTCTGACTCTTCATAGCAATGGTGCTTTAAAAATAAAAAGCTCTTAATGTCATTCTCTCAACACTTGCTTAAGTACCAGTGCTAAAATTTTGCCTAGGGAAGGTTCAGGCAGCGTGTTTTACACTTCTTGCACCACAGCCCAGCCAGCACACCTCAAAGGCTTGGCCAACCATAGGAACCTTATCCAGCTCCTGTGATCTTGCCTTAACACGTGCTGAAGCCATTATTCTTGTTTCTAAGCTGTCTGTTGCAGTCTTCTCATTAAAGTCTAGAAGTCAGCACAAGACTATTATTTAAAAAACACCCACGTTTTGGGTTATATAGGAAAAAACAAAGTGACTGAATTTTAGACATATAAAGACCCAAATATTTCAGTTTATTTCTGTTCAAGGAGTCAGTGCTCTTGCAGTCTGCACATGTAGAAAAGATTTTAACACTTTTTCAGTTGTATGTGGCATCACGGATTTTATTAGCAATGATCAGATGCTTAATCATGCTTTCACTCTTGTGCCCTACTGAAGTGAAAAACTGGGCAGCATTCATCTCTTACGTGCAGGTGGTATAATTCTACATAGGACACAAACCAGTGGCTTCATTCTGGAAGCTGCATTTACCATTTGCTGCTAAGCAGAAACTGGTTGGAGCATCTCCATTTCAACTGTGGATGAGGATGAAATATGGCCTGTCCATCCCTCCCAGACAGGGACCTCCTTTGGTTGATTCTGCAGAACCTGAAGGAAGCTGAATATGGTCTGTGCTGTTCTCTGCTCATGCTACAGCATTCACTGACTTCCCACTGTGCTCAGGAGACCACTGCATGAATGTTCTCATCTGCATGGATACCATCCATCTCTGCTGAGCTTGTCAAAGCTGCTGGCACTGGTGCTCTGCTGCCTGCAGCCTCCTGAGACTCTACAGCAAAGGGGGGACACACTCAGTGGTTACTCACGGACTTGAAATAGCTATGAAATATCTGATCACCTTAGGGAGCTAATTACAGACAGAGCAAAGTCCTACAGAAAAGTCTACTTGTAGAAGAATGAAAGGGGGAAAGGAGTGTTCCTCTCTGCTGTGCTACTCCTGACCACACCTAGGGCTCCCCTCTTTGAGAAGAGACTTATTTTTCTGACCAGAGCATACAGCAGGAACAATACTAAGGCCTGGAGCAGAAAGGTCTAAAAACCTCCTTCTCTTCCTGAAAAGCAGTCTGGAGACAGTGTCAAAGGTCCCACATGCACAGCCAAGTCCATGGGTGGTTTTTAGTGGCCCTGAAGCCAGTGTATAACTCGAGTCACTGGCTCTACCTCCGCTGTGTGCCTGGGAGATGTTTCTGTGGGAGTCAAATTCACCTTAGCCCTGGCTGCACTTAAGCCCTCTTGTTCCTGGCTAGCTAGTTCTCCTGGAGTAAATCACTGTATGAGTTTGGGGACAGAGAGCTTGATAAACATTAGTGGCCCTGAGAAGTTTACATCATAGCAAGCCTGGGGAATATGCACTATGTACTTGGGAAAATTGTTGTTTCTCTCACTTTTATTCTGAACTAGCTTTTTTTTTTCCCCCAATACAAACATCTGTTTTTGAAGGCATGTGTTGCTTTATTGCCTGATTAGCTGGATTCACACACCCTGTGGCTTCTTGGGGAGAGCTCAGCGTTGTCTGTATAAATGCAACATGTGCTGCTTGGTCCTCTTTCATGTTTTTTAAAGGAAGCTAACAAAACTGGCTTTTACATAAACAAATCAATTCTGAAAACTCTGCATAGAAGCTGTGGCTAGAGAAAAAGGCACAACTCATTCTCCGAGTCCTTTTTCACGTGGCACATTCATCTGAAAAGCAAGCAAGTGTTGACTAGCAAATTTTGAAGGCACAAAAATGCTTCTAGCAACCTGCTGCAATTGCAGTTGACTTTCTGGCTCTCAGAACATGATATAAGGAAAGAGCAAGAAAATGTACTGCCATAATTTCCCAGTGACATGGTTTTGTCCTCTCTGACACCTGAAGGTCTTTGTGTTACAGGGGTGACACTGTGCCTTGGGAATATTGCCAGGATCAGCCACAAGATGACGTTTTAAGTGACAGCAGATGGAAGTGACTGCCACCTCGGTGGCATCAGAGCCTCATCAAACCCCACACAGGTGTCCCCAGGCACAGGGCTGGGGGTGATCAGCTACAGGTTTGCAGCATGCCATGCTATATGGAAAGTTTGAAAGTATGACAGACAAGATGGGTCAGCTACTGCATTTTGAAATATCTCATTTCCCGCTGTAGGCATGTCACAAACAGCTAGGGAAAAATGGTGGATTTCTGCTCCCTGCTATTTGTGTCTCTGCCTAAAGCAGTGCATGTGAACCAAAAGCCATCTGGAACCTCTGAACTGATATATACCAGCCTAGGAAGATGGACAAGGCAGGCAAGGATGGGAAGGGGGCTTGAAAGGACTTTCAGTTTCCTTTGCTCTGGTTTTGATGCCTTTTGGATAACTATTCTCCTCCTTCCCAAACAGTCCTGCATGCCTCGCCATGATAGTGATCGCCTGAGGGTCTAGTTTTTCCTAAGCTCCTCAGAACCAGATGTAAGCACCTAAATGCTCTGAAGATTGGCTCAATGCTGAATAGACAAAATACCTGATTTCATTAAGGAAAAAAAATCAGCATTGGTAATATTGGACAAAGTAGTGAATGGTATCATCTCAGTCATAGACCCATACCTACAAACAGGCTAGTAACTGTTTATTGGGATTTCAGTCCAGAAGAGTCCACAGATCCTTGGGCAAGCGAAAGACAGAACAGATAGGTCCTCAGTGCTCTTTGCTGAAGACTTATTTCTCCACAGACAGGCATTGTAGGGTTTTGCACACTTTGATGCTCTGTCCCAATATGGGAACTCTGTTCTGTGGGAACCCTGTCTGAGCTGAGTTCTCCTTACTGGCTGTCAGCATCTGGAGCAACCATCTGGAGCAATGTCAGCCCAATGCATCTGGATGACCTTACTTTGGGATCATTTAGTTATCCCTCTGTTTTGTTGTTTTTAAAAGAATCTAGATCCAGCAAGGTTGCTCCTCCTCTGTTTGGATGCTATCTCCAGCTGAGTTAGTGGCAGTAGCATCTAAGGTAGCTGGGATTCAACCCCCCTGCCTGTGCTGGGGCCCTGTGAAGTCAGGCCCTGCACCTGGAGCAGGGAAAGGTAAGTGCTGTGGAGCTCTGGGGCTGACAGCAGGCAGTGCCACTCAGTGCCTGCAGTAGCACTGAGTGCTCTTCAGATGTGAGTGACAGATGAGGTTGATGCAGGACTTAGGGCTAAGCTCTCACTCTGAAACGAAGGGCATAAGAGTTCCCATCAGATGCAGATTTCTGTATTCGTCTTAACCTCACCCACGGTGTTTGGCCACTGCAAGGGTCTGAAAAGATCCCTCAGCTGAGCACTGCAAGAGAAAAGGAGGCTCTTCTCTGCAAGCTCTCGTCTTTTCCAGAGGTTTCCCCTGCAACCAGTCAGTGCCTCTCTCACAACATGTCCTGGACATTTCCCCACCCCAGGCTGTGTGCTGGGTGAGCAGGATCTCTGCTGTGTCAGGGCGAGAGGGAGGTATGAAGCAGTCATGCAACCTTCCACATGTCAATGTGTGTGCTGACTTGCGTGCTAACCACATGCCAAGTGAGGCACCACTGGCCATCACCTGTGACAGAAGGTATAAATCAGCCATCTAGTTAAGAAGGGAGTGGGGATTCTACTTCCTGCTGGTGAGGAAGGCTGGTAAGACAAAGCTGCCTGAAGGGACTTGATCCTTGCTCTGATGTCTGGCTATTGCACAGTTTAATTCCCCGCTGCCAGCTTGCAGAGTGATTCACCCCATCCTGTGGGTCAGTGCCTGCCTGGACACCGTTCACGTCATTGGGTAGGTTGCTTGGTTGGTCTGTCTACCTCTCTCTGCATTCTTCTCTCTGTCTGCTTTGCAAAAGCAACCTCTCTGCAGTAGAGACAGCCATGCATTGCTGAACTTTAGCTGCCTCCCACAGGTGACTTCTAGTCGCCTGTTTTGTGCTGCTGGTAGCAGGGCTGGACCTGCAACCTGAAATTGCCGGCTGAGAAGAGAGACAGGAGGAGAGAGGTTTGGGGCATTTTGTAATGGGCTGAGCAAGAGCTCAGCTGCATCTGCATTATGAAGTCCTGGTTCAAATTAATGACCGACGAACTTCAATGGCTTGCGGGCCCCGGCCAGGGCGGTGTCTGGGCAGGCTCTGCCCAGCTGAAGCAGCCAGCCTGTGGCCATAGTCCAGCAAGGCACTGCAGCGTATGTGTGTCCCTGGACTACCCTTGTGCTAAAGTGCAGCCTTATGTACTTCAGATGGGCAGTCAGGCAAGCCCAAACGAATCTTCCCAACACTGCTCCCATGGCGCTCCTTGTGCTTCTCAGTTTGGGCCCCCAGTTGCCCCCACGGAGAAGACCCGGGGACTCCTGAGTCTGGATGAGATGCTGTGGCAACCCCATTGGAACCCCAGTACAGCACATCTCAGGGGGATTTGGGTGCTACCAGTTACACCAGGAAACTGGAAAGCAGGAGTGATAGAAAGCTGGAGTAAAAGCAGAAAACAACCAAAGTTGGCTGAACCTCACAGAACCACGGAAAGAGTTGAGTTTAAACATTGGGACAAAGTCTGGGCAAGATTTCTTAGCAAAGTAGTTCTGTTGTTCTTCAGTTTTATACAGCTGATTAGTAATGAAAGGCCCAGACAAGGGAAGAAAAACATTCAGCCTTCCCCAAACCTGCCTGTTCTTGGAAGAACATCTATAATTCATTTCCATTCCAGCTGCACATTGCAAAACTCAAGGCCGGCCAGGACTGGGAAAATTCCTACAAGCACTAGGCTTTTAGAAGCATTCCAGCAAGAAATTAGGTTTCTGGCTACCAAACCCACTAATTCACAGTCACTGGACCTGGGCAACAGACTGGCATCAGCTTTTACTGGCAGAGAGTAATAGGGCAGCAAAATCCCAAATTGAAGCAAGAAGCAGCACAACCAAACTGGGAACTTGCCAGCCAAGAAGCAAGGCACAATAACCAACAGCAAACCTGAGAGCAGCAGGTTGTTTCCCCTGACCTTTACACCCTCGTCATGAGGTGGGGCAGTGCTGCAGCCTCACAGAGGTTTCCTACAGAGGAGATGCTGATGCCACTTGGGGCAGGAAAGCCCAGACTCCTGACACGGTCTGAAGGTGGCAGCAGCAATGCCTGGTACCAGGGACATTCATCCCTGGTCTCTGTGTGCCCACACACAGTGCAGGGGGTACACAGGGACCTCAAGGTTTCTCTGAGCTTGAGAGTTGTTCTGAGGTATTGAGGAGACACGGCTGCACTGCATGGCCCAGCCATGAACCACAGTGTGTCTACGCTGTAGCTGTGGAGAAAGGGCAAAGACAGAAAAATCCAACTAAGACTAGCTTGCTTGGAAACTCCAGTTGACCCTGACACAGTCTAAACAAATATTTTTTTAAATTACTCAGAATGCCCCAGTCTTCTTATATGTATCCCCAAAGACTGTCATAAAATGTCTACAGAAAGGACTCCGTGAACCTCTGCTGCCCTGCTCTAGAGGCACATATTTCAGCTCCAGTCAAACTGAAGTTTAATAAACCCTTGGCCTCTGTAGGTTCCCTCCAGGCTCTGCAGCAAACAGTTCTCCCCTGCCTCAGTCCGGCTCCGGGTCTGTGTCCACCACTGGTGTTTGCCATGAGCTGCCAACACCGCTGCAGCCTCTGATGGGAGACCACCATTAGCTGTGAGTGCTACACTCTTGCACCTCACATTTTTTTCTGCTGGGGCTGTGAGGAGTAGGAAAAGAGTGTTTGAAACTCCTCCTCATTTATCATCAGCTCTGAAACATATGTACCAACTTAGGACTCCTCTGGAGCTTTAGCTCCACATCCTTCATATCCTGGAAGAGGGAAGGTATACGTTGACTATGGGAGCCAGGATAATCTAAGTCTTTTAAATTATACCAATAGCTGATGCAAGCCACTGTGCTTGGTAAAATACTGGGAAAGCCTGCTTACATCATGGTTTAAGTGTAATGCTTGCCTCATCAAAAAAAATACTTATGTGTTGTTCAATAATCCCCCTTTAATGAAGTTTGCCAATTCATCAAGGAGTAAAAATGATACTGCATGACTTGACCAATTAGTCTCATGAGGAACTTGTGCAAGAGCCCAAACAAATGGTTCCCAAAGGAAAGAGATGAAAATGATTTACAGAAGCAGTGAGGCAAAGGTTTATTGATAATGAGGAACTAAGAGGAAACGGGATGAATGTTCCTAAGATTCCTCTAGTAAATGAACAACAAATAGTATTCACAATCAACAACTTACCATTTTAATTTTGCGTTGAGAATAGCAACATTCACAGACTCACAGATTATTCTGAGTTAGAAGGGACACACAAGGATCATTGAGTCCAAGCCTGAAGTGAATGGCCCATATGGGGATTGAACCCAAGATGCAGGTCAAATGACAGTTATTAAGGAAAAAAATCCATTAGGTAGTACTGAGCAAGGAAAACATCCACATCTTGTGAAAGGGGAGTCACGAATTGCTCAAAGGGTAAATGATGCTTGTCAAGTAATTCAGAGAGCTATGCACTCTGAGGTCAGAGAAAGGGATTTCATTTCACTTGAGAACTTCTTCACCTTGCAACACATATAATTGTCACCAGGGGGGAGAAAATTAAATTAAAAAACAAAAAACCAAAACAACCAAAAAAACTCCCAGAAGTAGGTTTGCATGCGCCAAGAGCATTTGACCTTCATTTTCTACTCCATCTCTGTGTTTCAGTTCTCTTCCCAGACTGTGCCTGGTGAGCCACATTCCCACAGCATCTGCCCATCCTGCGCGTGCTCTCCAGTTGCCTGACTCTGGTGGCCAAAGGTACTGGAGTCTGGCCACTCGCTGTACTTGGTGGTGACCAAACCAGACCAAGATGTGGATCTCTGACCATCATCTGCATGACTAAATTCTTTTATAAAGCCACTCTGGGACCAAATTTTTCTAGGGAGAAGCTGTTGCCCGTGGTGCTGTTGTGGCTGCAGATGGTTACATTGTGTGGAGCCTCTGCCAGCTGGAATGGTCCCTGGGTGCATGGCACTACAGCTAAACACTATGCCAGGACCAAACATGCTACCCAAGAGGATGAGCAGCAAGAGCACTGTCTGAAGGGCTTTTGTGTCATTGCTCTTACTTTTTTCTTAAATAATTCTTGCTTTCTGGGTTCTTCAGATCACAGACACTGGACTCCTCTCTGTGGTGAGCACTGTTTTCTTATCATCATCCAGTGTTTGAAGGTGATCATTATTTACTCATGGCATCCACAGCCTATGCAGCAGTGTCCTCTGGGCTTCCCACAGCACCCACCGAGCTGTGCCAGGGGGTCTCGCAGGGATGTTTGAGTCACAACGAGCCCGGTGGGCTGAGGCACTGCTATTTCTCATACTGTGTGCATGGCAAAGTGAGACAGGGCCACCAGGCACACAACACACACTCTATCTAAGCCTGAGTTTTAAAAAGTACTTAGCACTCCCTAATATTGTTGCAGCCCGGAGGTGAAGGTCCCGTGCCTCTCAGATGCCCTGAATCGTCCAATGCCTCTGTATCTTGGCCAAGTAGATCTGAGCCCCCATTCAATCCAACACACTCAGACTTCAGAACAAGTTTCTGCCACATCAAAATTCCTTATCCTTATCCCAGCCTTTGCTCCCCTTTTTTGCCTGGGTCCAAGTAAGGCTGGACCAACTACTGGCGTAAATGGTCACTTCAATGAGAGTAAGTTCAGACCTGGCTGAAAGCACTCCTAGAATATGAGAAGTCTGCGGTGTATTTAGGTGTGAAAATCAAAGGTGTCACTACTGAGACAGTTCAAACTACAACTCCTTATGGCTAGTTGTGGGATAACCTTTTAGAGGAAAGGCACAAAGCACATTTCCTACCCAAAGCCCAGCTCCACTGTAAATCTGATGATCTTGCTCCACAGCACAGTGCACCAAAACTTATTAAAAAAGTCATCATCAGATTTTTTTCCTGACATGGAGAAAACAAAAATGTGCTTAGTTTTAGTTACATTCTTGGAAATGGCTTAATTGATTCAGAAGAACTTTTTCAAAAAAAAGTATTACAAAAACAGCCAGAGGCAAACAACTGCTGTGGGAGCTTTTAGGCAAGATTGTTAAGTTTTGATTA
Organism: Nicator chloris; assembly: GCA_013400495.1. NCBI lineage: Eukaryota > Metazoa > Chordata > Aves > Passeriformes > Pycnonotidae > Nicator > Nicator chloris. The sequence goes on along the minus strand of WAAE01018497.1, from coordinate 164,547 downwards.
AGTTAGAAGGAACTGCACTCACGATTGTGGTATGAAGTGTCAGGCAGTAGACACAAACAACAGTGACTCTGGTAACACATTTGTCTAACAGAAAACAAAAAAATCATGACTCTTGGAAGGAAAGGAACTCCTGGAGCACCACTAGTTCTCAACCAAACTGGATGATTATACAAAAGATAATGACCATGAAAATCAGCCTCAATTAAAAATCTGAGTTCATGCCCACTTTAGTGTTTGCTTCCAGTTAACATTCCCGGACATTGACATGAGTGACTACAAATGTGAAGTAAACATTAGCAAATATTTACAGAAACCATCTTTAGGGACTTGTGAAAAAGAATATTTGTCCCAGAAACCTGCTTCTGCCAGAGGTGCTCATCCAATCAGGGAACAAGGACTCATCATTTGTGTCCACCATGTACCTACCTTCCACTCACCACCACAGATGCCCTTTCAGCCGCCTGCTCTTTGCATCAGTTCACACTCACACCATCTGCTGACCAAAGATTACTCACAAACATCATCCCAACAACAATCCTGTGTCCCAGACAGACCTCAAAAACTCATACCTTGCTCACAATTTGCAAATAAAACACATGGGGCATTCATCCCTCCTGCTCCCTGTCTCCCAAAATACTTCCTATGGGGAGCCCTTATTTTGGGAGGTACCTGATCTCCATAAGGGTGGCTTGTGTGCTGATGTGGAACACAACTGAGAAAGTCTCTGCCTAGAGACATCATGATGCCAGTGTCACAAACAGAGCTTCAGTGCTTAAAAGCTGCCTTTTCTAGCAGGGTGGGAAGTGACAGGAGGCCTTAAAAGCAGGTGAAAAGAGTGACTGCAGGCAGGACAGCCTGGAGAGGAGACTGCACAATCAGAAAACGTGAGCTGGAATCAATACACCTGGAAAGCACCTGTTGGAAAGGTACGTGCTGTTTCCGTTTCCTAGATGAGAGCGAGCAAGTCTCCTTTTCACCAGCAGTCTTCCTGTTCTCTCAGAAACAAGCCTGCCTGCAAGGGTCTGGAAAGGTTGAAATTTATCTCACAACAGATAAACGCTTCAGTTTCCAATGTCTGAGGGCTCCTGGAATAAGTGGGGCCACTAGGCACTGGCTGGCCTCTGTTTCCCCAAAGTATTTCCAGCCCATGGGCTCAGAGCGCTTGCAGGGAGGGATGCTGGGGGCTGCAGTGGGTTGCTTCCTCCTTCCTTCTCATCTCAGACTAGGCTTCCCACACCCTGCCTTCTCAGATTTACTGTCTCACAGTATGTTTGGGCCATGGTTTTTTGGACTTCATGAGAGGCAAACATGCCTGTGTGGGAATGTGCGATTTCTTCTGCAATGCATTTGGTTTATGGGGCTTTCAGGAGAAAATATACAGTCGGATGTAAATAATGGGACTCCAAACTCCAAAATCGCATCAGTGAACACAGTTATGAGTATGTAGTTTCCAAGAAGCCAGGATTTTAGAGCCAAGGTTTTAGTGCTAGAGGAAGTTCTCCATCCCAAAGAAGGGAGCACAGCCCTGGGCTGTGCCTGCTGGTAACCAGAGACTTGCCTAGAATCAGGGACCCTCTGAGTATTTGCTGCTTATGTCCTCTGTTTTCCAAAGCAAAGATGCAGCTTCCTGAATTGGCTTAAACCACATTGTTCTTCCCACTGACACCTCGTACAGCTTAAGAAGCTGAGGCTTATAAACTGCTATACAGTCCAATTTGCTTCAATCTGTAGTGCTCTGTGGACTGCATGGGTTTGTAACTTTGTCAAGAACACGATCTGACAAACTTAAAATAAAAGGTTACTTTGTCTCCTGTCAGCTGATGCACTGTGGTGTTTTGATGCTACAGTAGGAAGCTTCGTAGATTATTGCCAGGTAGGGAAAGTCTGGAAGCCAGTGTGCCTTTTTTTTGATTGGTTTTTGCCCCAGGAGAAAGCTGGGCCAGGAGAGCTGAAGGCTGTGAAGCAGAACTGCCTGCCTGAAAAAGGGGTGGTCTGACATTCCCTTGGGCAGGACACAACAGGGTGAGGAGCAGGTCACCTCAACCATGGTGCTACACTGCTGTCACTGCTATGCTGCCAGGTGCTCTGCTTTCCCCTGCTGCCTGGGCCAGGCATGCTCTGGGATGTGCTTTGGGCAGTCTCCAGTGCCCACACGCACATCACTGTGTTAATACTTCTGCCACAGGACTGAACAAAAGGGATCTGCTTTGCTTGCCACTGTCAGACATCCCTGCAAAAACATGCCCTGCTCAGCCTCCTTCCAGAACAACCCAGACCCATGGACCTACCTCATGCCAGGCATACAGGGAGGAAGTGCCAGAGCAACCAGTGTAGCTATTTAGACACTCATATCACATTTTACTACTGGGGCATTTTCATAGAGCTTGGATTGACTTTGCTCCCACTGGGATGCCACCACAGGCTTTCAGCTGCTGCTCCCTTTTCTTTTGAAATTCTCCTGAGGAGGAGTTCTCAGCAAAGTTCTTGGTTTTAATGAAATCTGTGGGCTAAATGAGGCCATTCCCTGTTTTTCCCCAGTGGGGAACTAATTTCTGCCATACTCAACATCATTAGCTGTATTCTTGGCTTTCAGGACCCACTCAGTTACCCTCATAACTTCTCCTTGGCTGGGACCCACTGGCCTCTAACGTGTTAATGCATGCACATGGTCAGTGCTACAGACCATGGTTTATCTGCTGCAGGCTCCATCTCTGTGGGATGTGCAATCAGCCAGGTTTCCACACAAAAACCTACATCAGAGAACATTCACATTGCCTGAGGCAATATTTGCATCAGATTTTCTCTAGAAAAACCTAGGCTGTTCCACTCAACTTTTGCAGGGTCCAGATAAGCTGGACTTACACCGTCCAGATTTATGAATTTCTCACAAGGGCTGTGCTGTGTTTCCTGGCTAATGTCTGAAAAGGAGAACTGGGGTCAGACAGTGCTTTCCCTTTACACTGAGAGTCATTAAAACCCAACAGGATAGACAAAGGGCTGGATCAGTCCTGGTCCTTTTGTCACTCCCTTGTGAAGTGTCTAGGAGGTGATTCAGTTACACACTCACGGGGTTTTGGTGCTGTGCAAAACACACTAAGGTCTCTCAGCGTGGGAGAGGCACCCAAGCCTTGAGGAGCAGCACAGGGAGAGCAGGGAGTATAAATAGAGGCATCTCAGGCCAGGTGGCATGCAGTTGGCTCAGTGCCTTCTCTCTATACCAGCCAAACTTCTCCTCCCTACCATCTTTAGGAGGCTGCAAACCTCCTATTGCCTTTACTAGCATCTGACAAACCTGCTGAAGTACTTCAGCATCAAGGTCTCTGCCTTGTTGCATGCTCTTTGTGTCTTGGTCCCCAAATATGGTGAAAAACTCAGCCCTTAGAAGCTTGGTTGCTATCACAGCCTCTTGGTTCCTTTTTGGGTAAACTTCAGGTCATTTTCTAAAGAAATCCATAGCTACCAACAAATATTGTCTGGCAGATTCTGTCTCAGGCAAAGACCCAACAACATCAACAGCAATGAATTGCAGTAAGGTCCCCAGGAGACACTGCTCAGTATGGGTTTCTCCCCATCTTTGGGGACCCACTTTAGAAATACAACACATGCAAGAAAAGCATTATTACACATCCTTGTAGTAATTTTCCATCATCTGTCTGCATTTTCCTCAAAACCGGTTCTCTCATGGCTTGACTGAAGACTTTGTCACTTCAAGACATCATGGCAAAAGATCAGAACCTCTTTTTCGAGTGTTTTGGTGATAATGAGCTCTCATGAGTGCTTGTCACACATTGCTTTCTGTTCCCATCTCCTATACAACATTTCATCTTTAAATTCCAAGCTTTCCCACCATGACCAGAGGGCTTTTGCCTTGCTAGTCTGAAAAGAGCCAAAAGGCAGACAAGGTTGCCAAATAAGGGTTTGGTTTTTTTAATCACACCTTGTTTGACACCAGGAGCTTTTCTGAGGAACACTCCCTCTTCGTTCCATTAACTCTGCTCTTGCAAACTTACATCTATGGATGAAATAGGAGAGTTTTCATTCCTGCACACTGTGGAAGAAGGAGGTAATAAAGGATGTAGTCTCGGTTTTTTCTTGCTGCCCTGCTGAGGGAGGTATCTGCACAAAAAAAATGCCTTTGAACAAGGCATTGGCAGAACTAGTCTTTGGTGACTGTGCTCTTGTGTCAGTGCTGTTCCAACCCCACAGGCACCCCCAGCTGTGTTCAATGGAAACTGCTTCAGCCCCGAAAATGCCTGGCTGCTCTCCTTTCACTGTCAGGGTAGATTTCTCTTCTCACAAGGGCCATATGGAGCTTTTGTAATCCTGGCAAGTCTGCAGCTGAGCCTCCAAGAGTAGGATCTGTGCCCTTCAAGGCCAGACAGGCGGACAGTTCCATGTTGGGAAAGCACTGCCCCTTTGCTCCTGGCTGAGTTTGCCCAGGGTGTATTTTATGCCTCTCTTCAGCAGTTCACCTTGCTCTGGGTTCAATTTAGCTTGGCAGCCTGGAGCTCCTGACAGCCTGTTTATAAAACATCATTGGTTCCTATTAGAGGGCTCACCCCACACCAGGACATCCCAGCTGTACCACAGGGGCTGGGGGGCTGCCCATGCAGTACCTGCTCTCTTGGTCTCTTGAGGGAGGGCTGCTGTATGCAGGGGATGGGAGACCCACACTGCAGTATTTTATGGACTTGTGCTAACATGAAAGCCATTTTCACCTCCAGATATTCACTGTGGAAACCAAAAGGAACCTAGTAAGGCATATCCCAGATATTATCTAGTAATGGTAAGACACAAGCACCCTCTGGTTAATGTATCACACAGCAAAGCACTTCTAACCAGGCCTTCTTTTCTAACCAGGACAGTTGATGAGGTCCAAAACCAGTGTAGAAGCTCAAAGAAACAGCTCAGGGCCTGCCCACAGAGGCAGGCACCACAAACAGATTGCCCAAACCTCCTTCTCTCACATGAGCCATGTTTGTGAAGGAAAACACTGCAGGCTGTACACCCTGGTGCTGACTGACCAGGTCCAAGCCACAGTGATGTATATGCTCAGTGTTTGTTCATCTCCCACCTTGGCTATGCTGAGCAATTTCCTGGACCCCAGCAGTCTGGTCTGCTGCATACATTTTTTGCCAGCAGGGACACTTTTCTCAGTCCCTGCCTTCCCTCAGACCCATGTGAGGGTGAGGGCTACATGTTGGACTGTCCCATCATCTCCCACTCTGGTTTCCATGACTAACTGCAGTAGGGTTTCTCCTCATCTTTGGGGACCCACTTTAGAAATACAACACATGCAAGAAAAGCATTATTACACATCCTTGTAGTAATTTTCCATCATCTGTCTGCATTTTCCTCAAAACCGGTTCTCTCATGGCTTGACTGAAGACTTTGTCACTTCAAGACATCATGGCAAAAGATCAGAACCTCTTTTTCGAGTGTTTTGGTGATAATGAGCTCTCATGAGTGCTTGTCACACGTTGTTTTATTTTCCCGTCTCCTATACAACATTTCATCTCTCAATTCCACACCTGAATGAGCAGCTGTGATGCCTGTAAATTACACAGGTGACAAACCCCTGTCCTCCTACTTGGCTATTCCCACTGCCCACCCTCTGAGGTGGACTGCTGACAAATGGCGAAAAAGGTTGTTCAACCAAGAAATCCAATTTTTACCACCCAGGCCAAGGAAAAGGGGATTTCCAGGACAACCAGCCACAAAACCAAACTACTTAAAGGCTGCAAGGGAGCAGCAGGGTTCTCTGCATACCAACTTAATATCCAAGCCTAGGCACAAATAAGCATTATTATAGCTTCAACTCTAACTTAAAACCAGCATCACCCAACTTTTCATGTGCAGCTACAGGTCCCTCTGTTTCCTGAGCTGACTTTGGCCCTTTCAGCAGATTTTTATGAGGCTCTGTCGTGACCAGCCATATATTTATATACAACTTATATACCATTTATATTTTTATATACCATTTATATTGATATATAACAACCCTCTCTGTACATATTTCCCCTCCCCAACAGAGCCACAGTTAACTGAGTCGCTGCGCTCATATTTGATGCTGCAGCCAATACCCCATTGCTTTCTATCCTTCATAAGTCCCTTTTTCTAATAACTTGAGGTGGTATGAACTGGATGGAAATACTCATTTCTCTAGCACAAGGCCTCATATAAAGCAACCAGTTTCCCTCTCTTCTAGTAGCAGCTTTCCAACTTCTGTTCAAGAGCTGAAATGCAATATTTAAGCTCTGCCATAAATCCCACAGCTTCGTGGAGGGTTTCTGGCCTTCTGCACAATCTGTCTAACTGTCTAGCAAGTGGTCCATCGGCTATTTATCTTGGAAGTCCTCACTGGAGATGTGAGAAACACAAAACGTCTGCAGGTCCCTGCCAATTTAGGTAGGTTCTTTTTCCTCTTGCCTTCTAGCATTTGGCTATGCCCCGTCTAGCTCAGACTGATATCTGGCTCCAATCTGCTTAGGGAGGTTCAGACCAAATCTTGATAAGCCAGGTAATGTCTATAGTGCAGTGCTTCTCAGCTCTCAGCTATGGGTCCTTGCCACAGCTGTGCTCCTGACTCTGCTCCAGGAAGAGGTCTGGGCATGCACCATCCCAGGGAAGGCTGGAAAAGAACCACACAATGCTCCAGAAGGTCTCGCTGCCTCATGAAATGTAGACCAGCACTGTGGTGCAGGCTCTAGTGCATACCCTGCCCCTCTGTTGGGCCTCAGGCTCTCCTCTGGGAACAAGCTCTGCAGAACAAGGCTCTGCCCAGCTCCTCTTTCCAGCTGGCCGCACAGTGGGAATGGACATGCATCAGCCTCCCATGCAGTATTTCTTGAGTGGCATCTCTGGGGCAGGAAAAACCTGATGCTGTGGGCTTCTACACACACACTGGAAAGGACCAGTCTCATAGGTGACCCATCCCCACCTGGCAGACCCGACAGCCTGAGACCAGCTCCATGGCCAGCAGGAGCCTGTGAGCCCCTGGTGTAATTTTTGAAATGCTTTTCTTTTCTTTCAGAAGCCTTGCTGCGGCACAGGTCTTGTATTAAGTTTTGGGCTGAGCAATATTGTCCTGTTTCCCTTGTTTTGTAAAACAACTTCTGGCCTGTGTCACACACATTCCTCAACACCTTGCAGAGTCATGGTCTTGTAGATGGGCCTTCAGATCTCTCTGAGCACTGTCCCAGAACAGAGTCATTCTCTGATGGTTTTTGACCCTTTCTGGGACAATTCTTGATATTGCACTCTTTCCCTACGCATACTGTACAACTTTGGTTTGTTTTGATTTAATTCTGGTGTGACTTTTTTGCACTTCCCACTGCTCCTGAACCGATTAGATGTCTGCAAGCACTTTTGTTATCTGATCTCTCTTGCATCAAAAGCATGAATAGAGTTCCCCATTTCCCTTCTTGGAAACAGCATCCTACCCTAAAACTAATGTTACAGCTCCCAAGTGAAGCAGTCAGTCAATATCCAAAGTCCCGAGGGGACTGCTTCCACTACAGGGAGGAACTGATGTGACACGAGATATTTCTTTCAGGCAGCACGAGACTGCTCTAGTGCTTGCACTTAAAGCCCAGATGGGGAACAACAGCAATCAGGAGTTATATTGAGACCTTACAAATTTATTTTATTTCCCCCCAACACCAGTCTGCCCCAAAGCATTTCTTCTCTTCCTCAGTTTCCTCATTCCCCATATAACACCTCTCTAATGGGCCTTGATGCTGTTGACTCCCTGCCATTTGATTGTGTAGGGTTTTCAGGCTTCCACTGAATAAAGGCTGCTGTTATCAAGCCCCACAGAATTTGTACCCGGGCTCTGCATACAGCATACAATCTGTTGGTGAGTAAATCAGCTTACCTTTCAGGCTCCACCACCAGCTCACCCACTGCCTTACAGCTAATGAACCCAGTTCTTGCTAATAAAGAATATATTTAGAAATACTACTGATTCAACCATCTGTTTCCAATGAGCAGATGTAAAAATGATAACACTTAAATGGCATCTTCATTTAAAAAAATTATTAGATACAAACAGACTTAAATAGATGTTTAATACTGAGCTGGGTAACGCAACAGTCTTCAGTCAGTGCAGATGAGAGACCATAGCTCATGATATACCAACTTGTCATGACTAAGTCCTGCTGGGACCTGAAGACAGCAGCTACAAAATGTCGAATCACAGCTATTCTCAAGGGAGATATAAAGAATTTGATACTGGTGGGTTCATACTTAGATAGTTCATAAAATCAGTTGCAGACCACCTTCTATAATAATGCTGAGTCTGTCACTGCCTATTACCCATCCAAGATATCTCCTCTTCTTCTTTTTCTTCCCCTGCCTCTCCTCATTCATCTCTTCTCCTTCCTCTCTCCATCCATTTACCCCATTTCTCACTGATTCCTCTCTTTGACCAAAAAATGACCTTAGAATTACCGTGGTGAACACAATTGCTCTTTCACATTGTGTCTACTTATGTGATAGTCAAAATATCAAGATGATTTGCAAGCATGAATGAAAAATATGGCCAAGCAGATTCACCAGTATGTATAGCATTGAATCATCTGAACTTACACAGAACATAAAGTGGAGGTAATTTATTTATTATATGTAAGTAGCTTTCCTCCCTTACTTATGAACTTTCCTTTACAAGTTGAGGCCACTGAGACACATGTAACTACGAGAAATTGCTGTGACATGTCATTAATATGAAATATTCCCATCCATCTCTTAGTAAATGTTTCTTAAGTCACAGGGGTCCTAGATCAGCTGCATTACAACTCAGGCTTCTCCTAATCTAAAACTACCTTTTTTTTCCGTTTGAAAATGTATCTACATAAAGATATTAGACTTGTGCTTTCCAAGATGATTAACAATTGAAATGGGATTTTTTTTCAGATGTGTAGGAGGAGTAGCTCAGAAACATATGACTTTTGGGCCAGGGATTGCTCAGCATTTTCTGAAAAGCACAGCTCATATCTTGTGTTGGCCAATATAGGTTGCCTATGCTGACGAGTTGCTCTTTAAAGATTAGACCATTAACGTGGATTGGCAGGTTGAGCCTATTTTATGCACCGAAAAACCCGAGGATATGAGAACACACCGACTGCTTGCAGCTTTTTGCACAGAATAAGGATATGACTGTCAAGAAACTTAAGTTAAAGCCGCAACAGAATCATACACGGGACCTCTGCTCTGTGAGTTTCTGACTCCAGCAGTGGCTCAGTCTCAAGCCAGCTAAGCGCCTCTTTCTGCCGGAGCCACGGCCCTGTGAAGGTCAGCACTGGTGCCACTGAGTGGCCACAGCTTCACCTTGCACCAGCCACGGGAGTATTCCAAGTGTCAGTTTTTCCAACTGTAAAATGAGAATAACAGCCTCTTACTGCCCCGAGGCACATTCACACTTTTTACCTGAGGATTGCTAAGCTACAAAAATGCCCTGAACAAATAATAAATCATCTTAAGGACTCCAGGGTTCAAAACCGGCTAAAGGGCCGGGAACTCGGGTAACCGAATGGACAGGTCTGGAGATGTCCTTTAGCAGCAGACCTTGGCTCCGAGCCTCTCAGACACCACCTCCCTCTGACAAGGGAAACTCATCATGGCTTTGAACGCAGGGCTTGGAAAATGAATAAATCCTCACGATCTGAGGGATTGAGGTCTGCACGTTAGCTCCCCTTAAACCGTGGGTGCATTTAACTTGGGAGGTTAGAAACCACAGCCAAAGAAATCTCCTTTGATTCACAACTTGTTTTGAGCAGTCACCCGTAAAGCAGCCAGTGAATCACTCCAGCCAGTTAGTCATGCAACCACACTGAATGTACACTCAAAAGGCTGCACAAAATAAACAGCCTGCAGCTCCAGATAGCACACACACAGCTCATTTGCGCTATCTGGCATCAGCGTATATTGTTAATAGGACTCCTACACCAAACCCTTAGGAAAAAAACGCACTCAAATAAGCATCTCCAAATCTCTCTCTCCATCAGTATTTTTCTCGTCTGCTTCGCTCTGAGTTGCTTTCAAAATAATTAAGACTAGTAAAAGTTTTAAGACTCGTTCTCTCTCTTTTCCGCACCTTTTTATTGCTGGTAACGTCCTGCTGGGTTTACAGGCGTGCGCTGCTGAAGTATAGGGCTAAAGCGGAGTTAATTCCAATCAGCAGAGGACAAGTCGAAAATAAACAGCTCCAGTGCGAAAAGAAGTCTTCCTGCAAGGAGGGAGCGGCAGGAATACAGGGGGAGGGAGTCTCCCGATCCTTTGACACATGAGTGTTATAAACAGCTCGGGTCAGGAATCCTATAAAAGCCACTAGCCAGATCTACTGTCCAATTCAAGAGAAGCGCAAAACACCTTTTGGAAGGAGCCGCGAATAAACCTTCCTACGCGGCCCTAGGGGTAAGGAACGTGAGCCCTACCTTCGCGTCTGGCTCCCTGAGGAAATCCCGCAGGTTTCCGCGGAGGAGATCCCGCACCTCCGAGTGTCTGTTCAAACAGAGGCTTAGCCAAACTCCTGGCGAGAGCTCCCTCCCCTCCCTGGGAGGGTGCCGGAACCCTTGAATGGCAGATCTGGTGGCCCTATTGTGGAAAAGAGATGGCTATTGCCAGGGCGGCGTCAGCGGCACGTCGGGAGCCGGCGGCCGAGCCTCGCCGGGCAGCCGGTCCCACATCAGCGGGAGGGAAGGGCCGGCTCTGCCGCCCTGCTCCCTGAAGCTTTCCTCGCCTCCCCGCCCTTCTGGCTCCGCTTGCCGGCTCCTGCTCCCTGATGCCAGCTTCGATCACGCTCCCCCTTGTCCCCTTCCCGACTCGCGCCTGCCTCCTGCGCACTTCTCTCCTTTATACTCCCTTGTTGCTCCCCGCGGGGATCAGGGCAGCAGCATCTCCCCACCCCGGCGGAGAGAGGCGCGGGGAAGGCCGCGCACCCCTCCTGCCTCCCCGCCTGCACTTTTGGCCGCGGCGAAGGAGCCCCAGCAGGAGCCGGGAGCCGAGATCAAAGCCAAAGGGAGAGGGAAGGGGAGGCAGGACCGAAGGGCCGCCGCAGCTCGGGACACCCCTCCCCAAGTCCTCTGCACCCCGGGGTCTCGGCGAGCGAGGGACAGGGATCGCCATCGCCCTCCTGGCAGAGCCGTTCCTGCGGAGATCCTTATAGCAGGGCGGCCCGGGCGCTGGTGCGGGGACACGGCATCGCCCGAGTTGGGGGAGCCCTGCGGGAGTCCCAAGGGGAGCAGACGGCCCCCGTTACCCCGTTCCGCTCCGGGAGTGGGGCTGCGGCTGAAGCCGGGGGAAAGGGGCAGACGCCGCCGGCCCTCCCCGGCGCACGGCGAGCTCCGCAGAGCCCTTGAGCGTCGGCGGGGGCTCTGCGCGGCGCCGCGGGGAGCCCCGAGCGCCTGGCAGCCAGCGGTCTCACGCGGGAGGCGGAGAGGGACCGCCAGCGAACTCGTTCCTGCCGTGCCTGCAGCTTACATTACATCAGGGAAGGAGGAGGAGGAGGAGAAACCCATTAAAAGTGTCAATTTAAAAAGCACGCAGCGAGCCTCCGATTCCTACAGCAGTGGCTTTCTGTACTTCTAATAATAACGCACTTACGGGCGCACTTTTTATTTGCTAGCTAAATTTAAGAAATTGTCGTTATTTGCATAACGCGGCACTAAAAGAATTTCCTCTGTTAGAGAAAGCCGTTTCCTTTCTCCTGTTTCCTTCGAGCAAATATCCCCATCACATTGGCCTTCACTCCCAAAAGAATTTTGCTCCAGCCGGTATTCCTAGACAGCAACATACGTATACATTTCTGTGTGTATAGGGGTATTTGAATACATATGTTTCAAGAAATATAACTTACTTCAGCTCCACGCAGTAGAAATAGCAAGTCAGATTACTACAGCACATAAATCATCCGAAAGCCTTTTCCCCTTCTAAGCCAAGATATATAATCTGTTCTCAGGACTAGATGATCTTGAAGGTCTCTTCCAGCCATGAAGATTCTCTGATCCTATGACCTTATCTAAGAATTCGGCTTTCACTGCCCGTGACGGTTTGCGGAATAACCCGTACCCCACTCGCGGCAGGGAGCGCGGGGTAAGCAGTGCGAGCCTGCCGGCCCATCGCAGCGGCGGCGGGCTCCGGGTAGGCACAGGAGGAGCCGTGCCGGGAACGCCACAGGGCCAAGCCGGCAGCCGCCACTGCGAGGGGGCCGTGGGGGGCCCGGCAGAGAGCCAGGGCCGCCCGGTGCCGCTGTCCCTGCCAGAAGCCGGGCTGGAAGCGCTCCGACGGTTGCCGTCCGTGTCCTCCGTGTATTTACGGCCGCAGCTCTCCCTGGCCTATATTTATCCGTACAACGCAGTGGAAGGTCTTAGATCTAGAAATAGAAGTCCAGAGCAATAGATGGCAGGCTCGGGCTTTTTATAACTCAAAAAGACTTGTTTATTAAAGCTATGAAATGAAATTAAACAACTAAAAAAAGGAGGGGACACCCTGACCCTCCGGCACTCGGAGTGTGTGCCGTGCCATTCCCGCCGTGCCCCGCCGGCCCGGCCCCCGCCGCAGCGCCCGGCCGCTCGGTTCCGGGCTCGCCCGGGCCTCTGTAGTGACCAGGCAAAGGCGGAGGTGAGGGCTAAGGGGCCGCCGTGCGGGGAGCAGCACGCCCCAGGAGGGGACCGGGTCGGGCGGGGACCGGGCTGGGCGATGGCCCTGCCGCAGCGACGGGCGCGGGTAAACCGGCCGCCTGAATATCGCCTGGCAGGAGAGCCTGCCTGCTTGTTGGCCTCGGTTTGTATTTTGCTTGATTGGGATTTTTTTTTCCTCTTCTTTTGGGGTTTTGTTGTTTTTAAAATGGAGGGGATTACAGTCACGGCGTCCCACCACTCCAGCATCCTGCTGAGGCCCGGACAACAGGGGGACGCGGGAAGCCAGTGGTCCCCGCCGCGCTCCTTCACCTCTGCACAACGCGCACGGCAGCACCAGCACCGAAGGTGCGGCGGGGTGTAGGCGGGAAGCAGTGGGACAGCCGCCTGTCCCCGGGTCCCCAAGCAAACCTCTCCACGTAGGTCTCCTCAGCCGCCTTGAGCGTCGTGTGCGCGCTGGCTGAGCTCGCTTGTGCCCGCTGCAGAGAACGAGGACGGCGTTCTCTTCCCCCGCGCTCACCCACGCCGAGGGGATCTATCCCGACTCGGAATCCCGATCCCGTCCCTTTAGCCCTAGCGACGTTCCTCGGGCACGACTCCTGCGCCCGACGCGGTGGTCTCGCAGTTTGGGAAAGGCGGAGAGGCGCGTATGGATGTTGCAGTCGCTCCTCGAAACCCCGATCTGTCTGTTATTATCGAGTCTCTCTCTTCAACCATTAAGCACTATTATTATCACTATTGCTATTAATTATCCTTGCCGAACCATGTGTCTCTCATTACAGCCCACCGTCCCCAGCAAGGACGTCACAAGGGACTCAAAACGAGCGCGGTCTGGGCCGGGCCGGGCCACCCGCCACAGCCGCGGGGCTCCCACTGAAGGAGAACCCCGAGCCGAGCCTGAAAATAAACCAGGGGAACCCCGGTGGTGTTAGGAGGGCAATAAACTCGTGTGATTCTACCGGGGGGTTGTAATGTGTCATCACAGGCTATGCCGGCGCCCTGGGCTTTGCAACCTAAGAAAACAAGAGAGCTGGTTAACAGAGAGAGGATGCCAGGGCGGCGGGGAAGGCACGGGGGACTGCCCTGCGATCCCATTCCCGGAGGGAACGGGGGCCGGGTACCTCCTGCACGGGCCGCCATACCGCGGGTCTCCCGGTCCCACCGTGTGTCCTTTCCCGCGGAGCCCGGGCTGGCCCCAGAAGACCTCCACGGATGCGGAGCGGGCCTGACGCTCGTGGGGGTTGTCCGCCCACGGGGAAAGGGCAGGGGAAAAGAGGGAAGGTAAGAGAGGGTCAAAGCCCCAGTTCTGGTCAGAAAAAGTGTGCAAGCAGCCCTCACGCCACTCCGCGGCCCCGTGAGGAGACACCCGCGGGAGGATGGTTGTGCCACCGGGTGTGGGAAGGACCCGTGGGGGTCCGGGCAGGAGCCCGTCCGGGTGCAGAGCAGCTGGGCTATGCCTGCGGCTCCCGGGCACGTCTGTATGGAGAGGACTTAATGTCCTCTTCCTGTGGAGTCACCTGTGCGTGGGGGAACTGGGGCTGTGGATCTGGATTCGGGGACACCTCAGCTGCAAGCAGGGGACGAGGGACGGCGCCTGAAGGCGACCTGGCAAGCCAGGGTTTGGGAGACAGGCAGAAGCAAGACGCCTCTACACTCCTTTAAGTCTAGAGATGGCGGGAAATGGTAAAGTGGGCAAAGAATGCTCAAATGACCGCGAGAGCCTAGAAGTGGGATTGCTGGTCTGACCCGGACCTCTTCCACTTCCTCTGTGCCCCCAGTCCAGATTCACTGTCCGATATAGGGTCTCCCTGGAGACACGGTCCTATAGCTGTCCTTGCCTTTGGGACTAACACATCGAGAATAGGACCCTGCCAGCAGAGCCGCTCTGAATCTAAGATTGGGCAGCCGCTCTGCCCACAGAGAGATCACCGGGAGGGAAAGGAAGAGCTTTCATTTCCACCTTCTCTTCTTGAGAAAACTTAGGGGGGGTTATTTGTTTCATTGTTGAATTTTTTATGTTCGTTTGTTTTAGGGAGGCTGTTTATTTGTTTGTTTTCATTTTCCGTGACCTCCCCGATACAGCGGAAACCTCCCGAAGAAGGCTTTTAAAGCCACGGTCGGGAACGACACGAGAAGCGCCCCCGTTCCCGGCTGTACTGTCGAGCGCCAGCGCGAGGGAGTGTCTTAATTGCCGCTAATGACCCGCGGAGGGGATGCGAGGGGGTTATCTGCAGCCGGGCTGAAATCAATTAGGGGAGTGGTAATTAGGGGAGAAAGTGAGAGACAGGAGAGGCTATTACCGCGAAAAGGGATGATTTCAGCGAAATTTCCCAGAAATTCTTTCTGTGGAAAACGGTCCCCGCGGAGAGTACATCGCACAGCCTAGCGCTCCGCTCTTTCTGTCTCTGCCCCGCTTTCCGCGGAGCTCCCCGCACTGCTCAAGAGCTAACGCTTTGCAGGAGCGCATCGCCCGCATTCCAAAGTTACGATTAAGATCACGGCTAAAAGACACACGGGGGAAGGGCGGCTTCCCGCGGGCATCGCGGGCTCCAGACCCGGCTGGGAATGAAGATATTCGTGGGGCACGGCGGCCCCCGCTGCGGCGAGAGGGGGCTGCGCGCCGGAGCCGGGCAAGGTCTCCTTGACCCCGGCAGGGTTTGCCCTGCCAGGCAGCCACCCCCCACGTTCCCGGGAGGCCCTTCCCAGGCCCGGGAGTCTCTCTCCGCTTTTGCCTCCGATGTTCCCCCGCCGTACGCCAAGGACTCACCGTAACAGGAGACCTGCAGGGCTCCGTTGTGGCCGCTACTCTCTTGCAGCTTGATGTTGCTGTCCGGGGGGGTTTTGCAGGGGCCTCGCTGCATGTAGAGGTGCGGCGGCTGCTGCTGCGGAGGGTATTTGTTAAAGGAGGCCGGAGACCCGGCAGAGCCGGGAGCCTGCACGCTGCCATCCAGGGACTGACATTCCTGCTGGCTGTAGCGGCTCCGGCACTTACTGCTGCTGTCACCAAAGCCTTGTCCTTTGCTGGCCAGGAAAGTAGGGCTGAACTTGTCACTTGCTTGAAATGCCCTAAAAGGCGAGGAGCCTTCTGTGTCCTGGGAGGCTGCGTTGTAGTAGGAATCCATGGCAGCCGGATCACAATAAGAAACACAAGTATCAGCATTCATTCCTAAAATTAAAAGGCCCGAGTGTCCTTAATGCGCTTGGAGGGGCACCAGGAACCACTCTTTCTCTCTCCCTCTCGCATAGACACACACTCACAGCTGGGCCGGGGAGCTCTAAGAGGATTCAGATGTTCGCGAAAGCTGACCAGATCTCCAAACCCCCTTAAGTTCTCGCACAGTAAAAGGGGTCTTTTTCTTTCCCTCCCTCCCTCTTTCACATACGCTTGCTCTCCGTGTCTCCCTCCAAACTACTCTAAAGAGGCTCCTCTCTGCACTTTCCCCCCCAATACATAGGAAAAAAAAAAAAAAGAGAGCGAGAGGGAGAGAGGGAGACCTCTCCCCCAATTAATATGTAGATGATGACAGTGGAGGGGAGGGGGCCCAGGAAGGGGTGTGTGTGTGTATGGGGATGTGTGGAAACAGAGGGAAGGTGGAGGTCATATCTTTCGCGTTAAAAAAAAATTAAAAATAAACCAAACCAGAAAAACAATCCAGCCCCAAAATTTTTATGATTAAAAACCAGAAAATCAAGCAGAGGACATAAACGCCGTGAAGGGATGAGTGCGGGATCCACGCCGGCGGAAGCGCCGGGGACTATTTAATGGTCATGATACCCTCAGTTCGCTCCGGCTCTCTCCTCTGCTCACTGCCCCAGCTGTGGGGACCCTCGCCTCTGCGACCCCCTCCTCTCTATTAAAAGCAATACGGATTTTCCCCCCAGCTATCTGCCTTTAAGCCTCCCCCCTCCCGTTAACCCCTTCAGGGCCGACAGCTCTCCCAGCGCTGCCGTGAGCCGTTTCCCTACAGTGGCACGGCGGTGCCGCAGTCGCACCGCACAGAGACAGGCGAGCTCTCCATCAGGTCTCGCCACACGTTTATGATGGTCATTATTTATTTACCTCTAAAAACGTGCTCTCTTCAGGTGTAAAACTACTGGATCCAAACGGGAGGGCAGCAGGGACGGATTTTTAACAGGGTCACCAGGCACACAGAATTGGACCAAGCTTCTGGAATTGCCAGAGGTGACTTGCAAAGGGACAGAAGCTGGCAGGAGCCCTTTTTGGTTTGAGGGGTCAATTACAACTCAGAAAGAGCTTAAAAATAAATTAATACTCACCTTTCGTAGTCCTCTCTTCCCCCCCCCTCCAATTCAACCTGATTCCCCTCCTCCCCCGGTTAACTCCTGCTACCCCTTACTCTTACCCTGCCTTCCTCCCATCCCCACATCTGGTTTCTATTGCTCACTTACCTTGAAGTTTTCAGTAATAAAGATATTACACAAACTAAATCCACAGTTCTTCGGAAAAGAAAAGAAAAGAAAAGAAAAGAAAAGAAAAGAAAAGAAAAGAAAAGAAAAGAAAAGAAAAGAAAAGAAAAGAAAAGAAAAGAAAAGAAAAGAAAAGAACCTTAACCCCTTCGGGAGCGCGGGCCGCAGCAGAACCGGCTGCGGGCGGGGAACGGGGGCACCGACGGCTGCTCTGGGCTCCCAGCGGGCTCCCCCCAGGGCCCGGACCATGTGTCCTCCCTTCTCCCGCGTAGCTTCCCCCACCCCGTGCAGAGCGGGGGGGACTCGTGGCTTTCATCTGCGTGTGTATATATCCGTGTGTGCGAGGGGGAGCGGGATGCGGCTCGAGGGGGAGCGGGACAGCAGAATGGGAATGCGACCCCCGAGACGACGGCTCGGGAGGGGCCCGTGGCCACTGCCACCCTTCAGGCCTTTGCTCCATCAGCAAGACCGGCACCGCCGTTTTCAATAGCTCGGATCTGACAAGAATAGGCGCCCACCCCTCGGCCCCCAGATGCAGAAGGGATTTCTAGCGACGTCGTCATTAAAAACAGCCAGAGATGGATTCATTTACGAGATTTTAAACCATTTTGTGAGTTTCCCTCAGAGCAGGGCCGGGCTCGCTGAGTTTTCTAGTCCAAGAAAGCTTTCAGCGGATTTGCCTTCCTTATTCTCTTTATTACCTCTACTTAATTCTTTTCTCGTCCTTTCTTTCTCCCCTCCCAAACTCACCCACCCTACTGCAGGCCCCTTTCTTTCCCTCGTCCACGACATAATAAAAACCAAACCAACCCAATGCATGAAAGCCTTTCTAAAATCGCCTTCGGGGCGGCCAGGGGAGCCTGAGTACTGCCGGTACCGGCAGCCTGCGAGCGGCTCCGCCGAAGGGCAGCTGCCCGGGGTACCGGTATCGCCTCAGCTCCCGCATCCCCAGCTCCTCCGCAGCGGACTCGCAGCGTCACTCACGGCGGAGGAGCGCTTTAAATACGAGTTTCCCAGTTCCTTCCCCCGCGATTTTTTTTTTTGGGGGGGGGAGCGAAAGAGAAGCCTGAAAAAAATTATCTGAGGGCAGTTCTCGATGCTACAGCGTTATACTCGGCCTCGGGATTTCGCTTCGGCAAAGTTCAACAAAAGCAGCAGCAAAAAACTACAGGGAGAGATTTGGGGATCGGGCAGGAGATTATAAACGCACACACACGTATGTGTGTGAGTATACATATGTATATATATAATTTTTATTCAGAAACGCTGCAATGCACTGGTTCGCGGAGGCAGCGCAGCGTGGCCGACCCGAAGGAGGGCTGCCCAGGGTCCTTTCAGCCAGAACGCTCGGCTAGCCCTCCTTTCATTAAATTATAACGAAAAATCCATTAATTTTAAATCAAGGCTAATCCGCAGCCCTCGGGAAGGACAGCAATGGAACCCTCTGCCTAAGAGCCAATTCGCGTCCCTAGAAGCGAAAGGTTAATTCGGGAATCGTTACCGGGGGAAAGGATGTGCCCAAATACCTGGCGATCTAGCGGGCATGGGGGGAAATAACCGGGAAATCACTTTTCCTGACTTCGTTTAGCTGGACTAGGTTTGGCATGCAGTTCTCTCAGCAAGTGTAACGGGGGATTGCCCTCAGCCCCCGTTAGCCGGCAGCGGAGCCTTACGAATACAAGAGCACACAGGGATTCTGTAAGCTAAAGTTGAACGAGGCGGTGGAGCTGCATGTCGCGGAGCAGCCGGGACAGCCGTGTCCATCCGGCCGCGGCGTTCTACCCGCCCGGTCTTCCCGCATTCCCGACTGCGGGACCCAGGATCCGCAGAGCAAGGGGGCAAAGGGACGCGCACCATTTGAAACACGATCTCATAATTTTTCCTTCGAGTGACCCCAAACCTGTCCTGTCCCTGCATCAAATGCATCCAAAAGGGAAGGGAGAAAGAGCGGCCGAAAGGTCTGCGCCCGGCAGCAACCGGTTACCAATTCCATGTGTACGTGGGCCTTATATTGAGACAATTTTTAGGTACGATCCCTGTTGGTTTTGGAAGGGGTCACTCCCGAGGGTCCTTTCTCCCCCAGAGCTGCGGGAGCCCATGTGAGAGCCAATCGGTCCCGCCTTTACGGACGGCAGCTCACACCGACCGAGTAATAAATGAGGGAATCGTCAGGAAACTACAGTTGCGGGCGTTTCAGGTGTCGCCTTGACGGCGACACCCCAGGGAGAAAGGACAGCCCAGGGCAGCCCTGACTAGCTTGTTTCCGAGGAGCTGTTTCCTTTCCGCCGAGGCAAGGGCGGGCGTCTCTCCCGGGTGAGGACCCGCAGCGAGGCGCAGACGATGGCGGGCATATCCTGCATTTCGATTTCTGGACGAAAAATAAATCTTTATTTCCACATGATTTAAACACTCAGGCTTGTGACCAGTCCAGGGAAAAGGCAGAGGTTTCCGCTGGTCCCTGCACACCGGGCGCGGCAGCGCCGGGCTGCGGGGAGCGGGCAGGCGGGACGGCTGCTGGGACGAGCCCGGCTCTCGCAGGAGGCCAGGGGGAGGAGGCAAGAATGCTCTTCCCCACTTTTCCAGCCACCGCCGGGGGAAACCCGCGATGTCCCCTCAAGCCTCCACCGTCCTCCTGGTATTCCCGATGGCTGCAGCAAGAGCGGCGGCGGGATGGCTGAGGAGAGTCACGGCAGGACTCTGGGGTGCCGGATCCAGCACCCCGGGTCCTGCCCCTACCTCTAAGCCGTGGGAGAGTAAATACCTTCAGGGAGCGGGGTCATTTCACTGGAGAGGGGGATGGAGAGAGGAGGGAATCTTTCACACCGTTCCCTCCTGGCACTTTGGCAGAGCCCTGCTCTTGGAAACAGTTTCAAGTTTGTTTCCCCAACGGATTGGTTTGTGTGGTCACTTCAGAGCTGCGGGCTCCTTTTGTAATTGACTGAGATCTGAAGGCGACCTATTTATAACACCACTGCAAGGGGGGAGTGAGGGAAAAAAGTGCTCGTGCTAATCTCCCCCAACATTTTTTTTTTCCAGCGGGACGAAGGTTGCATCTTTATTTCGGGAGTGGAGCTTTCTTAGTGACCGTCCGGCCGGTACCTGTCGCCTTACGCTCTGGCTGCTGCTTCCTGCCGGGCACCGGCTGGGGCCTGAACTGCACGGTGCGGGGGTTTGCTGTCCTGCCTTTTGAGCCTTTCCTCGGGAATAAATATCGAATGTTGTTAAAACACGTTCCTCGTGTAACGAAAGCGCTTGCAGAGAACAGAAGCTGACCCGCTTCCCTCCTTTCCGGGAAAGAGGAAGGATCAGGCTATGATGCTGGCCAGGCTAGCCCCTGCCTCTCTGAGCTTGTGCGGGCAAAGCTTTTTCATCCACCTCCTTAGATCCCGCCTCGCTGCCTCTTACCGCCACCTCAGCAAGAGAGCTCCGCTTCCTGCAGGCTCTCACCCCTAAGCCCCGCTGCTTTTCGGCCGTGGTACCGCAGCCGCGCTGTCCGCGGCTCTCGGCCCCGCTCCGCACGGCGTCCCGTCCTGCTGCTCCGGGGACGGAGAGCTCCATGAGGATCCACATGGCCACCTGTGTCTGTGTATCTGTATGTTGTCACCAAAGAGGGCACCTGCTTGGTGGCTGGGACGCTGTGTGAGGGACCCGCCGGACCCAGGCTGCCTCCGCTGCCGGTCCGCGGACTGAGCAGCTCATGGTGGGGCGCCGGTGCCCCTTCGTGAGGAGGGGGCGAGGCGGGGGTCCCCAGCCCTCTCCGTGCGGGGCACACGGGGAGGCGGCCGGAGGGGATCAGAGCCACCATAGCCTGCTTCACTCGCACGAAGCCGGGGTCCCCAGGGTGCCTTAGGGGCTGCTCCGGCCCGCAAGGGCTTTCCAGACGGGAGTTGTGTTCCCTTAGGTTTTTTGTTTGTTTGTTTTTGAATTTAAAATTTAAATTGAATTTAAATTAGCGTCCACACTAGACAGTGTGGATCTTGAACCCAGCTGCGGGCAGCGAAGGGCATTTACCCGGTCCTGCCTGCAGACCCCGAGGCTGCCGAGGCCGGAGAAGGGCGGCTGGGCCCACTCCTCGGCGGATTGTGCCCTGCGCTGTCCGAGTGGTCAGCGGAGCCCTCGATCCCGTCCTTTCCCCAGCGTTCCCAGAAAATCATGGAAAATCACCTCCTTTGGCATCCCGGGGCCTCCGGGTGACGCCAGTATGTGAGAACCAATGGGAAGATGGAGCAGGGGCGGCCCCCGCGCCCCCCGCACCCCGCTCCGCACCCCACTCTGCCTCGAGTCCCGCCGGGCGCGGCAGAGCGCACCCAGCTGGCACCGTGTCCGGTCCGGGCTGAGCCGGGCCTGAGGAACACAGACAGGCTTAGACGGTAGAGCCGAGCTGAGTTAAAGCCGTGCTGCTGGCTTTGTTCTGCTTCAAAGCACCCCAGATAGATCTGGGATGGGGGATGATGGTGTCTATATTTAATGTCATCCCTGGTCACTGTCTGTCAATTCCTTCGCGCGGGGAAATATGCACTTGCTATTAATTTGCTCGATACTTTCCTTTTGCGTGTGATCTTGCCAGCATTGGCTCTGAAATCTGGGGCTTTTTTTTGCTTAAGTCAGAAAGTTCGGGCGCAGTGAAGGCAGGGCGGCTCAGCCTTCAGGGGAAGCGGCGGTCCTCCAGGCGGTAGCGCCGAGACAGCGGCCGAGGGCTCCGCGGCAGGGTGCATGGCAGCACCCATGGGAGCTGAGGGAGGCGGAGGGCCGGGTGGCTCGGCGGGGCAGCGGAGCCCTAGGGATGCGGCACCGCGCTCTGGGTACCGCACGCCTGTCCTGGGAATGTGCTTCGGGACCAGGCGGACCCACCGCCCCAAGCGTCCCGGCTCTGGTCCCAGGAACAAGATAAGGACAGCCCCCGACACTGGTGACCTTTTGGGGCCGGGGCCGCGATGCGCCGCGGGATAGGCATTTCCCCTTGGGGTGCGTCGGCCTGGGAATGTCCTCCTTGCCCTACGCTTGAAACAAAGAGGTCGGGGAGGAGGGAGCTCCGAGCCGAAGGCATCCAGTGGCAGTTGGTGCACCTGTCAGCGCGGCGAGAGCGGCTCCCCGTGACCTTTATGAGCAGGGCAGAGCTGGGACAGCCCGCGGCGGCGGGGGCGAGGGAGAAGAGACGGGGACACGCTGGGACACGGGGGGAGGTTGAGCGAAAGGGAACTCGCCCCCGGTCCGTCACGCCTGCTGCTGAGACCTGGCCTCGCCGCCCAGGCCGTGGGGGCGACTCTGGCCCAGCCCGGAGACCCACCTCCAGCATCCCTCGGCGAACAGCAGCTGGTGCCGGCTGCCAAGGGAGGATGAAAAGCTCTCCCAGAGAAGCGTGGATACGTTTTAGTACAAATATGAGGCACTCAGGGCAAGGCAGCTCCAGGTCTGAGAGAGGGGGCAATTCCACGCCCGTTCCCGCAGTCTGCAGAGCTCTGCTCGGCACCCCCGAACCTTCGGGCTGCCGCAATGGAGCGGCCGGCTTAGCCCCGTCCCGGTCCTGCCTGGCCCTTGAATTTCGTTTGCCTCTCTCCTTGCCTTGCTCTCCGGTAGATATTTCCCGGGTTGTTAGTAAAAAATACACCTTTCTTTTTGCAATATCCAAGCAGTTCCCTTAAACCACCTCTAAACCAAAGAAAAACACATCTTCCCGATAAAGCAACTCCCGACCCAGTGCTAGGAATTATAATCGTGACGATTTTTTCTCCTGATAACAATGGCGTACCGATTACAGATATCACAGCACAGTGTTAGGCGGAGAGTGCACCACGCACAAACTTATTTTCCTTGTGATTTGCGCCAAAATTTGCTCCCTAGCGTAGTTTAAGTGCTATGGGCGATGGCTCAATGTGCCGCGGAGATCCTGTGCTCCAGTGCCCGCGCTGGGCTCCCACGCTTGCTCCGGGGCTACGGCAGCGACTTTCTCCCACCCCGCTGCCCAGAGCGCTCCTTTCCGAAGCACCGGCGTCGGAGGAAACCCCGCTTTTATCAGCAGGTTAATTCGAGAAGGAGCGCAGGAAGGGGAACCCATGAATTTTGGGGGGCTTAGGCAAGCCCCGGATAAGTCCCTTCCAGAACTGTCCCAAAGAGGGAGGGGAGCAGGACAAAGGGGATTTGCAAATAAAATGTTCGGCTTCTTCGCACGGTGTCCTCTCTCGGGACACTTCGCCCCCGCCCTTGGCGGCCGCGGGCACACAGCTCCCGGCCCGAGGGCTGCCCGGCCCCGCCGCGGCTCCCCGGGGACTCCGCTTTCCGCCACGGCCGGGTCTCGCAGCCGCAGCGGCGGGGATCTCTGAGTAGATGTGATTCCTAGCAGGGGCTTCATGCTGCTCTTCCAGTCTCCTGGACCATAGATATGACCCCTTCTTTCCTGTTACTCGTTTGCTTGTTTATTTTTTTTAAGCCTTCCAGGAACACTGCTANCTGAGTAGATGTGATTCCTAGCAGGGGCTTCATGCTGCTCTTCCAGTCTCCTGGACCATAGATATGACCCCTTCTTTCCTGTTACTCGTTTGCTTGTTTATTTTTTTTAAGCCTTCCAGGAACACTGCTATTAAATTTTTTTTTCTTTTTTTAAACTTGCAAAAAACCCTATCAAGGCTTATTGTGTTAGAGCCGTGTCTAACTAAGGGGGAGTCGGTTCACAGGGTTTGCAAATTTCTTCCACAGGTTGGTCTAGGATTGGTCTTACAGAAAACATCCAAGATATTTTGCAAGCAGTGGAGCAGACTGAGGAGATGCCTGCGTGGACGTCCCACGAGGTGGTCATGTCCTTACTTTAAAGTCTCACACTGAGGGAAGCACCCTTGACTTCAGGCAGAGAAAATGAGTCTCAAACGGTGATTGCCCGAGCTCAGCCACAGTATCTGCTGTCCACTGGAAGCTGGGAAAGAGCCCAGGAGCCCCTCCAGTGAGCAGCTCAGCAGTAGCAGCCACCTGCCCAGGTGAACGGCTCGGCCAGCCTCTGAATTTCAGGCAAAAGTACCTTATCTACCGACAGATAGATAAGGTGCTTTTGATACACAGGGACACATGTGACTGGTTTTTCTCTAGATCCTGAGCCCCTTCAGCTTTCGCTGGAGCCTGAGAAAGCTGCAGCAGCTCACCCAGAAATCTGTACTAAGTTAGCAACCTCAGTGAAGTGCACCCAAGTCTCCAGATTGTATGGTGACAACCCTGCCCAGTCACAGCAACAGACTTCTGCCCAGCTGCCATCCTCAGCTTTTAGTGGTCATCCACTCATGAAAACTTCTCATCAGGATGCACTGCTGCCAGGGCACAAGAGATGATCACTGAGAAAGTCCAAAAAGGAACAATGTTTGAATGACATCATTAGGAAATTTGCTATCAAAGCAGGAGCAATGACTCAGTCTGACTGGTCATTTTTGGTGACCTTAAAATCAGAATGACAGGAAGAGGCACTGAACTCAACAGCAACAACAATAACAGCAAAGAATCATAAAATGGTTTGTGTTGGAAAAAACCTTAAAGATCACCCAGTTCCAATCCCCCTGCCATGGGCAGGGACACCTTCCACTAGAGCAGGTTGCTCAAAGCCCTGTCCACCCTGGCCTGGAACACTTCCAGGGATAGGGCATAAACACTTTCTCTGGGCAACAAGTTCCAGTGCCTCACCATCCTCACAGTGAAGAATTTCTCCCTAAAATCTAATCTAAACTTACTTTCCTTCAGTTTAAAGCCACTCCCCCTTGTCCTATCACTATGT
Organism: Nicator chloris; assembly: GCA_013400495.1. Classification (NCBI taxonomy): domain Eukaryota; kingdom Metazoa; phylum Chordata; class Aves; order Passeriformes; family Pycnonotidae; genus Nicator; species Nicator chloris. The sequence continues at coordinate 139,734 of WAAE01018497.1, read as the reverse complement.
GCTCTCGCAAAAAGTCCCTCTCCCTCCTTCCACTTTAGGTGCTGGGAGGCTCCTGTAATGAAGCAAAGGCAGAGCCTCCTCAGCCACTGCAGTCTGTGATGGAGACAGTCTGTGGTTGTGCTGATGCTGGGGTGGGGTGGGAGGACAATCAGACAGACCTTCCCCTAGTTTAAAATGACAGTCCAGTCAGCTGAGCCCCGAGGCCACCTGTGTCCTCCCTGCTGCTCAGATTTATAGAGTGTAACATTTTAATAAAAAACACACACACCTCTCCACTTTGGTGCATTAAGAGATTTCTAGCAAAACACAGTAATGTTGCTATAAATTTCCCTCCCAGCACCCTCACAAGTAATAACTCAAGCCCCAGCATTTTGCATTTAATGTTTATTTTGATGGCTGCATTCCAGAAAGAAAAGGGAAAAGGAGGCAAATCTACTCAACCACTCTCCCCATTGCTATTAGCCTGATGTTTTCAATAAAATTTAGTGCAAACTGGGAAACAAACACTTGGAAAAAGAAAGGAGGAAAACAAGCACACTTGGGCAAAATTCTCCTAGACATCTGCCAAGGCCTGGGTTCGAATCCTGGCTTAAATTACAGATGCCCTGCCATGGGCTCTCATTATGTTCCATTCCCTTGGCATGTTTGAACAGCACCCTAGGGAGCCATACCTGTGTTAAGCAAGGTTCAGTGGTGGGATGCTCTGAAGGACTGAGGCGTATGGAGGCTTAAGGTTGAAATGGTCAAGTCTGGAAGTTAAAGGCTGAGGCTTCTTGGCCAAAAAACGCAGGGCAGAATACTAGGAGTGCTGCCAGTCATGTTTGAGGTATGTGGCAGAGCTATTTAAAGCTTTCAGAGCACCTGCTTTTCTGTGAAGCCACCAGCCCTTCACGTGCACCAGCACTAAGCCCACATTTGCCACTGAAAAAGGACAAAACCATGCAGACAGATGGTGATACACCCAGACAAGCCATGGGCATTTGCTTGATTGTTGTAATAGGACATGAAATGAAGAGACGGACTCCGTCAGATTTCTGAGAGTTAATTCTCATTTATTTCAAATCTAACTCCTTTATATAGTATTTCAAACAAGCCCAGTGATTGGTAGGTAAAGTTAACACCTCTTCAATCACATTGGTTAAGACAGATGTCCATCAAAGATCTCCTCCTTTAAGAAGGAATGAAAAACATAGATAAAACTAGCACAAACAAGTCTCTTGTTTACAGCAAAATCTATGGGAAAAGAATTTCAAAGACTAAAACATCAGAAGGCTAAAAAATCAGGACAACACTTGATGACTCCTGACCCTGCTGAGAGCAGCTTTAACCCTCATGCTATGGTGAATATTTACGCAGATGCAGTTAAAGCTTTTGATTGCTTACCCAGAAGTAGTAACCCTCATTCAGATGTGATTAACAAAAATGTGCTGAGAGCAGCAGCACTGTGTAACCGGGTTGCTCACTACTGAGAGGTGTGTCCCAAGGCCAGGGTGAGATGTGTGTGTGAAGTATGCATGTGCTAATCGTTGAGAACGGCACATCCAGAGCATGTGAAACACACATTTGTACATCAATCCAGGGGCAGCCAATGGGTTTAAGGAATTACCAGATTTAAATGCCATAAAAGCTTTTGGGTTGTCCATTCTCCAAGGCACACTTCACCTTGCATTCCCTCTCCAGTAACTCAGACCCATGCTGGTGTGGCTGTGCCTCTGCCTTGAGGTGTGTATTAATCCCATTGGAGCCAGACCTGAATTTTTCAGGTTTCCTTCTCTCTTCAGATCACTCTAGACCCCAAGCCGATTCAGAGACTGACCATACTGTGATGTTTCACTGAACCACCAGTGCCTGTACACACTCCCTTGGAACAAATTCCATTGATTCATGAAGGCAACACCAGCTCAACCAGCTCTCCCTTTTCCATGCAGTATCTGTGATCTCTGAGTACTTTTATACGGCATTCACTTCTTCCCATTTTTCAATGGTGAAATCAGAAAGATTCTCTACCCTGGGTCAAGAGCACCAAGTCGACCAAACCGTTCTGCTATGGTGGCACAGAGTGACTTTAGCCTCTTTTTGCAATCAGGCCATACGTCTCTTGAGTTCACATCCTGCACTTGAGGTTTCTATGGACAAAATGACTGTCTGTTGTTTGGCTTATGATATTAGATTCCTTGGGCAAGTGGTATATAATAGATATTGTGATCATGACTTCCATATGTGGAGGAATCTGTTATCTCACGCTAATTCTTATATTTTGACATAAATTACCAATTTGTAAGCGTTGACAATATCCAGATTCTCCTAAAAGGGACTTCATGCTGTCTGTGACTCTCTGAAATTTCCACACCATCTGAATGAACCTCTGTCATCAAAGGAAAAAAACCCCAAATCATAGAGAGACAAAATGTATTTCTCCTGCCCATGGCATCTTGCAGTGTGCCTCCATTTTTTTCACTGGTATGAAATGAGCATCAAGACTTTGTCCTGAGCACACTGGTCAGAGTGAAGGTGTCATTGCCTGTAAAGGTCAATAAGGTTTTTGATCTCCATCTTTGAGCTAATGTGATTATTTCTATTTGAATTATTCCTAGTGGCACACGTCATGAGCGCATGAGGCATGCACATGATTGTGAACTCATGTCTACTTTACTGGAAACAAAAGGCTCATGGCAATGGTGAGCTGCCCACCAGCAAGCACTCTACTGACAGGAACGGGAACAACTCTCAGCTCCTTGCCAGTGATCGTCAAAAATATGTTTTCTGCCAGAACATGGCTAGAAAAGCTCAGATTTTTCCTTGCTTCAAGTTGTTTGCTCTCTTGGCTTCAGAGTGGTTTCAATGAGGATAACACTAGTTTTACACCCAGAAGCTGGTCCTTTGCTTTCTTTTCACTCTCCTTTTGAACAGAAATTTGATTAAATAGCCTACAGATCTGTGGGGCAGGTTTTAAACCTGCTGGTAAAAGAGTATTAATCAAACACTCCTTTGCTATTACCTGGAGAACATCTGCTCAGTGAACAGTGTTTGTGACTTTTTGACTCCTTTTAAGGAACACATCAGTCTGTGACCCCATGGGTCTGAAATATGAACCTGCTGTTTCTAGAGGAGTTAAGGCACATCTTTTTACCTCTTATATTTTCCCATCTTCCTTTTACAGCAGCCTTACTGTACTGAATAACCGGGATGGTTTTTCACCTCACAGAAATTGACATGGCTCTGATGCTATCGTGACAAATCACACAAGGCATTTGACTCTTCAGTATTTGTCACGATTAAAAAAAAAAGTCTATTTATGTTTAAAAAAATTACTGCTGTTCAGAAGGAGGGCAGTTTGGGTTTGGTTTCATTGTATTTCAACAGTCAGAATCAGCAAAACTTCCAGCCAACCTGGACTAAAGGAGAGCGTTCAGTGGTGTGTCTATCTGATTTCTTTTTTTATACAATGTACGGCACTGAAAAATATTGGAAGAGGCATAGTAGTTCCTCTTCAAGGCCTCAAGCAGCATGAGGGAAATATATTCACTAAAAACCTTAAATTGACCCACTCAACTGATAGCCAGTTCCAAGAAAGTCAGCATTTTGTGTTTTTTTTTTTTTTTTTTCTTTTTACCCTGGTTAATATTATTTTTATAAGGAGAATGGGAATAAAAGTTCACTCTGGATGACTGGCATGATTTACTTCAACTGCATCAGCACTCTCCCAGGTCATATTTGAGGCAGTTTTTCAGTGATATTTCCAGGAGGGCAATGGAGTTATGTGATGCCATTTAAACAAAACAGAAAGCTGAAATATGATTTTTTTAGGTTCCTGAAGGGATAGGAAGAGATTTGTTTTAAAAACCTTCAGTCACCTTAAATCCATAAATTTATTTTACCTTGGGACAAGCAGCAAGGATGAGATCACTGAACTGCACAGATGAACAGGGACCTCACAGATACCAAAGAAACAAGAATACAGTTACTTCCATGGCTGAGGATGAAACAGAACTCCATCCATTGCCTTGTGCCCAGCTCCTCCTCTCCGGGGGCGTAATTTCTGTGTTACCTCGGGCGCAAGCCTGGCAGGTGGAGCCAGTGCCCTGGCTTTGGGAACTACCTAGGAAACCTGATGCAATAGGCAATGGGGACTATTTGGTGGTGTCTTCTTGGACACTTGACCCTGACCTCTATTTTATACCTACATGTGACAAGCTGCCAAGCAGTGTGTTGGTTTGCTGTCAGAAGCTGGAGGGGGTTTGCCAAGCTGATCCTTCTGGACTGCCCCCTGAAATCCCTAAATAACTATAGCAGGAAAAGAAAAATGGTGTGGTTCTGACTGGGTCTGCAAGGTTATGTCCCTCTTTCAGTGGCAAGTGTGGCTGTAGGGAACTGAATTTACCTGGAGATTAAATTAATCCCCTGGAGGAAAAGCCCTCCGGTAAAGTTTTCTGCAGTGATGTTGCTGTTCAGGTCTGCTGAGGATACACCTCTTGCATAATGTCCTTACAGAAGCACAGGGCAATGCAAGGCTGTTGCACTGATATTCCCATCTCCTGAGAGATTCCTCTGGTAAGAAGGCGAAGGACCACATACATACAGCAGTGTGGATTCCCTGCAGCTCTGGCTGCTCACAGTGTTAAATCTGTAAAAAGATGTCTGAGCCTGAAGAGTGCAAGAACATGCAACAGTCTGGAGAATTGTTAAAAACATCCATTTCGTCAGCCCATCTTTACACAAAAAGTACACCTACACCTATGCTATACTAGTACAGGTATGAAGACTACAAAGTTTGCTTTCCTATCAACTAAAAAGAGAAATATATGTGTTTTTTGGAGCTGTCCAAGAAGAATATATCCAGGTCTGTGAGGGAAGTTGAGTTTTGGGAACTATCTCCTTCTCTTAGTCATATGAAACTCCAGCATTTCAAGCATTTGGGTGGATGTGTTTCCAAAGGGAAATCTCCCTAACTGCTTGAGACTGCATTATGTTGGCTCATGCAATCTAGAAAGCAACTTTTCCTAATTTCTCTGTGTCTGGGCCCAATCTGGCCCATGCTAACGTCAATAAAATTTTTGCTGTTCAACTTCTTGGCAGCAGGATTAGGCTTTCTGTTTCTATTACTTCTTTATCTGTGATTTAGATTTTCTGCCAAGGCCTTTAACCATTGATGTCAATTGATGATAGGGAAAGCGAGAGGAGAGGGAGAGACGATTTATTTTTTACTTGAAATACTATACACTGAATGTTTAAGCATCTTACTACTTGTGTACAAAACTTTCAGTTCTTTATGCAAATGCCTGCCTTCCCAGATTACAATCACTTGGCAAAGTTACTCTGAACTTCACCTTTGCATAATGGTTCTTAAAGATACTTGTGCTTCTTACGCACTTAGAGTATTATGCAAATAATTTAAGAGCCAAGAGCAGAAATATGCCCATGGGTTGTTCTTCAAAAATTGGGTAAAGAAGATTGTAAAGTTAACTTTAACTTCTTTCCTTTGTTTCTCTTTCTTGCTGTCTCTGTCTTTCTCTGCCTCATATGGACCATAAACCAATATCCCCTATTCTCCAGAAGTAGCAGGAACAGTGGCTAGTAGCACAAATGTACAGATATTAAAATTTGAGCTTATTTAACCATAATTGACCAAAACGAAAATGAAGTGAAAACAAAAAGCTTAGTTACACTGTTAAGAAAAAAATAGTGTATTTCCTGAACACTTAAGGGTACATTTCTCTCTCTCTGATTAGAAATCCTCAGGAGATCTGGGTTTCAAGTGGGGTTAAAAGCTTTATGATTTGTTTAGTCAACACATGTAAACCCAAAGGCTATTTTTGGCCAGGAGCGTATCCTAGGTGCAGGGAGCATTTGCAAACAGACAGGGTCACTGTCCCCTCTGTGCTGCTGCCCAGCTGGTACGTGAACATCCTTTGTGTGCCACGCTGGGAGGCAGCTGCTGGGAAGGCCGTTGTGGGACTGGGGTTTCTGACCTCATGGGCAAAGATTAGGATGGCCAAGGGCTCTGGCAGGGACTGAGAGGACACAGTGTCCTGGCGGGGGCAGCTGAGTTACAGCCTGCTCTGCAAGCAGAGAAAGGAAGACTGAGTGCCTGAGGGTTGCCTCTGGCGCTCAGTCCTTCCTCCCTCCTGAGCAGGAAAACTTTATGTCCAGTTCCAGGGTGAGGCCTTAACACAGCCCAGCTCCCCAAAGCTTTGACAGACAGATGCTCTTATACTAAAAAAAAAAAATCAAAGGACAAACGCAATTTTTCGCTAACATAGTAATAGACCTACAGGCACAGGAATTTCTTGTGGGTTTGGATCATTGTTGCAAAATGTTACTGCAAAAGTATCCTCGCTATGTCCCTTCTCCAGCATGGATGGTTGGACAGATGAGTTCCTGAGTGCCCAGGCTGGGCTCTCAGTTACACGGAGGTAAATCCAGGGCCAATCCACAAGACTTTGCGAACAAACATCGCTAAATCTGGGACTGAAAGATGATTCAGGGTCCATAGACAGAGCAGTCTGATATTGGTCATGGATTAAAAGTGCAACAGTTTCGGTCATTTGCAAGGACAAAAGTCTTTTGCCAATACACCGTTTCACAGGAATGTGTCTTGTAAGAGGAGCTGCTTGTCCTTTTGAAACAGGAATACAGCTTGCTCGGTAAAGTCAACTTACATTAAATCTATCTATTCATATTTCTTGACAATACCTGCCAATACTGCCATATTAAAATCTTCTAGTATGTGGAATTAAGATGGAACTTTATAAACGGAAAGAAAATTTGTTCATGTGTTTTAATGAAAATACTGCCAGTGTGATACCAGTAGAAATGTATATTTCTGGGAGCAGAGCTTGTATGACACTTGGTAAGGTTGCTACTCAAATGTTGCACCCAGTTGCTCTCCTCTGGCTGGACAAGTGCTGGAGGAAGTTGAAAAGATTTTTAGCAAAGCAGTCTAATGAATTTCATAGATGGAGGCTGTGTAGAACATAATCCAGTCACTTTATTGGAGACAAAATGTTGGGAGATGACTGACTGTGCACCTGCAAACAGAAATATCCACCTACATGGGGCTTTTCCATCCTGCAAGCAAAGCTGCTTTTTATGAGGCAGTGGCTGGATTCTGGAGTGAAGCAAGTTCACCTTGCTTGGAGCAAGGTGTCATTTTATTGTCACAAAGTCACCTCTGCCTATGCTGGGCTCTGTCCTGTATCTTCCTGGCACTTGGGAATTTTAGGCTTGAGCAGCTTTCAGAAAGACGTGTTTTAACCCAGATTGTGGGAAAAACCTATTGCCTGTGTAATATATGAAGCAAACAAGCAATCCCCTCTGCTCTGGGAGCCTGGGAGTAGAAGAGAGGAGGTGCTTTGCTTTTGCAGTGGCATGTGGTGATACGAAAGCTTCTTGGTCATTTAAGAATTTTGGGGTCTTTATTTTATGGGCAGGGATAATGTCTAAATACACATTATTTTTTTAACACCACCACCCCCTCTTGTGCTTTGTAGAGTCCCAAGCTACAGTTGCAGAGCTGTGGTCAGGATAAAAGCCGACAGTCCAACCATAAATCAGCCAGAACCGAGTTCCTTAACCTTTCATATTAACCTCTTGCATTGAGTTGAGTTAGGTGCTACGCTCTGCTGCTATAAATTGTCCTGCAGTGAATTTATGAGCCTCAGCACAATAAAGGAGTTTTTCTTTGCCCCCCCCCTCCCTGCCCCTGCCCCCTACTTTTCTCTTAGTGCATTTTAGAAATTATGCAGGAAAGGCCTAATGACTGGGATCTGTGAGTATTTCTGACTCTCCTTCCCCACCAAAGGGATCTGACAGGAAAATGTGGGGGTTGGGAGCGGGGGCAGAGGAATTCTTAATTTCATGGATTGGTGACATGATGGGGACAGCCTGTTCTAAAAAACCCAAGAAACTGCTAGCTGCCCCTTGAAATAAGGAAAAAAAATCCCAGTAATTAAACCCATTTGAGGGTTAAATTAACAATTTATTCACGCAGTTGCAGTCATCACCCTGTTTCCCCCTCTCCTCAAATTATTTGGTGCATAAGGACGGTGGGATGCTTTGCCCCACAGACCCAGAGCATTCTGCTCAGGTCACCCCTGCACACTTTCCAGGGGCAGAAACTCTCTGTGCTCCTGAACGGCAGGTGTAGGAGCCAGCCTGCAGGAGAGCGAGGAGAACCCATGGAACAGCACTTTCCTCTCTGCATAGCTCCAGCGAGGCTGTGGCACTGGAATGAGAGCCAGCAAAACCCCATGGCTGGCAGGAGTGCAAATGTGCGTTTCTGCTCCCAGGCTCTTGGTGGGAGACCTGGGGCTGGAACTGCTGAGGATGGGCATGCAGGTGAGATGGCTTTGCAGATCTCTGGTGCTCTTGGGAGGGAGGAGATATTTTTGCAAAGACATCAAACACCATGGATGCCTTTTGGTGTGAGTGGGGGCCTGCCAAATCCTTCCTTCCTTCCTGCCATTAATCTGCAACACTGCAGCTTGCTATCTGCTGCCCTTCATCCCAGAGCTGGCTGCATTTTGGTTATTCAGAGGTTTGGAAGCATTTTGAGATATTTATACAGTGATAAAGTCCGTGACTCACATCTGCATCCTGGTGTCTTTGAGCCTGTCAATCTGCAGTCTTTCCATGGTGCTGGTGACTGCAGCACCTGACCCAAGAGCTATAAAGAGTTTTGTGTCACTACCACTGAGTTTGCTCCTACCTCTAGGTGTGACCCTGCCGAGAAATTACTGCTGATGGACTTCACTTTGCACGGATGGCCAGGACCTGCTTGGCCTTGCAAACCCAAGCTCTCTGACCCCACAGCTAAAGGCAAGACATTGTGCCCTTTGAAGCTTTTGGGAGTTTCTGTGCCTGGTATTTTGATGGCTGATGTGACAGCTGCTCTCCTCCACAGCAGTACTGCTGGGGCTGGGGGGGTTGGAGACACAGCCTCGCTGTTCCCCAAGCAGCTCCTCTGGGCCTCACACTGTGAGGTGGTATGGATCAGAGGTACTCCAGTTAATTCAGACACAGCTACCTTGGAGGCAAAGCACGAGCATCAGCATGGTCTGACACCTTCCTAAATTATCTACTTTTCTGTGGAAAATCAGCAAATAAGTAAAAAATGAACCTTCTCCTGTCCTACCTGTGGTACACGTAATTTCAGTGGGTCTTTCAAAGATAAAAATGGCCATTGCAAGTAAACCTAACTGGAGCTCCAGAAAGCTTTTTTTTTTTTTTTTTTCCCCCCCAGGGTAGGTGATTTTATTCCATTATCTGCATTTATAAATCTAGCTGGTGCTCCCTAAAGCTAGAGTGACTTTGCTGAGATACAGGGAGCCATCTGGGCTCTCCTGTCTGGGTGACAGTGAGGAGCAGTGGCTGCTCCCTGGAGCTGGGGATAGTTTGGGGGATCAGTGTGACACTCCCAATGGATGGGCTCAATCCTGCAGACTCTGTTTCTCCACTGGGAGAGCAGCGCAGCTGTTCCACGGCTAACCGGGCAAGTGCAGCTGTGTTAGGGAGCCAAGCAAATATCCAGCAAGGAAAAAGTTAAAAAGAGCAGGTTTCCTGCTTATGTGCAAGGTGGGAGTGAGGATCTGCATATTTTTATGTTGTTTTGTTTTGTTTTGTTTTGGTTTTTTTCTTCACACTGTGAGAAGAAAACTGAGGAGGTTAGCCGAAAGTTAGTTTAGCTGAAAGTTTTTCTTGTGCATTCTGTTTCTCCTGCCCTGGCTACCACTCTGGTCTCTGTGTCTGTGTGTGAACTTGTTGTTTCTCTCCTGCCCCAGATTTCTCCAGAACAACCCCAGTGTGTGCCTTTTCGTTTGTCCCTGGGCCATGCAGCATGGCCAAGCTGTGCCGATGGGGTCCTCTGCCAGCGTGGGACTTTTCAAGCTGCAGAGGACCCTGTTGAAGCCACCAGGAGGGGAGGGAACTCAGTGTGTGATGGTGAGCAAATGCTCCCATTCCCCCACTATATGGTGGTCTGAATTTACGTTATCCTCCTCAGTGCTGAGAAACATCTTGCATCTCAGAAGCTGTGGTGCACCAAGGGCGATCTCTGGTCCAGCCAGAGGCCAGGTCCCTGGGCTCCTCTGTGCGGGTGCTGTCAGCCTTTCCCAGCCGCTCTTGTGAGCCCCACAGGGCTGGGCTGCCTCCCGAGCCCCTGCTCAGGTCCCCTCAGAGCCCAGAGCAGGGTCACCTCCTCTGTCCCTGCCCCGGCCGTGCGGGAAATGGCACCAAAAATAACGGGAAAACAACAAAAGGCCGGACCCCTCCAGTCGGATCATTCGCGGGTATATTTCTAGTTCCCCGTTTGTTTACCTTATAGAAAAGTTAATTGGCTCCTTTTGATCTTACAGTGAAAACCACAAAGGAAATTTTGTTAGAGTAGGAGCAAACCGAAGCCTGTGAGTTTCTCCGATATTCATTAAAGCAATTCTGTTTGAGCCTTAATTTAAAGAAAACATTAGATTTTTTTCCCCCTTGCTTATTATTAAGAGCCCACTACGTCCCTAGGCTAAAGCGCTCGCTCCACAAATAACCTTCCCGACAGCTGCCAACTGGGTGCAGTTTATAACCTGCCTTTGGAATATATATATATATATATAAATATATGTGCATGTACCTGGTAATACAGAAAGAGCTGTGTTTATAGTGGTATTGTCTTCAAAATTTCCAAATAGGCAAGTCAAGATTATTAGAAAGTTTAACGGGCTAAAGGAAAATCACTATAAATTTAGAGAATGCTACTTTATTCTTTTAAAATATGAGTCTTCCTAGTGTACTGAAATTAAAACAATTTTTTATTCTAAGTTTGAGGCAATTAAACTGAAAATGTGATGGGAAAATATTTCTTTTTTGAGGTTGATTTAATTAGCAGAGCTATATTAGGAAAGCAAGTAATGCAATCTATTTATGAACAGATGTATCTCTACATAATAATAGACAATAAAAATAAATTAAAGAGAATCACAAGGCAAAAATAGCTGATGTTTTTCTCTATTCTCTTCTAGTAATTTCTTGAGGGCAGTAGGCAGCACATCTCTGCTGCTTGCATTTTTTTTTTCAAACAAAATTATTCCCTCATTCTTTTTACAAAATCTCTGTCTATTTTTATGAAGATAGTTGAGGAAAAAACAAGTCACTCAGCAGTCACCCTCCCACTCCTCACTTCATTTATAACTGTTGTACAGCAGCAAAATGAATTTAGTGAAAATATGGCTTGTGACAATTGATGACACAAAGCAAACAAACAAATAAGGTCTGACCTCCTGCTCTGAGGAAAAAAAACTCGTTTTAAGCAGATAAAACTTTTTAAGCAGATTAAAACGTTTTAAGCAGATAAAAATCTAAAGGACGAACTCAGGGGAAACTTTTGTGCCAAACACACAAGCCCTGACAGTAAACCAGTACGGCTCGAAGGCAGGGAAATAATGGAGCGGGTTCCTGGATATTTTTCTTCTTTTCATTGTAAAACTTAACTGTGCCCACTGCCCATCCATCTGTGCACGTATATATACGGGGACAGAGAAATATGCATTTGCAGCTCATTGTCTGGACATGCTGCCACACAAATGCAAACTCTTCTGGGGACAGAATTACGCTGAAGACAAAAAATAAATTGCCACGTAAGAAAGCTATTGCTGTGTGATTATCAGAGAAGAATAAAGCAGGGAGTCATTCTGGAAAGGGAATGAACGCGCTGTGCATAATTACAACATCATGGTCAAGATATTTTATTTTCATCTTAAAAGGCTACATAAGTATTAGCCAAAATGTGACAAGTAAGCACTACTTAAATATGTAACATATTAAAGAGAGTTTTACAGCTTTCTTGTTACGTTTTTCATTGGTAAATTTTAAATCAACAAATGCCACATATCAGACATTCAAAAATAAATTGCAATATTTGTCCCCCTTGTTTTAACATGCATGTATAAAATATGATGCTGTCAAAATATAGTTTTAAATAAATAAAAGAACAAAAGTGGAACTAAGTTTGATATTTTTTTTTGTAGCAGAAACAGACTTTAGAAAACATCCTGGAAGATGTTACAATTCTTACAAAAATTCTTATGCTGTTTTTGGCATTTCTAGTTGCCTTTTCCAAACCATGAATAGTTCTCTTCTTTAGTCAATACAAAGATGCTCACGAGCTATTATGTCAAGTAAAATAAGGCAAGGAAATATTTTTGACTGGTAAAATGGGAAGGTATTTTTCAATATTTTTAGTGAAAAAAAATCATGATAAGAACACATAAATGCTGTCTAATAAGAAACAAAGCCTACTTGAAAAAGAGTTGGAGCTCTTCAGGTTTATCCTCTTCAAAATATTGTTCTAAACAGCATAATTTTCCCCATTTTCACCAGCATAGAAATGTTTGCAGGATTACTGAGAAATAACAATTTTTTTTTAACATTAAGAGGAACATGGAAAATAAAAATTTCTGCAGGTTGGTGACTAAAATAAGGTAATCCTTAGAAGGGAGGGAGAGAGGGAATGAGAGTGTTGAAAAGCACAATCAGACAGGAAAAATACAAGTGTCTGTCTTGCCAAATCCAGCTCAGCGTTAAAGCAAATAAGTTACTCAGCAAAGAAAGAAAAGTTTGGACCCTACCTTTGTCAGCTGAAAAGTAATGGGGAACGTCTTCCAATACTGAGAATGACCTGCACTGCCCATAGGGTACTCCTTACCTTAAAATCTATACATTTCTAACCAAAACAGCTTGGAGCAATTCACATAAAGCAGACCCAAATGTTGCCCATTCCATGTAAAAGATCAGGTTTCTGTCTCAGCGCAGCCTGTGATATCAGACTTGGGCTTTTTTTTTTTTTAAATATGTATTCTTATGTTTCCAATCCTCTAAGACTCTTTTTTCATCTTAGTAAAGTTTGCTTTTTGGAAAGGGTGTGTTGGAAGGATTTTCAACTTGTCAGGACTCTCTCTTTTCAGTACAATTAAGCTTTCACTTGATCATTTTGCAGGCCGGAATGATTTGCTCTGGTCACCGGCTCCTTACTATTAATATTGTTTCAGATACATAAAGTTTACTGCAAGCTGTAAATACGTCAGGTTTTGCCACGGGGTTTACTAATAAAGAACTCTTAGAGGGGGATTATTGATGGGAAAGATAATCTTTTCAATAAGGGTTCCAGCTTTTCTTGTTTCCCTGGGTGAGCGCGGTGCCGGGCGCTCCCTGTGGGGGACGCCCCGATCTCCGTGCGCGACCCTGCAGAAAGCACAAGGATCACGGGCAGGGCCCTCCTGCTCCTGCCTTCCTCCCAGCCTAGCACTCTTCTGTCTTTCTGCAGGATTTTAAATGGCTTATTAATTTTTTTAATACCTCTGGTGCTACGGTTTTTTAAATGGGTTAGTGACCATAAGGAATTGATTGATGGTCAAGTGACACTTCCAAGTTATTTCTGTAGGTGTCACCTTGGGTTAGCGTAGTGGTATTAAACATAGTGAATTATTCTGTTTCTTTCAGATATTGCCACACAGCTCAGCTAATTAGTTATTTTTAAACAAACAAACAAACAAGAAAGAGGCAAATATGTTTGAATTTCTCTTCTGCCAGCATTTCTCTTTCTTCTTTTGAAATGTCCTGTTATTAAATATGTATATATTTGGTCAAGTCACAATAAATGACTGATCAATCATTCTTAGTTCACTTTGGTATTTACTGTAATAACAATAAACAATTTTAGGCTCATATGGTGTTAATGTGGCTGTCATATGGCTGCCCAGAAAACTTCCATGCACATTTACTATTAATTAAATGCATCATTATGAACTGTGAAAAGAGGAGAGGAGAGGAGAGGAGAGGAGAGGAGAGGAGAGGAGAGGAGAGGAGAGGAGAGGAGAGGAGAGGAGAGAAGAGAAGAGAAGAGAAGAGAAGAGAAGAGAAGAGAAGAGAAGAGAAGAAAAGAGAAGAGAAGAGAAGAGAAGAGAAGAGAAGAGAAGAGAAGAGAAGAGAAGAGAAGAGAAGAGAAGAGAAGAGAAGAGAAGAGAAGAAGAGAAGAGGAGACATGGAATGCTGTTTAGTCAGAAGCCCAGTTAGCTTACACTGTATGGGAATGAGAGGAGATTAATGGTGAGATAAGGCTGTATTGCTTCAGCTGTCACTTCAAATCCAAAGCTTAAATATTCCTGTCAACTATATAAAATTTATCCAGCACAGCTACCTCTAGATTCTGCAAGTCTGTTTGGAGAATTTCTTTCTTCTCACATAACGCCAGAGTCTACAAGATGAGGGCAGCACTGATTTTACTTGACACCCTTCCTCTGTTTCCATGCAGTTGATTTGTTGGGAGGTGGGGGAATTTTAAAGCTCATGGGGAAAGTTGAAACCAATTGTCTGTTCCCATGAATGAGGAACAGGCTAGAAAATAGGCTGCATTAGTGTAGGAAGGACTCCAGAGCCCTAGATGGGTGTATTTAGGGCCCTATGCCTGTTGAGCAGGACGGGCTGGGGAGGCAGTGGGAGCCCTTGTTCTCTGCCAGTGGGACAGGAGGTGATGTGAGGGGACGGGGTGATGCAGAGCTGGTGCACCTGCACCTCATGCTCAGGGGATTTTAGCTGCAGGCAAGTGGCCATCCATGACCTCCAGGCATCCCCACCAGAATGGAGGCAGCTGAGCAGCTGGTGCTGCAGGAGGAGTCAGCTGCAGGAGCAGGAGGTGGGATGGAGCTCACCCAGTGGGATGACCTGGCAGGGGCAGGCCTGCAGTGGGGACGGCACGGCTGAACTTGCCATGATGCAGAGGAGAGTGGGGGGATTGAGCTCAGCAGCCAAAAAACCCCAAACCTCAGCTGTCATCAGGATAAAATAATGAATGTCTGAAAACCAGGCTTGGTAAAGCAAGCATGTTCAGGAAAGCCTGTAACCTCATGCTTGCTTTTAAGCCCCACTGGTATCAAATCAGTGTTGTCCTGAGGAATGGTAGATTTAAGCATGTACTTAGGAGTTTCCTGGATTCGTGGCTCAGGGTGGAGGTGGCTGGTCAGAACAGCTGCAAGCTGCAGGCATGGATTTTCTTCCCATGGTTGTGGCTGCAGAGGAGCAGAGCTGAGCCTGCTCAGAGTCAGCTCCGAGTTTTGATATATAATTGCAAGCAATTCTCATCCAGGCTCAGGAAAACTGAACAGGGGCCTTGTTTACTTTACCCTTCTTATTTTTTCCCCTGAAGGCAAGCAGCCAGGGTTAGGTTTCAGCCTGGTGGTTGCTTGGGCCAATGACGCAAAGGAACAAGGTCTCGTTTTCGCTGTGATGGTCTCTGGGTACTATAGCCTGACTGGTAAAGTTAATGAAGTCCCTTAACATAAACACTGCTTTTCTAACACACTCCTCGGGGACATGGAAAAATCCCTCAGCTCCAGCTCAGGAAAAGGCTGGGGCAAACAGAGACACATAGTGGGTATAAGGCACTGGAGAAAAAAGAACTGACTATTTACAACAGGTATGGGCAGTTGTTTAAACACGACCTTTGCCTTGCCTTGTGCCATCCTTGCAGGCAGCAGTGAATTAAACTGATTCACCATTGTAGCTTCTTTGCATTGCCCTCTTAGTCCTGATGGCGTTGCCAGGTGCTTTGGTGCTGTCCTGGCTCAATGATCTCATAGAGGTATCAGGTCAGATGTGCCTCACACCAGAATGGCATCCTGCTCTTCTAAAAAACAGGAATTGTTTGACAATATGGAATCCACTTAATATTCTTATTTGGAAAAGTTCTTCATAGATTTTTTTTTACTATTTTTGAATTTCAAAATATGTATTTTGAAAAGAACATGATCAAGTACCAAAAGCAGCCAGCTGAAGTTAAACCCCAAAGCAAAGGGAAAAATAACCAGTGTTAGAGTCTTGCTTTAACTTCTGATGTTCCAACAGACTCACCAATATTTTGGGTGGTTCCTGTCATACATTAAAGGGACACTAAGGAAATACATTACCATGATCATCAATAATGATCCTTTTGTGGCTGAGACATTCGATTTTGGAGGCTTTGGAGCCTAACATAATTTTTAATCTGAAGATCTGAGGAATATATCTGACATATCATTTGGCGTACCTGCCGAAGTCCCTATCATTTTTGGATCCAGGACAAGAGGGTGACAGGAGTTCAGGCTGCTCTGAGGTGGCAATTCTTACATTCTTATGAAAACATTAAAATATAAAATTATGACATATTTTAGTGAAACTACTCATGTTTTCTTGCAACAGACAAACTAAATAAACACATCCAGACCAACTAGAGTTTTATGCTTCTAGCAGCTTTTGCAATATAATTATTAATTACCTATTCTTGAAATAATAAAATTGGGCAAATAATTGTTGAAGGAAGATAACGGATAAGGACGCTGTGTATTACTGCAAAGGTCAATTAATAACAATTATAAAAATTAATCACCTATTCAAATCCCCTCCACTGAAGCAGGAATTGAAGGTGTCATGGGAAGCAGATGCAGGGTGGCAGGGTCACCTCTGCTTCTCCACAGCTGTCAGCAGAGAGGGCTGTGATGTGCTGCCAGGCTTCAGAAGCCTCATCAGAAACTTCCAAGTGTGGTGCAGACCCAGGGCAATGCTGTCACCTGCAGAAATGATGGCTCTAAGCTCTCTGTGCTCAGCATGGGGCATGAGAGCACAGGCACTGGGATGGCAACCCGGGAAGAGCCTGGGACTGAGGGGGAGGTAAGAGCAGCCAGCAGACCACTCCTAGATGGGATATGTTGGCTGGAAAGCAAAAATTATAAATGCAATAAAGAAGGTGAATGGGAGCAGGAAGGAACGCTGGGTGATGAGGTATGGAGCAGAAAGGGGAAATGTTTAATTGCAATTCAGGTGCAGTTTGATTTCTGTGCCTTTTGTCCTTATGAAAATTTCTTAATAAATTCAGGGGACATTAACTATCCTTCTTGCACCATTTCAAAGATCTGGTCTTGAATTTCTCCTGCAATGAAAGTCCTCGAGCTGACACTCAGTGCCTCCCAGAGGCAATGATAAATGTCAGAGTGAAGTGGGGTGCCTGCCTTTGGCTTTTCCCAGGGTCCCGAGCTGCTTCTACTTGTTTGCCTGTTTTATTTGACTGTAGAAATCCTTGTGCGAGATCTGATGAACTAGCTGGGTGAGCAAACTGGGTGGTGGCTGTTGCCTACTGCTTCTTAAGAAACTGGGGAAACAGAATTTATGGACAATTTTTGGGCTAATTTTCTAAAGAGATTTCTTTTTCCTCCAGACTTCAGGCAGCTGGAATTTGGCCTGTCTTGAAGCATGCTGTTCCTTATTGTTAATTACCTTAGTGCCATCTGGATACTCTTATAATGAACATTAAATCTCCACTTTAGAAGCAAGTAGATAAAACCAGGCACTGGAATGGGTGGGAAGGATCCCACTGATGTGTCCACCAAATCATACCGATCTGCAGTGAAGACCTAAGAAGAAGTGAAAATAGAAGCCATAATAATTTTTAAAAAAGAGTTGATTAATATATCTACAGGGTACTTGAAGTTCAAGCCTTGTACTGTTCCAAATGGATGGCCTTGCTTAATGTTAGCATTTCATAAATTCCCTCCCTTTGAGCTGGGGAGGCCACATCTTTGCTTGGTGGTGGGAGGACTCAGATGCATTTTTTACAGCCTTGATTGACTAAAGAAGGCCACAGAGTCAGATTGTGGCACAAAGGATCACAAGCCAAACACAATGGAAAATTTTGTCCTCCAAACACTGCATCAGCTTCCATGGTCATGGCTTTCTGCCCTGTGGTGGTGGCTGTGACACACTTCTGTGCGTGGACAGTAGCCAGCACTTGGGAATGAGCAACTTTGACTATTCCTCTCCCCTCTGACCATGGGCATATCTGACCTTGGTTCGGTTGTGGTTCTGTACCTGCAGCATTGGCAGCTGTCATCACCCAGCTCTGCAGCTCCTGGTGTCATGGAGCTCCTTCCCTGCATGCACCTAGGACACAAACACAGGTGCTGCTCTACCGAGGTCTGCAGTGTGTACATCCAGATGGGTACTGAGAGGTGGCCTTGGGTAGCAGAGAACAAGTCAGCTCAGGATGACTAAAGTAGTCCTGAAACTGCTCAGTTTGGTAAATGGAAGCTCTTTGCAGCGACTTGGGATGACCTATCCCTCTGTATGTCTTGAGGGAAGATGCCAGGGAAAAAGGTAGAAGGTGATGGTACTTGAAACATTAATGCTTTTTTTCCACACTTTTGGGCCTTGCTCCCATGCTGATGTCTGTGCAGACCTCAGCCCAGCATCTTTGAGCAGACCTTCTATCATCTGCTGGAGTTTCAGCTGTTTGAGCTTCCTTAAGATGTGGGTGATTGTTTTTCAGATAAGACACATAATGTAGGATGGGTATATTATTACTGTGTTATTTTACCTCTGATCATTTCATTAAAAAACTTATACAGCTTCAGCACAAACTTTTAGGTCATGGGTTAAAACAGGAGAAAAATATGCCCTGGCTTGTGGAAGATAACTTGTTTACAAGGGTAAGGGGAAAGGCAGGTGCACCATGGGGTGGCAGCAACCAGATAAAGGGGAACATCTGGAAGCACTGCAATGCTGGCTTGTCGACTTTGTACAGAAATAACTCCAAAAGAGCTTTTATACCTTTAGAGGTGTTTGTTTCCATTTTGCTTTTAGAAGAAAAATTATAGCTGTCTGGAGACGGGGGCAGTAACATAATTTCCAATCCCAATTGCCTTCACTGATCAGTTTCTGCCCCAGATGGCAAAAGGTTTCACACATTTTGATTTGCATTTCTGTTTTCCTGGGGGTTGAGATGAAACTGAAATACTCACACTGGTCCCATGCTGCCTTCTGGCCAATTTCATGTACCATTGGCCATGTTGTTTAAGATATCCAAATGCGTATGAACAGGACAGTTTGTAATCCACCTTAAGAGGAGTTGTGATTCTTGAGATGCCAGGGGAAAATGCATAGTAGGAAGAAAAGAAGTAGAAGACAAGACAGGTACTGGGATATAATTTCTACATTGTCTGCTGTGGAATCCAGACTCCAGTATTGATCAAAACCTACCACTTCATTCTTTAATACTTTTTTTTTTCTTCTTTATAATTTAAAACCTCACAAACCATTCAACTTCATCTTTTAAAATATTGGATGTTGATGAATCACTTGCTTCTTTATTTGGGCTGTGACATAAACGTTCTGTTCCATTGTAGGCAATGGGCTATAAAAGATGGACTGTTACAAGACAGACAGCTGTGGGCTGTGTTTCAGGCAGTCCTCAAGATACTTCGAACTCTTTAACACACTGTAACATGAACTATGAATAGACATGTCTGCTCTGCTACTTAACCAGAAGCTTCCCCCAAAATGTGTTCAGCCCCTCCTAAACCAAAGGTTTAGAAAACAAGATGATGGTCAATGCTCCTATGACAGCAGAAATAAACACGGGATTATTTTCCCTTCTTACAAGATGCCTCTCTCCTCCTTTTTGCTCTCCACTAATTTCCATGTACAGAATCTAAAAGTGGCAATGTTTCCTCCCCAATGTCTCAGGGAAACA
Source organism: Nicator chloris (assembly GCA_013400495.1). Lineage (NCBI taxonomy): Eukaryota > Metazoa > Chordata > Aves > Passeriformes > Pycnonotidae > Nicator > Nicator chloris. The sequence continues at coordinate 120,197 of WAAE01018497.1, read as the reverse complement.
CACAATCTCTGTATGACTGATCTTCTCCCCCTTCTATGAAAGGTCCTGGACGTTCTGAAAACCAGAGAAATGCCTGAGAATGATAGCAGTTCATGCCAAAGGGAAAAGTTTACTGACAGTACTCACTTTGCATCTAAGCAGTTTTTGCATTTTGTCTTTTTATTCCAGTGAATTTAAGGTTTCATGAAGATATTTCACAGGCAGATCCCTTCCCACTCACCCACCCCTTATGGCTAGAGTGATATTCCCTTCCTTCCTTCCTTCCTTCCTTCCTTCCTTCCTTCCTTCCTTCCTCCCTTCCTCCCTTCCTCCCTTCCTCCCTTCCTCCCTTCCTCCCTTCCTCCCTTCCTCCCTTCCCCACAGGAAAAGCAGGCCTACAGCCTCCCACTCATCCTCACAAGTCTTTCCTCTTCCATCTCCTGCTTTCCAGGGGCAGAACCTTTGTTCTCTCTCTGCAGTGGAGAAGAGGGGTAGAAAAGACCTTACGACATAGTTTAGCTATGCTGAATTTTTCTGTTAACTAATACAACATGTTCAAAGCTTTGACTTTGTATAAACAGATTCATCCAGAGGAAAAGCACTGTTAGGAAAAAACAATTGTCAGAGATAAAGAAGTCACTTGAAAGTGATCTAGCCAGGCTATGCTGTGGCTGTCTCCAAGGATGGGAGAGTGTTTTTGGGTCTGGAGAAAGTTAGCAAAGTGTAGCACTGCGCTGTGGGAGATGGATGCAGAACCACATATGTTGATATCTGCTTTTGACAGAGTGTTGACCTGAATGGCAAAATTCACATGTGAATAAGAATCATCACTAAGATACTGTGCTTTAAGAGATCCCAGCTTGATTTAAGAGTGCCTTTGATGAAAGAACTCACATTTAAACTTCAGCTGCAAACCCAGAAGCTCTGGGCTTACGTTTTAAATTTATCTGGGCTTATGTTTTAGTGACTATCTGCAAATTTGGCAGAAGTTCATCCAAAGGCTCCCAGAGCTTCATGAGCCTTTTTGTCGAAGATGTCTGAGTGAAACCTGGAAAACTGAAAAAATGTACACAGCTTAATCTTTGAACATTGTTGTTCAGCCAAATCCCTCCACCAGAAGAAATGGTGAAGTCTGGAAAGCTGCACAGCTTGGTTACATAGGCAGTAGAGATGCCATCTCTGCCCCGGGGAGCCTATGGTCTAGGCTGACATTGGGGCCCCTCAGCTATCTGCATTTCAGAGTACTTACTCATGGATAAATATGAATGACAACATTAATTTACCACCCAGGGGCTGGGAAGACAGATCTGATAGTGCTTCTGGGGGGTGGCCCTCTACACTACAGAAAGCATAACGTCAGAGAAGAGAAACAAGCTAATCACATCAACACCTACCACAGAGTATCTATTTACTGTACCTCTAGAGACAGGAGGGGTCACTAGGGACCACTCGTACTAGTGGGACTATGGTGTAGTATTGATCAGCCTATCAAATTTTGATGATGTCTATAGAAATGCTAATAGAATTTAAATAGCTGCAAAAGAAGAAAGCACAGAGGGGATTTTGTGCATCTCCATGTAGATGGGACAAATTCTTTAAGAAAGTATCGTGGGGACATTACATTGTCAGTCCCCATAAATGACTGCTTCTTGGTGCAGCAGGACCAACATGTTTAGTTGTGGGCAGTTGTCATGCAAGACCCAGATCTTATGCTGCACAAAGTGGTGGCAGTTGCTCAAATGGGAGTATCAGAAGGAGAAGAATCAGAAGTGAGGAGGAGGATGCAGAGGAGCTTGCGTTCACCCTGTAGTCTGATTTAAGGGATACCCCAGCACTTGGCTAAATGTCTGAATGTGGCAATTGTGACTTTATCCTTTAGGACAGGTTACAGGCAAATTTCACAAAGTCCCATAAAAATAAATGGAAATAAATATGCCTAAGTATAATACTAATATCATGAGCCATGTGTCTTTGTAGTGGGAAAGCAAGTTCTAAATCTAAAAGAGTTTTTTAAGAGTCAGTAGACACATGGAGGAAGGTAGTCTAGCAGATCCAAACCACTGAAATTTTCAAAAGAGCATTGGCAAAGGTTGACTAATGAAAATAAATTCTCTTGGGGCAATAGGAAAGCTCCCCTCTTAGAATAATAGCAAGTTGAAGGGAACAGGGAAGCAGAATAGGCTGAAATAGTCATCTTTCACAATAGAGGGAGGTTACCCACAGCGTCCTTCGAGAATCCTTCTGGGATCACAGTTCAGGGTATTCAGAAATTATCCTCCACAAAATGGCATAAACAGTGAGCTGATAAAATACAGATGATACAATACTGGTCTGGGTACTCAAAACCAAAAACTAAATGGTAAGGGTTGCAACATGACTACAAATGATTAGTTATAGAATAGGAAATTAAATGTTGCAAAAGTAACATATATGGAAAAAGCCAGTCCTGAGCATACAGACCCAATAGCAATCTTTAACTGGCTTATGATCACACCAGATGGTCAGATGTGAGAGCTACCTGAGAGCACCAGTGGCAGTCAGGAGAAAGGAGTGAGTATTGTATGGATCGCCCTACAGCGGATCTGCAGCCTCCTGCCTCAGGGAACAGGTGGACACCTTGGCTAGAGAGAGGGGACAGAGTGGCAGGAGACGTTGTGCAAAACAGAAAAGCTTTCCTTTTCAGAGGGCAACAATCTTCTTTTCATGATTTTGGTCCCCAAATACGATGGGATCTGACCCAGCTGAGCACATGCTGCAGGGCTGTAGAAATACTCCTGACCGTGTATCTCCCCTTATGGAGTGAGCATTACTAACCTTGCCTTAAAGCAGGAGAACCACAGAAGTAAAGGGATTTGACTGCAATCTTAGATGGGATGGAGTGGAGTGGGAGTGCTGCAGTCCATGTTTTGAGCCCAGAGCACTGGATTTCATTATGTCCATTGCTCTTCCTTCCTCTTCATATACAGAGACTGTGGTAATTTCTTGCTGCAAGATACTGACTGGGAATGAACTTTGGTAGCATTTGTGATTTCCAGTCCTGCAAACAGCTGTGTAGTTCTGCAGGATCTGGAGCTACAGACCTGTTTTCTGGTCCATGTGCACAAGTCCTGTGAGCTGTGCCCTGGCTCTGTGGCTACAGACACAAGAGAGGGGAAATTACCACTTATATATATATATATATATATAAACATATAAACCCTATTGATAGACATTGCAGTGACATGTGCTTTCATCAGGATGAAAGAGTAATTTCTAAGACTTTCCTTCTCCTGAGCCAGAGTCCTATCCACATCTAGTGCTAGGAATGTGCTGGAGAGTTTTGCACAGGGTGAACTCTGAGCTTAGGCAAAGCTGGCAGCTGCTTGCAACACGCTTTGTCTGACACATCCTCTGCCTGCGCAAAAAGACAGCTTTGGAGAGCCAAAAATACTGCTGCTTTCACTTATGGAAGGAGCTACTCTGTGTGTTTATGGTAGGAGTGATGTTGATCCCAGCACCAGTCATTTGTGCCTAACCCCTTGCTTCTCCTCTTTCCATGGCAGCAGAATCAGCCAGCCTTGCGCTTTAAAGCAAATCCACCTCTGCTCCACTCTTCTCCTGCAGGAAAGCCAGGTTTAGCTTCTGCCCTGATCCATGGGGTAGGCACAAGCATATTGGTCTATACTGCCACGAAGCCTTGAGCTCCTCTGTTTCAGATGAGAGGACCAACATGGCAATTTGAATGAACTCAGTGTGGGTTACCCACTGACACCGATCCTTCTTGCCATCCTCCCTTCTCATCCCAGTCAACTCCAGAGTGGCATTTGAGCCATGTAGTTTACCTCCACACTGGAGAGCTGTGCATGAGCTCTGTTCTCAGTAGCAGTGTGGCCTAGATGAGTAACAGGGAAGCAATCCCTGGCCCTAACAGAGGGATAATTGGAAGAACTGTATGGCCAAGAGCTCACGAGCCACCTTGCAGCGGCAATACCCTCTAGGTACTGAGACTCTCCCTAGCTATGGTGTGCCTCATGTAACCACAGATCAGATCAACACAAGTTCTCAGCATACAAAACCTCCCACTTACATTGTCAGGTTTGTAAAAATGTAAGCATTCTAGTGGAATGCTGTGCGCTAACAGACGTGTCTGCAAATCAGGCCACTTCTTGAAGGGCCTCGAAGGTGCAATTTCACCTCCGGACAGCTGAGCTATTGCTGTAATTTTCTGAAAAATTGAGCCTACTGTGCCTAGTTTCCCCACTTCAAGCAAAGCAGAGCAGGGTAAAGAGGCGCACCTCTCCCAAAACTTGTCTAGGCAACAGGAGACAGGCATTTTTCTCATGATGTCACTGTCCTGGAAACTTTTGAAAGCACATTGCAAAGAAGGAAGCCTTGTGGGTCTGAACGCCCCATGAGCCTCTCCAAATGGGCCAAGCTTTGATGAAACCAGCTCATTATCAAAAGCGGGGAAAAACATGTTGCACGTTGTTTACCACTGAGATCACCCTAGTGGTTCTTCCAGCTGCCTGAGGATATTGGTGAAGACAGAAGGAGGGAGAGATGGAAAGAGAGAAAATGACTGTTTTGAAGTTTCCATCCTCAAGGTGACATATTTTCTTTCAACCTCTTTGTTCTGAAAAAGCCTCTTGAAAACACATCTATCCAAGGCCTCTGGATCTTGGGTTCTGGGCGAGGTCCATAGTCTGAAATTGTTTCTGGTGAACTTTGTTAACTTTTGAGTGTGTTTAATGACTTTGCTTTCCGTGTTCATCTTGGCACTGGAGTGGATAACTTTGACTAGAAGTAAATGTATATAATGATTCTCATAAAATTAGGGACAATGCCAAGTTTCCGCTTTCTTGACATTATAGTTCAGGCCCAAGAGTTTAAGCTCTGTATTGCTAAGAATTGCCACATTCTCATGTTGAAACTCTGGAGGATTTCACAATATATGAAGCCCGTCATAACCAGGAATGAGAGATTTTTCCCTGTTGTATGCACTAGAAATTATGAGAAATGCAACCAAAATCCTGCCAGAGGTCTTCTGTCGTCCTGTTGTTAAAATCTTTTGTTTTCTGAGTTGGTTAGCAAACAAGAGCATGATGAGGCTTTTCCCAATTCATTTGTCAATAGTTATCTGAACCACAAGGTGACTCAGAAAGGGCCAGGCCATGGTCCTGTACTGTAAGCAAATCTACTGACACCAGTGGATTTACTGAAATCATCACCTGTATCCAAAACTTCTTTAGGGTGGGGGCTTCCATACTGACCTATATGCCACCAAAGTCTGAGCTCTCTTCAACAGGAACCTGAGGGTGAGCACTGGAAGGAGACTCAGAGAATGGAAAATCTGATGAGGGCTCAAAATGTGATCCTTGACAAATTATGGAAAAAGCAAAACGTTTCTTTGGGACTAGTCATAGAAAAACCTACCAAGTAGAGAGGAATAGAAAGCCAAATGTTGATTTGATTTTTAACTGGCTTCTCTTCTCCAGTTATCATCAAAGACAGACAAACTTGGTTTTGACTATTTCTTGATATGCTGAAAAGGATTGGTCACCAAGCTTTCAGTTGCCAGAATATGTCCCCACTACTTTAGCAGGAGACCAAGCAACAAGACTCAGGAATGAAATTCCTAGAGACATGGAAGGGTGAGTATACTTGCTTACATTAAAGAGGGTGTTTACCCAGGTGACTAAATGGCTAACAAGCCCAACTTCAGTTGATGGGTTGACAACTGGCCAACTGGGCTGCTGAATGGGTAGCACTAAGCTATTACCCTTTTGCTGGGCTCATGTTGCTTTGGAAGTTCATTTTACATATGCTCTATGACTTGTGGACATCATTGAAGAACCTTTCTTTTAAAAATAAGCCAAAAACATTGCAATCACAGAATTATAGAATACCTCAAACAAGAATATGTCAAGGGACCCTTAAGGATCATCAAGTCCATCTCTCTGCTCTTTTCAGGACTACCAAACACTAAACCATATAACTAAGAACATAGTCCAGATGCTTCTTGGACTCTGACAGGCAAAGGCTTAGCTATGTATCTATTTTTTTGAAAGGTGTGCTCCCTACACTTTGGCATTCAACAATAATATCCCATAAAACAACCTTTCTTCTGGGATCTAAGGAGTATATCCTCTTTCCACTGGGGGCTGGCTGGGGAACCTACAGTCTTTTTCACACTCTGTGTATAATTACTTTTAACCTCTAGATTTTAGGACCCCTGAGCTCCTTCACTTTAGAACTCTAAGAACTTTATTGTACTTCAGTATACATTACGATAATCGGTAGTGTAGGAAGATTTGGAGTTCTTTTGTGTTCAGCTCTGTATAGACACAGGAAGAAGTCAGGGTCTAAGTCAGCAACATTGAGAAAAAGTACTGGCTTTGTGCTTCTTAGGAAACCCTATTATTAGGAAAAGAGAAGGTTTTTTTGACATGCTGGTCCATTAATGGAGAAAATGGTACAAGAATATATGGAAAAAAAACCCCAAGAGCGATATTTTGCACCAAAAAAAAAAAAAAAAGCTGTCTGAATTATTTTACTTTGGTTTCTTAAGGCAAAAACAGTCAAATTGAAAATCTTTGTAGCTTTTCTGCTCTGCAGTAACTACTAGTGTGTTTGTTTACAGGGCAGAATAGGGCTTGATAAACAATACGGTCTTTATATGCACGAATACAACCTGAAAGGGATTTTTCCTTAATTTTCCCATTTTCTTTTCTTTCCCTTTCATTTTTCTTTCCTCTCACCCCCCTCTCCCCCCCTCCATCCTCCCACCCCTGCATTTTTACAAAAGCAGTTAACTTAATTTCAGGAGCTTGTGTGGTTTTCATTAGGATTGCAGTCTTTTGAAATGTCATGAGAACACCCAACAGGAACTGAAATTGATATAAAAGGGGTTGACTCAGATCACCCGCTGCACCCCGCCATCTTACTTCAGCTTGATTGCTTTGGGGTTGGAAAGCAAAGGATTAACAGTTTCTGGGGAAGAACAGCAAAAAGGAGAGAAAGGAAGCTGAATGAAAGGGAGATGTAAACCAGCTTTCTCCAGTCTTATTCTCTTTCTGACCCTGCATGATTAGTACCTCATGCTGTGAAGAGTATATCACCACTTTGCTGACCTTTGAGGAAGGATGTACTGGATGAGGATGCTCCAGGCAGCAGGGCTACAGCATGCAGGAACAGAAATGTGGTTATGCATCTTAAGGCACGCAACAGGGACATAATCTGACAGTATGGATCTTGCCAGAATGAGACCTCCCCACACAAAGCATTTTCTCAAGTCATCTAGGCTAACTACTATTTGCTTCCTCAGTTTGACTGGGAATTAAGCACACAGACAGATGGGTATGACTGGTCTGGTGAGGGTGTTAATGTCAGCATATACCTGTACACACACGCTCGCACATGTCCTCTTCAACTGTTGCATGAGCTGCCACAGAGCTGTTTCTTTTGGAAAAGAAGGGCCCTGTCACTGAACATGCCGCTGTCCCTGCTTTCTCCAGTCACTCAAAGGCAGGCACATTCACGCTCTGGGCCCATTTTTCAAGCCCCCTTGATCAAGGCTTGGGACTGCTGGTTATGAGGACAGTCTGTGTGACTGGGCCCAAGTTTTCACATGTGTGACCAAGGAAGATGGGACTTCGAATGGATGGGTATGCTGGGGATGAACTAAAGATAACAGGGTTGGTTGGTTTCTTTTTACTCCTAAACCCGAGGCTCACTAGCATTTTATCACATCATTCTCGTGAATGATGTCTCTGTCGCCAGACCAGGATGTGTGTTTGAGCACGGAGAGGCAGAAGATTGGTGTGCACAAATGAATGCTGAACATGGAAGGAGTGTGGCTACCATGGAGCAACACTGCAGAGACACTGCTCTGCTTCTCTGTCCTGGCCTCATGCTGCATTGCACTTGTGTGCCCACTGCCAGGGACTGAGGCAGGTTGGGGGCTCTGTGCCGTGCTTCATTGCACATGAAAGCCACAGCCTTGGATGCTTCTTCTCTGAACTGGCTGAATTTCAGACAGAAATTTGCACCCTTAATAAAAACTTGCTTTATTGAACACTGGGTCTGGCCTCAGAAGGATACTCAAGCTGCCTGTTTTTGAGTTACAAGGTTACAGATCCAGGCATTTCCACTGTGGAAAAAGTCATTTGAGATGGCGTGTTGTTCCTTCCAAAGTGTGTTAGTCATGGGGAGCAGGCAGCATGTTACCAGAGATCCCAGGCCCATGAAGGCAGAGCAAGAACAAAGTAGTCCTTCTCTTCAGAACATACAAAGAAACATTTACTCCACATTTGCAGCTAATGCTGCATAAGTGCTAAAAGAGAGAGGTAAAGGGAGGACATGAAATACTGGGAACAGACCAAATAGGAAGACAAGAGAGGGGAAATGAGATTTCTAAAACCAGTCTACATCTTCTGTCCAAAATTTTAGGCTTAAAGATTCCTTGACAGGGCATTGCTGGTTCATGGTCCTCTTTGTGGTTGTTCATGATTCTCTCTGTTGTTGTTCATGGTCCCTCAGCAAATCAGGCATCTAAGTAACATCTCATATGGCATTTCCAACTACAGATTATTGTAATTCTACCTTAACCTGTGATGAGTTGTCACATATCTTTTCTCTGCAGTCTCCTAATGCACTCGTGCTTTGTAAATCCTCAGGCTGAGTGACAATAAGCATTTCAGGAAAGAGGATTTAGCAGTCTGAGATAGAGGCCAAGAAACAGTTAGCTGCAGAAGAGTGTTTCTTTTAGTAAAGACTGGAAAAACTGACAATGAGATGCTTTGATACAGAGACCTACACCCTGCAGCGTGGTTGTATGAGTCTGTGTGAGAAAGATGCAGGAGGGAGGCTCTGTAAAGCCAGTTGCCACTGGGGCCCTGCAGCTCTCCAGCAGAGGAGGATGGACAGATTGCAGTGCTAAGAAGGCTGATAGCTGGTATGATACTTAGAGCTTAAACAGGCCCATCACATGGCATTTATCATTCATTTGTCCTTATTCATTCCTGCAAACCACAGCAGGGATAATAACCTCTGCACCAGCTGGAGGCATGTCCAGGCCACCTCAAAGGGGACCCTGGCCAGTGCCGTGACACCAGCCAGGTTCGTGCCTGTGAGGCCAGGAGCAATCCCATTCAGCCAACAGCTGTGGCCTGGGGAGTTTGGGATGCATCAGTGGTTTTGATTATGTTTGAACTTCCTCTCCTACAATTGACAATTGTCATAGTCTGGAAATGTTTCTTCCTAGCAGTGTACTAGGCAAAAAAGATAAATAAACTGATTTTTTTTGGTTTGTTTTAGTTGCTGCTGGCATCTTAAGGGTCCCAAAGCAGGGGGCACAGAACACAATAGAGGAAAGAACAGACCAGCTTTCAGGGACCAGCTGACCTTTCAGACCTCTTGAGTCTTCACAAAAACCTTGCCAGTTACAAACCAGCTGTGGAATCAGGAACTCCTTGTGACGTCACTGCTGAAAAGTCCAAATTAGATAATTTCCCAAACCATGCGGGTCTCAAGTGCCTCAGCTTCACCTTTAGCCCTGATCAAATCTCCCAATTTAGTGGTTAAAGGTTCAGTTCTGTGTCAGGTCAAAGGCGTTCTTGAGAAGCCACCTATTGTTCCAAAATGGATTTTACCATCTGATAGTATTTTAGGATACCACCTTCCCTGTGTGCTTCCAGTGCCTCAGCATTCAGCCCAGCTGCTTTAAGGAGAACAGCAACAGTGGTGAACTGTCTTTCACCTTAACCATCCAAGCAACCTTCACCTCCTAAGCAGCCATGAATAAAATCCAGCTCCCCAAAAGGCATTTGGAAAATTTCAGTATATTTATATGTATACACCATTGCAAGGAAGATGATAATAGCAAATAATAAAAGTAATAAACCAGTCTCCTGGCACAAGGTCCACTGCTGTGCTTGAGGAACAGCACCTGTTGAACTATAAGCTTCTGGGTGCACTTCACACATCTCCAGAAGCAGAGTGAACCTGCCACATGTCCCTGAAATGGATGGGAAATGCAGTTTGGAAAATGCTCCTTGAGACATGTGAGTTTAAGGCACAAAAGAAGGGAATATGCCAATATTAATGAAAGAGCAAGGAATATGCTTCTCGTCAAAAAAACATGGAATAGCAAAAGAAAAGGGATTTTCCCTTCCTTCCACAGTATTTTTTAATCTTTCCCTTTTTACTCACCCTTTTGGTTAAGTCTAGCCTTATCAATTTAATTTTAATTCACTATTTCACTCTCATTCAATATTAGTTCAATGAAATATCTGGGTTTACTTCCCCCCAAAAGAACAGGGAATAAGGCCCCTGTTTTTAATCCATGGCCTTGTTTACAGTAGTGGTGTGAGATGCATAGTGCATGCTTGTCATTGTGCTAAATTCATTTAAATTCAGCCCCAGAAAGCCACAAGACAAAGAGGAAAGGTAAAACCACTGTGATCACAAAGAGCAGCCTGGGCCTTCATGGGCCACAGGAGTACAAATGGAGGCATGTGATGGCACCATCACTGTGTTTATCTGGGGATTTTCTTTATAGTGAAAATCAGAAGGGCCTGCCAGATCTCTGAGCTTCAGGTTAAATGTTTTTCATTTGTTTATTCTTGTCTGCATTCCACTCATTTTTCTGTATGCCCTAAAATATCATCTGAAGTTTATTACAGTCACTCTAAGAAAGGTCACGTGGCAGGTTTGGCATGATGTCCTGATTTTTCCCCCAAATTATGGCATTTTGTGGTTGACCTGTCTCCTTTGCTTTTTGTTGCCTGGTTGACTTTTTGGAGATAAGTAATTCACTTTCTTTTAATACGACACTCATTCCCCTTGTCCACAAATAGATAAAGGGCACGAGGCACTGTTATATTGCTCTAAAATAATAGCTCACTGCTTAATGATTTTCCTCTGGATGCTAATTATTTAAAATCAGAGCCAGCATGTATGTTTTAGCAGATTTTAATATTTCAGCTATGGAATCAGAATCGTTGCTTTTAAAGCAAAGCCTCTACAAGGTTCTCCAGATGACACAGGCAGATCCTCTAACCAAGTGCATAAAATGAAACTCAAAATCGCTGGGTAGAGAGACACCTGAAATCGTTCCCCATGCCATAATACTTCACAACAGACTTGCTCTGCCACCTGGGGCCTCTGTTTCAGAGGAGGAAAGTCCCAGACTGGGCTCACTGGCTTGACACTGGATCCCCAGTCTCACGTCAGCAAGGGCAAACTGGAGTTTTGCTGCTTTGGGGTGATGGGCTGAGTGTCCCCCACCACAGGAAAGGTGGGGGAGACAGTACAGTGGAGAGCCTGCAATGGCGATTTCTACAGGTTCCTGGGAAGTAGCAGCCACTCACATAAGCCAGCCTTCACCCAGCATCTGCACTAGCCTGACCCAGTTGTGAAAGGCAGCTTCCCCCTTTGCCTGGATTTACGGGGCAGCCCAAGTCCGGTGGTTCCATTTATAACTCAAAAAACTCTTAAAACAGAGATTCCTTTTTAAAAAGGGGTAGTAAAAATGATCAAATACCACCTGAATCCTAAATGAGTTAGCTGTTGAAAAGGACCAAAAAGGAAGTATGAGCCACAGCTGTGCAGAACTGTGCACTCTGCAAGAAGAGTGCAACACTGCTGCAGTTGCTGCATCGTCTGTGGGGTGTCTGCTTATTCAGACAGAGAAGGCTGTGCTGGAGTTCTTCCCCAGGAGCCCTCGAGGCAAGCAATTTTCACGAAAATCTGAATAAGCATGTGGATTTTTGAAGCACTTAGAAAAACTTTCTGTGTAACAGTAAATCTTGATCTTTAATTACAGTGGAGCTATTCCCCCATTATAGCTAGCGGGGTGTGTGTGGGAGGAAAGCTCTTCAGTTCCCTCTGTCTACCTGAAACTTAAAATAGAGAAATACAGAAATAAATGGTCAGAGACACAACTAAGCCGAAATGCAAAAACCCCCATGTTTGTATGTTTGTATATACACACACAGAGGTATACATATCCTGATTTGCATTACTATCACTTTTCTTTTTTCTCCCAAGAAAACAGCCTTCTCTCCCAGGCTCCAACTGTAAATTTCCTAAGGCATTGACTTAATCTTGCCTCAATCTGTCCTCATCGTTGGGATCACTGGGATGGAGGCCTGGAAGCAAAGCCTCCAAAACCTCACAGCCAAAGCAAAACAATGTCTCCTTTCCCCAGCCTCCTAATAAGTTCAAGAAGTTATGTGAAACCAAACAAAGTGGTGACCTGGTCACATAGCTGAGCACTCCAGCCCCCGCGCCCTGCCATGCCGTGGCATGCCCTGCCTCCCTGCCAGGGCTGGCAGCCCTTGGCAACCTGTGGGACACGATGGCAAGCGCGGTGCATGTGGGGTCTGGCGGTGAAACCCGTGCTCCAGTGGGTGGGCTTGCTGTGAGGGACCCCAGGGACATCAGTCCCTGCCTTGTCCCCACTCAGTGCTGCTCCAGGCTGGCAGCAGGTCCCTGCTCACCTGTGTGATGGCACACATGGTGTGTGCAGGAGCAGTGGCACAGTCTGTGTGCCCCGCACTTCTGGGCCACCGAGGTCTCCAGAAGTGCAGGAACATTTCTTTGAGGAAGTCTGGTACTGTCTGGTGACACAACAAGCTTTCCAGAACAACTCTTTGCTTTATCTTTCCATAAAGCTTACTGATTTACACTGTTCTGACATTATTTAGTCAGAAGGACTCATATTGGTCACTTGTACATGGCAAACCAGAAGAGCAGTATTACTGCAGTGGATGGTTTTGGGGACATGCAGGTGTTTTCTTACAATTGCGTGAGCCATCACACATTTAAGAGTTACTTCAGCTGGTGTTCCCATCAGTACTATAAGCCTTGGTTTGCTTTGTGTGTAGTTTGGAGAGGAATTTCTATCGATGTGAAGAAAATCCTTTCAAAGCAAGACTTTGTGTTGTGCTTCCAGAGGCTGAAGATCACAACTCTCACATGAGGAATTTATTGCACTTTGTTGTGTCACCCATGTAAGTGGCACACCCGAGGAGACAGAGCTCACTAAGTCATCACCTCAAAGCTGAACATTTCTTCAGCTGCAAACACAGCTCCCAAGGCATGTTGGCACCTCAAGGACATGGCACTGCTAACAGCAGTGAGAACTTTGCTCTATTTAACAGAATTACGATTGAAAAGTATTTTTCTTTTTTTTTAAAACATTCACTTGGAAAACCCCCACCTTTCTTGAGAAGCTGAACCAATATTGCTTATGTTCAAGGCTTTGCTCTGGCTGCTCTGACCTGTTGATAATCCAAAGCTTCAGATTTAGCACAGTGCAGCTGCTCCTGAGCATTCATACCAGAGAATAACCAGGGAAGGATCATGCCAAGTGACTGCAGAGCAGATGCTGTGGTATGGACCCTGAGACAGCCTCCAGCATGCTGGGCTGCTCTGGGAATGACAGGTTTTGGTGTCTGCATGGAAACTAAGGGCCTCTCCAAAATTTCTCCCTATTTTGGAGTGCTATAAAAAAGTGTGTCCTACCACTGCTGACCAGTTGGCTCATGTTACAGCAAGGGGTTTGCTAGGTGGCCAGGCTGCAGGTCCTGCCGTGCCATGGCTCTGTGAGTGACACCAGCCCCTTGTCCTCCTCTGGGGTGGCTGTGCTGGCAGAATCTGTAGGGCTGACAATGGCACTGGCACTGTCAACACGTGGGACTCACACCCTCGCCCTGACCTCCCCAAGCATCCCTGTGCTCAGCACACAGACCCTCACGCTGGGGTGCCCTCCTGCCTGCTGAGAGAGGAGCAAACACTGGCTTGTGAGGCTGAGTTTATGTTAAAAATAGTCACTGTGCCTGAAGGAATGAATCCTACATTGTTTTTTCACTTTCCTGCTGTGCTGCTATTTTTTTCATCTTGTCCCTCATTAAGTGTCTCCCTGCCACAGTGTGGGCAGCCCTTTACTCCCCAGTTTCCAGCTACGTGGTGTGCTTTATAGTTTTTCCCAACTACTGCATGAGGACTTCCAGATGAATTCTTGGCGTGAACACTGCCTTCAATAGAGCCTGAGAGACTAATTAATCTTTCCAGTAACCTCAGTAGGTGGGTTAGTAGTGGTCAACACTGTTGCTCCTGTTGTGCAGAGGACAGGATCAAGCAGCTGGGGGTCTGAGCAGCTTGCCCAAAGCTGTGGTAGAAGCCTCAGAGCTCAGTTACCAGGCATGAGGTCTCATTGGGTCTCAAAGATATGGTTTTCTGTGACCTGATTTTCCTTCAGAATCTCTTCTGTAGTGTGTCCAGACTGGCATGAGTGGTATCTGAAACGGGAAGGGACATTTTCCCTGGGAGTCTTTGTACTCAGGCCTTATTTCTTCTTGACTTGCCTATCATGCAGCTTCAGCTTGCTGGGGACAGCGATGTTTTTGTTACTCATTACAAAACTTGAATTAACTGAATTAATAATTCAGACTCTTCCTTAAAAAGCTTTTAATTTAATAGGTGAAATGTCAGGGAAAATCAATGTGAGCCTGTTTCCTCTCTGCTTCATTATGCACTCCATTAAGCAGCTTTTATGTTCTGTTTATAGGTTGGTTGTGTGTTTTGTCTTTTTTTTTTTTTGGTTTAATTTATTTTCATTTTTTTTATAAAAGAAACATTTTTACATTAATGATGTAAAGTAAGCCCGGCTGAGAACCAGCACTAGAAGAAATGTGTTTGGCTGGAGCAAGGAATCTGTGAGACCACAAACATCAAAAAGTCCCTAGCAAGAGGCTCTGTGTTGGGACACCATGGAGGGGAGGTGGGTGGGGAAATCAAACATGTTCCAGACAATTTGCTGATTACAAATCTTCAGAGGTATAAAATGTCCCTAAATTGTTATGTCCCGTCTTGCGGTGTTAAGAGAGGTTTGATTGCCCAACCTGGAAAGAGAAAACCACAAGCGAGCTGTTAACGTTTCTGTCTCACCCCTACAGTGAGGAGCAAGAGAACGCCTTTTCCAGTTCGTAAACACCGCCTGGTTGACTGGAGGGATGTTCTCGCCCGGATGTGGCAAATTTTATAGCCGTGTGAATAAGAAACAGAGCACGCAAAGGAAAGTATTACAGCTTAAGGGGTGATAAAACTTAATGCCACCGTGCTCCATTCCTCTCCTGCCCCGTGTTCTCTCAAAATGTCCACTGAGAACCTTTGACTTTGGTGAGGCTTAGGAGGCAAAGGGGACAGTAAAACAAAATCTGGAGACCAGCAGAGATGTCACCCAGGCTAATGTATTTATTTTCTTTGAGTAATGGAAGACAATAGACCATGACTAGATTGAGAGTGAAGTTTTTCATTCCTTTCCCCTTTGATTTACCACAGGATTGCTCAGCAAAGTTATTTTGTTGCTGGATGTCTCAGTTTTTCCAAGAGTACTGTGGGGACAAATCTTGTCCCGCTTGGGCTAAGGCTATGAAGGTTAATTTACCACTACTTGTAAAGTGCTTTGTGTCACCAAGGGCCAAAGTGTCCAAGGGGAGAATGGACACTGATAATGGTGCTGTAGTTGCACTGCCAAGCCACCAACCTCTGCATTTTCACTGCTTTTCCCTTCATTTGCACACATTGCCCAAGTATCTTAAAATCGTGGTAAAGCCTCCAAAGCTTTCTAGCAGAGGAAGACAAGCAAAGAGAAAACCATTTTTAGGCAGGTCTCGCTGGGGAAACTGGATTGTCACCAATTCTCAGTAAAGAGATTTCTGAGCAGAAGACAGAAGAAATTACCGAGCATCAGCAATCCTTGCACAGAAAGTACTTAATTTGGATAAGTTGCTGACCAGCAGGAGCAAAAGTGTCCACTCAGGATTTACAGGGAAAGTTCTCATGTTAAAGTACAGAGGACTTCTTCCATGAATCAGGTTGCTCTTCCAGCTGCAGATGATAGCAGGAAGGTGCTGGTGGTCTGTGACAGGGAGTGAAAAGTAAGGACTCTACTGCTGCAGTAACCAAGCAGAGGCAGGTTGGTGAGAGAGAGGGAAAAAAAAAAGATGATTGATGTGATCATGACAATGGTGACTTTATGAGGAAAGTTTCAATAGTAATGAGTAGGATCATTAAGGTGCCACATGCCTTAAGGAATGAGTCAACAAGGTACCCAAAAAGATTCAGCAGAGGCACTATTAGGGAAAGAAGATGGAAAGGAAACCACAGAGCAGGTTGGGAAGATGTCTGCTAAAGTAAGGATAGTGGGGAAGACTGCATTGCTGTGTCAATGCTGCCATGTCACACCACCAGCATGGTTTATGCTATGACAAGAAGCACTACTGGGGAATGCACTGTCTATGGCCTTCCCCCCAAAAATGCATGCTCACTGATAGCTCTCTGCTATCTCAGAGGATAGAAATGTTTGGGACTAACTTGAAAATTACCTCTAAACTCATCATCACTCAGACAGCTCCAGCCAGGTGTCTAATTAAGAGATCTCCAGACATGGAGAGGAAAGCAATCTCTTATTTCTCCTGAGCATGTACATTTTTGCATCATTGAAATACATCAAATGGTGGGTTTTTTCAAATATTTGTCAGTTTTGCTGAACTGGTAACTCATACAGAAAACCCAGGGAAAACAAACAAACGAACAAACAAGCAAAAGCTGTTGTTTGAGAAAAATCTCATTTTATCACCTGAGGACAGAGATGTCTTGGGAAGTTGCACCTGATCTCCTCGTCACTAGCAAGTGATGAGAAGAGCAAGAGCCATGGTTTTGCAATTATTGTCAATCAAGCAACTACGCTTTTTTTAAGGATTGAAGTTCGCATCAATCGGAACCACTGAGAATCTTTCTGAAAGATAGAAAGTTAGAAAAAGATATAACCCCCCCCCATATGAGACTTCATTGTGTAAAGTATGTCATAGTGGTGATTTACACAGATTTTCTTGGGATGGCCACCAAAATATTGATGTATGTTTGATTAGTGTGGTTTATCTGTTTGGCATTCATCATATGTTTATTTTTGATTTTTTGTTAGGGAAAGCATTTGGACATGTTGATGAATGGAAAGCACATCAGAAACTGCTCAGGATTCATTAAGAAAATCCCATGGAACAGGTCACTCTCTGAGTCCTGTCTCCTGGGCCATACCCAGAGAAGTTTGTCTCTGCTAAAGAAAGGACAGTTTAAATTGGTGATCACGTAATATGGTCATTAGGATGTCATGCCCTTGGTTGGTTAAATAATTGGATGGAAATTAATGGTCTCTTTCAAAAACACTTACAAAAAACCCATTTCATTCACTTTTTGCTGAATTTAAAAAGAAAAAGACTACACAAGCAATATTTTTTACTTTGTTGCAAATTGTAACTAGAACTTCAATTAAAATCAGAATATAATAGTTTTATTTCAGAATTAGTTTGTTTGACTCTAAGTTTTTAAAACTGAAAGACTTTACAAATGAATAAAAAAAATAAACCATAGATTTTTGTTTTAAGACATTCTGTTGTCCTTACTGGTGCTTCCTATTTCTTACCATTGAGCAGGGAGGTTAAGAGTAGCTATGCTTTCTGATGTAAAAAGCAACAAAAAACCCTACCCCACCCCAAAATCCTTGAAGGGCAATCTTGCTCCGGAGATTAAGGGAGAAGAGCTCATTTCCTATAAGATCTATTGTTTTCCATAGTTCTTTTCCACTTTTAAACAGCCTTAGTTCATACCTTCTTGTTTTTGTGTTTCCTTAAATACCTACTAACAATCCCAGGCTGTAACACCTTCTTGTGCATGTTAGCCCTGGCAATGTTACAAAACTGTCCCTGCCATCAGGGGCTCCCATAGGCATTGTTCTGCACTGGTGGAGTGCAGAAACCATCCTTCCTACTGGATAAGGTCCAAGAATCCAAAAGCCTGGTTACATGATCTGTCAGGCAAGGTACAGTCCAAATCTAAATAACTTCTCTAATGCTGAAATGGCTTTGCTTATACACCCGAGAAATATGGAAACACTGGAAATGATGTTAATTGAATTTTCCCTCCTCCTTCTTTCGTCCTCAAACCCCACTGCATTTTAAAAAATTCCTTTTTGAAAATAACTATCAGAGCTGGAAATTAGGTTCACATGAAGTGAGTTAAGGATGCGAGTAAACTCCTGATTAAATTTACTTGGGAGAAAAAAAGAAAGCACTATTGAAGGTGGAAGGCCAGACTGGTGTAAGGCAGCATGGGCTGTGCAGCCAGTGGGTGTCCAGTGCTGGGGCAGCTGAGCACCACACCAGCATCCCCCATAGCTCTCCCTCAGTAGTGAGTTCTTATCTCCACCTGCAGTATGTGAGCCCAAACTGAGTTTGGGTTTCTGTGGGAAGCCAGCTTCCCTCTGCCACAGGCTGTGTGCTTTCGTTGGCGTGAGAAGTGCTGTCCTGCCTTTTGATAACCAACACCAGCTAAGGCAAAATTTCTGCCTAGTGTGCATTTCCCATGGCTTTGTCACTATGATTGAAGAAATATTCTTTCCATTGCTTCTCCTGAGAGACTTTCCAGTGCTTGATACATCTGACTGTTGAAGTGTTGCCTTCATCATCCTCTAATTACAGTTTGAAATTAAGCTTTTTTTCCACCCTGGCTTCTACTGGTCTGCTGCTGGAGTAATTCATAGCAAATGAGTTTCAGAAGGGCAATGACTAGATAGCAAAGTGTGGAAGAGCAGCTTTTGCTCTAAACAGACACAGTACTCTTTAGGATTTTTCAGTATTTCCTTTAAAGTGCAAATAGTGGATCTGTAACAAAGTCTCATGGGCATTGTAATCTTCTGGATTATGAACAGCTATGAGGGTGGGACCTCGGTGTCTACACTTCTCTTGGGCTTCAGCCATATCTTTATGACACCCTAGAAGTTCCCAAGTTTTCTGGTTGTCCTTTTCTTCCATCTGTACTCATTCTGCCCAGACACAATCCTGGTTTCTACACAGAGCTCAGTCTCAGCTTCTTGAAATCAGTTAATCCACTCTCCCCACAGTGTTTGAGAAGGGGCCCAAGACCAGTCAAAGAATACCTCCTAAAGACTGAAGACAAGCACCCATGTGTGGGATGAATCTCCCATAATGGGACCTCACAACTGTAGTCTCCAGTCTCCCTAGGGCAACTGGTCCAGGCAGTTTTGCACAGGGGTACCTGAAGGCAGAATATCTGCCACGTACAATCTCCCTAAGGTGAGAACTAGGCAGGAACCAAAAACTTTAAACTGAAAGCATTTCTTGAAACCAAAATGTTTCAGAGCTTAAAAAATGTGCTTTGCTATTGCACAGCCAAATGGAAAGCAAGCCACATAAATACTTTTTTCCAAAACTCTTGTCCACCTCTTCCTTTTGTGCTCCCTATCAGAAACAGAGAAAAACAAACAAACATTTTCAGTAAGTCTGATGGCAAAGCACTCACATATTGTGGATTTAAATCCTTGCTTAATCATGGTGCTGCAGCTCCATCTCTCACTTTTCTAATGAGTATTACATTGACATCTAACACCTTTGCCAGGAGAGACTGCAGGCAGCCTGGCAGCAGGGGCAGTAGCCACATGCCCCACATGTACAAAAAGGGGTACCATCCCACTCTATTTGAAGGATGTCAAAGTGGATCTGAAGATATGCTATGACTGGGGCTATGGGCCTGTCTTCTCTTGAACTTCTTCCTGCCTCTTCCCAGCTGTCACCTGATATGACACCCCACACGTGAGAAATGTTCTTTGTAAATCAACCACTTCTGATGAAGAACTATTTTGCACCCCAAATTATGAGCCAACTCTCCTGGATTCATGCACGATACCACATCACCCACCCAGGTGTTGGCTCCTCATTCTCTCTGCAACCAGACAAAAAGGTTTTATTTAAATAACAATCTGAATGGCTTAGAAAAAGAACAAAAATCTAATTTTGAAGAGATTATGGTGAACCTCTTGTAAACTGTGTTCAATAAGAAGAGGACTTAGAACAGGGCCTATAATGGGTCTGAGTGGCTGTGCTGGGGAAACAGGTCATTTCCTGATGGTTAGCAGCTAATTTTTCTAACAGTCAAAATGCAGGGATCATGTATATAGGTTTCTAATGGACACTCATGAAATGCTAAGAGGATTGATGAATACCAGGTGGCCACTCTTCACTTTCCTATTGTTGAAAACTCCATTTAACTCAGCAGGCAGTAGGATCTCCGACCACCTAAATCTGTATGGAAGTGTATGGGCAGTTAGTAGTCACATACAGTTTATACCTCCTCTCCTGAGAAACAAACCCATTGATAAATGGCATCACTGCAGTAGCTCCATTAGAAAGAGCACCATCAAAACTATCCAGTCCTGGAGCACAACCTCCTTAGCATCCTGGAGTCACCAGAGGTACCACTGTCAGTTACTCTGTAATTGCTGGCTCACTGCATTGTTTTGCTCCTGGAAGCAACAAACCAGGAATGCTGACTCCATGGGGATCACCAGTGCTTCAAAGGGTGGCCTGCAAAACTCACCACTGTAGGACCAATAAGGGAAATAAATACATTAGTATGGCTTTTTGTCAAACTCTCTTACCATTCTGTATGCTGTTGACAGTTGTGTTTTTCAGAAATATTGTTTGTGAGTTCTATTCACTGTTCTCTGTTATGGCATAGTTTAGTATTATTAGTATTATTTGTAAGGAGATTAAGTTGTGGGGTTTTTTCCTGAAAAAATATGGTTGTTCCTTCTAAAGGGAGATTTTTTTTTTCCTATGACTCTGAAAATTCCTATTAACATAAGTTAATGCTTTATATCAGAATTATGTTTGCAAAAAAACTAGGTTAGTAGACTCCACATGGTACTTTTCACTCAAAATACAGACTAGAAACCCATTCTGAGCCTTTTGCTTACATTTCCTGGCAATAATATCTATCTTGAAAAGGATTTTGATTCTGAAATTCAGAATTCATTCCAGGCTGCAGAGGTTTGATCATTGAGATGGACAGTTTGCAACATGCTTTCCACTTTTACTGGCCACCTCTCTTGCATTCAAATTTCCCTCACTTAGTGGCAGTCTGGCTGCACATCCTGGAAATGTATCTAGGAAACTTCTCTTAAAAAGCCTGCAGAATGTGTCCTCCTGGTGCCACATCATGTAGGTTGCTCCCCTTTGCCATATGGTTCCACATGGATTTTCAGAAGCTTATACATATACAATGAAATCCTCCTGAGATTTCTGCAGAGTAGAAAAACTGATGCCAGAGCCTAAATTTCTTTGAACTAGGAATCTAAAGAGAAATGAATTTCTGATGAAAATTATCTGTACAAACAGCTGATAGGTGTAAGTTACTGTGCAGTTTTATATATGGTACTACTACATGATAAATTCTATGGGGGCTTATGCTGGGATTTAAATCTACAGTGGTTGAGAGCTTGGCTTGACATTGACATTTCCAGATGAGCTGTGTTGCCTTAAGACTCTGGAGAGCCACAGACATCTTAGAGCTCTTCCCAATTAATTTTGAGAAAAAGAGCTGGGTAAAAGACAAGATTCTCTTTTTAAAGATGTTGAAAGACAAACATCTGGGGAGGTTGTGGGAAGACAAGGAGAGACCGAAAAAATGAAAAAGAGAGAGAAGATCACTGAGATCCAGGGCAGATGTGGAAATGGAAGACAGATTCTGCTGCCCATGAACAGTAAGGCAGCAATCATCACAGAGCCTGTGCTGACTAGGATTTGCTCCTCTGCCTCTCCTGTATCCCTCCACTGGAATTAATTCTTCATGTTACGTAGCTGCTTCTTGGTCCTTCCTGCTCTTTTTGGTATCGTCCAGATCACAGTCTAGTGGTTAACACTTAAGACTGGGAGCTGGGCTTCTTGGACTCTGCAGCTTTGTGACTGATAGATTGTGCAGCTGTGGGCAAGTTACTTCATCTTTCTGTACCTTGGGTCCATCATCTTCAGAGGATAACAGTACCAACTGCTCTGTTGGAGAGATTATGGGGCTTAACTAAAGCATATTGGAAAAGCTATTCTGACATCTTGGATGAAGAATAAATTGGTAATAATGCATATTGAGGCTCATGATGCAATGCAGTTATTAAGAAAAGATGTTTGCAGGCTCTCAGAAGGGTTGTGGAAATCCTAAGAAAAATTGTCTAAAGAAGGGTCACTCACAGGTGTACGAAAGCCTGAGTTGTGCTTTTTTTGAGCTTTCCAAATCTTATGAAGGAAAGAACATGTGGACAGTGGATTCCAACAGAGCCAGGGCATTTCCTATCCTACAGAAAGGGAGCTCAACCAGAGCTCACATTCATGGCCAGAGGGTTTCTCACCCTTCCCTAATACAAGTCAGTCATCAAGCACACAAAAACCCCAGTTTTTGTGCCTTTATGCAGGAAAACACAAATTCAATCCAAGAACAGCTGTCAAGACCTTAATGTGCTTGAGCTAAGGATACATGTCCTAGTCCTCATTTGCCACCAGTCTCTGTTTCTCACAGCTGGAAGTCGGGGTTCAGGGAAATAAATTTCAACTTTGAGAGAGTCTAATAGCAAAATTTTCTCCATATGCAAGTGGTGAAATGAGCCAAATACAGCTGCCTCCCACCAGCCCTGGAATAACAGCCTCAGCTCCTCTAAACCGTCAGCAATAAAATTATATTTGCTTTGAGCAACACCTTAGAGAATGGAGTGAAATGATTTTTTTAAGGGAATAAATCCTATTTTGCAATATGTATTTATTGTACACACTACCTTCCACACAGTGGTATGGAGTAATAGTATCAGAGAGCTTTGTATTCTTACAGGGATTTCCTCTTTGTGCCTTTGTAAGCTTATCTCCACACTCCCAGCTCACAGCTCCTACTCCTGCCCTCACTTTATCAAGAGGAGATCACACTTGCAGACTGGTCGGAGGTTTTCTCACCCTTCCCTAATGCAAGACATTCCATGAGCACACACAAGCCATACGGATCATCTGTGATCACTGCAGGTACAGCATTCAAAGACTAGGAAGGACACATTTCCCCCTCTTGCTGGGATGTGCCCAAGCCTGCAGCCTCTGAGCATGTCCAGACCCTGGGATGGCTGCCTCCATGGGTTGCAATTGCAAGTCTAGGCATACTTGTATCACTCTTTCCTACAGAGCATAGCCTTAACACAAGGGAGATGATCATGCAAAGAACACATGTGGATGCTGATTTCTGCTGTGTGACCTACACCTTCCTCAGCACCTCATTACAGGGATATGAGAACAAGTTGGTAAATGGCTGCAATTACATTGATGTTATATCTGCCTCCCTTTCCCTTTGTTCTGTGCATAAACACAGTGATCTTGGCTGTTCTGTGAACTTTCAAAACTCCTGTGCTGTGTGATGGATTCACTAAACCCAACAGGGCTCAGAAATGTTTCTTTTTCTTTAACAGGACACCGCAGGGTCATATGTCCATGTGCATGTCTGCACAGCTAGAGGATTCTGGATAATCACAGAGGGCACAAAGCATCCTCTGGGCATATGATGCTGCTTATGCAGTCTGCGAATGTTAGCAAGATGAGTGTGGTTTAAAGTAGTCAAAAGAGCAAAGAGGACATACAGACAGATCTTAACAGGGAAATCATTTAAAGTTCTAGGACAATGAGCAAGCTTAGTTTTAATGGGGACTATGTGCTTTGCTGAACAGAGGTAGCCTGGCTAAACTGGAATGTGAAGTACTAGACCTCATTACTAGTTGGCTGTTTCTGGCACCACAGGTGTACTTTGTGAGCTGTGGAAGGAATGTCAGGTACCCAGTTTCCCCATGGACATATTTCTGATAACTGGGGGCCCTTACTCCATGATATATTGGCTTGAGAAACATATTAGATCCTAATTTTGTACAAGGTGTTTCAGATAAAGAAACATAAAATAGAATTCTCTCTTGAAAATGGTAACTGGTTGTGTGGATCCAAATAAAACTCATATCTGTGTTATACCTTGGCATCAAGAAAGCTCTCAAATATCCTTCCATGCAAACAGAAAAGCATGACCAGGTTGAAGACAGCACAAAACTGGTTAAAAAACATCCAAGATCATTAGCCAACAACATGATGCTGTTGCACAGCATAAAAACCTCCCACCAACCTGATTTTGCAATGTGGCAAAAGGAATGTTTTAGGCAAGGTTATTACCCTGTTGTACTCTGACTTTGTGCCCAGAGTACCAGGCAAGTCTTTGGAAGGCTTATAGGCTAAGGTCTCACCTTACTCTGGGCCATCCTAAATGCTGGGTTGTATTAACTTAGCCATAAAATTAGTCTCCTGACTACTCTTGAATTGGGGTTTTCCTACGCATGTCAAGCAGTTTGCTCACCCAGCATTAGCTGAGAGACACGGAGGTGCTGTAAGCTGATGGGCTGCTTAGATATGTTTTTTGCTTTACACCCACATGGAAGACTCTCTTGTATTAGCACTTCAGGAAAGATGCAGTGAAGAAAGTCCAGAATAATAAGAGTTAGAAAACACAACTTCTGGGAAAGAGCAAAGTAATTGCATGTATGTTTGGGAGAGAGAATTGTGCGGGCAATGTCAAAGTCCTCCGGTATGTAAAACTGCTTCTGGAAAGAACAGTGATAGTTCATGTGCCCTGTTAACACTGGGCAGAGGTAGAAAGGATGTCCTCAGTTTGCAGTGAATAGGCTGTTTGAAATTGAATGAAGCTATTCTAAGCACTTTCAGTTCAGCACTGGGAAAGGCTGGGGGTGCTGGGGATCCTCTTTCTGAAGTGCCGGAAGAAAAAAGTTAGATGTCACTTGGTCAAGAATAAATTGGTCTAATCGTAGTTTAGATATGAGGGCTGGGCTAGATGAATTCCTTGCTTTCAAACCTGCATTTCCATGTTTTGCTTGACCTCCTAGTCTAAGAATCTGGAACGCCCCAGAGGCTGGGTTGGCAGAAGAAGAGAGCCCTTCTGGGCTATATACTGCACTCGTTAATTTCTCATCACTACAGTGTATTTTATCTCCTCTCTCTGTCCATTTTCCAATATTCTTTTCTAAATGGCACAGCAAGCACTCAGTATGGGTCTGTTTCTCAGGGCAGGACTCTCAGAAAAACTTTAAAAGTCAGCCTGATATATCAGCCCATATTAAATATGTGCAAAGGCCCACATAATGCATCACATGCAGCCGCAAAACTGCTTATTAATGAGTTTGACTAACATTTTTAGTTATAGGGTCTTTAATTACTTATAACTTCAACAGCTTCAACTGTTTGTTCTCAAATTTTAGGTACAGGGTGTTTGCCTCAAACTGAATTATTTACAGAAATTTCAGCCAAAATGACATAGTGTTTCTGAGAAGAAGCCTGGAAAAAAAATACATTGTTTGCCTTGTTGCTTTATTCCTTTTTTTTTTACAACCTTTTATTTGGAAAGCCCTAGAACCCCTGTGCTTTGGAAGTGCAATCGGACACTTGGCAGAAGAGGTGGCTTTTGTGTTGGGGATGGGCTTTGTCTCTCTCTGTGAAAAACTACTAACATTTGGCCAAGTTATAAGACTTAGGAAAACCACGTGGAGAGGATCCTTACTCCTGCCAGCTTAACTCCTGGCACAGTGACATGCCCTAGAAAGTTGCCATCTTGATGGCAAACCCTGTAGACATCCATGGTATGGCTACTTTGACATGCCTATGCTGTCCCCTAGCTTAGTTTAAAACATAGGAAATAAGGCATCCCTGTCCTAAGGGAACATTATCAAGGTTTTCTATTTGATCACTCAGAAGTCAGGAAATGCTTGGATTAGGTCTGTGCACAACGGTAATCCCACCCTTTTGGGCAGATCACATTTTACATCCTTGGAGCCTCTTTCCCACAGGTCTCCTGCCATGCTCCAGCAAAGAGGGGAGACTACCAGCCCCTGGACTTCTGCAGGTGACAGCAGGCGAGAGACGGCTGAGACAGGATGAGCGGTGGGAGGGTTGGCCGCTGTACCTGAGGGAACTGTGAGGGCAAAGGGTTTGGCCTCCCAGAGGCCAGGCCATTCTGCCTACAGTGAATTGTTCACTGAGGGCTCCTGATGTAGGTTCTCGTTTTGTGAGCACCCAGCCTGAGACCCTGGGGTCTCAGCTGGCACTGAGGTTGGCAGGAGCTCTGCTGTGAACATCTGCAATGCTGGCTAATGACAAGCAAAAGGAAAAACCAAGACCTAGGCATCTCAATGACAGGATTTAAAATTAATGCTTACCACGGATCTTGTAGACACACTGTTGACCATATGGCTATGTCTATACTGTCAAAGGCCCTGAGGCTGCCTTCAAGACTAGATTCAATTTTGTAAGTTTGCAAGCGTGGCCAGGGGGTCAGGCAGTGCACATGCTGAAGCCAGATGTAGCCTGACGGACCATGCAGGCACTGTTTGAAACAGTCGTGGGGCCTCAGAGGACACCACGGCTTTAGCTGCTTCGTAAACTGCACCCATGATTGTATAGACAGGGCTTATGCTTTCAGTTCAACATTTGGAGAATGAAGAAAATACCAACTTGCCTCCTGGGGCTGTAGCAAAAATAGACGAATTAATCTTTACGAGACACTTTGATACTATTGTCATGAGTGCTATAGAAAAAGCCCATGAGAAAACAAAACGATGTTGTTTTCAGAGGAGGATTTGAATAGTGCGCAGTCAGTAAGGCTTGAGGTCACAAGCTGAACAATGAAGAGAAAACAACATCTTGAATAGCTGTTCCTATAATGAGCAGTATCCCTCCTGAGCACAGAGTGAGGCAGCCATCCCACGGAAAAAAGCCTTGTCCTCATGCCACAGGAGGCTGTGTCATGAAATAAGCAAACACATGAGGGAGCCCTCCTAAAGGTGCACAGGTAACTGAGCTGAGCTACGGAGCTTCCACCTCCACGGCTTTGCAACCTTGATTTCACAGGTTTTCGCCCATCCACAGCTCCCCCCAGACATGTGCAAGTATACATTCCTCACGCATCAAAGGTCAACGGCAATGTGGTTACTAGGCAAATTTTCCCCATTAAAACGTTACCAAAGGCAGATGTTTAGGGGCCTACAGGATTTACAGATTTGCTCTCCAAAGAGCATATTAGGGAAGATGACTGTTCTCCCGTTGGGTCGTAGGCTGTGTTTTTGAAAGCTTCAGTGCCCACCCCAGATTAAAGCAGCATGTTGCTGGAATACTGGGCCTCCAATGAAGATGCCTTTCAACAACGCAAAACCACTAATGAGAAAACATAGACAGAAGGAGAGCCAGCCCCTGATGGCAGTGTTTTTCAGCTTTGAGTAGCTTCCAGGGCCATTGATGGCACTGGCCTGGTGGAGCAGTGGGTCAGAGGAAAATGAAATCTTTGCTCTCAATGGCTCTGACATTTGTCTGCAGTTGGGACACAAAAGGAAAGAAGGAAACAGAGCAAGAAAGAGAGGGAGAGAGGGAGAGACCCTGGTTGGCTACATACCATACATGCAGATAGTGTATTGCACTTTTCCAGGCTAGGGAGACCTCCTCTTCCAAGTGTTCCAGTAATTAACCTCACTTTCTTGGCTGGTGTTAATTTGTTCCAAGTATTTGGGCTTTAGATCTAACCATGGGAATCTCATTCCCTGCAGAAGCCTTGCCAACTATTACTAGACATTTTACCACACACATGCAGGCCAAAATAAGCAAGGCTAATTACACTGCTTTTTGCAAAGTGAAGTGTATTTGTTATAAGTTCAGCGTCTCCTAATAAAGGAGAGGAGAGGGAGAAAGCAAGGCAACATCTTTTAATGTCTGCCAGTGGGAGGAGGAGGCGGGGAGGAATGTGGATCTGCCTTTTGCTGTGCGGTACCTGCAACACAAATCCCCAGTGAGGCTTTAGGAGCCAAGGTGGGACTATCCACAACACGAAACCAGAGAGGAAGAGTGCTACCAGGATTTTCAGCTGTAAATAACCTAGTTCAATTATTTGATACCAGTGGGAGTTCTCTAAGTAAGAATTTAAATAGAGGAAATTTATTCAAACCAGATGTTGATTTCCCAGTACTTTCTTGCTTCTCCCCCTTTTGTGCTGTATGTGCTACCTGTTAAGGATAGAGTGTGTATGGGAGGAAAAACGTGTGTTTGAGAGTGTGTGTAGGGGCTCTCTCTGACAGCATGACAAGCAACAAAGTCATACGTGACAACACCTACAGCAGAAGAAATGGGTTGTGAAAAACCCTATGGATTTTCAAGTCCAAGTGCCTGCAGTTTTTTGACTCATTCCACATTGAACGGGTTTAAAAAAGGCCAGCAAGGTAAAAAGGGCTGGAGAAGCAGTCCTAATGCCAGAGTGTTGACATTTGGGACCTTTTATCAGGTTAAGTCCTTAATTTCACTGAAAGATTTTTTTTTCTGCTTGTTATTCATTTTCTAGCTTTTGAAATTAACAATAAAATGTAATAATATCTAGTACTAACATAAACCCTTTTATCCCTAGACCTCAAAGCAGTTCATAATGTTGAGTCAGTACTCTTATCCACACTTTAAGCCCAACTACAAATACGTTTCTTCAGGGTCTATCTTTAAATCTGACGTTGTAATCCTTTGCTTAGTGCATTTGAATTTATTTATTTTTTAAGTGGGAAAATGTAAGTTGCTCAGACAAGCTTCTTTGTAACTTCTCTGGGACTGAGGTTGTTGAGTCTCAAATGAAACCAGACATTTTTAGTGTTTGGGAAGGCTAGAAAGCAGTTGGGAAGTAGAAAGAAGCCTTCACCTTTTTCCTGCAACAAACCCAAATTTTCTGACTTGTTCAGTGAAGTGGATGAAGTGCTTGCTTCATGAAACCATTCAAGATTTGGGAATTTGGTTCTGCTCCAAATCTGATCAACCCTCCCCAGGTTAAGATCTCTATGACACAAAATTCTACAGAAAAATATATTTGAGATCCATTGAAATACTTACGATTGATTTGAGATTTCTAATTTTTTTTACTGGTTTCTTACACTAAATATAGCATGACTTAAAAAAAAAAAAAGCAAAACTTTGGATCAAAGAGGACAGGGTGATGTCTCTGTTCCAGAATATTAAAATATCTTGTGTTTTCTGCTGGCATTGTTGAAATTCCTTCCCTTCCCCCAGGTTTCTCCTCCACATAACAACAGCAGTATTGGTTTTATCTTGATGGAAGGGCATATTCTTGCACAGTGCAATTCCATCAGCTGTCTCTGACCAGCATCAGTTGCCAACTTTGCTCCTCTGTGATTTATATTAGAAGAAAGGCTGAGGTTACCCCCCTATAATCCTCATTCTCTTCACATTGAATTGTTCCCCAGAAGAAGGTCAGACACAAGACTGCTGTAAATTAGCACAGCTCCATTGAAAATCCTGTCACACCAGCTGAGGGTTTGGCTCAAGAGCTGCAGTTAGAGGAGTGTATTTTTGCCTCCATAAAGGCTGAGACTGGCCCAGCCAATCTGATGAAGCAAGGTCTAAGAGGGGGGTCAGAATCCGTTGTTTTTCTTCTTGGTAACCTTTTAAAATCAAGCATGTTCTGATCTTTCCAGCTTATTGGAGCCCATGGTGAATCAAGGATGAGCCAGTGGTGGTGGAGGTGTTGGGCAAGCGGTCACACCATCCTGCCCGTGTGGGCCTGGCACATGCAAGACCGCCCACAGGTGATCAGCTCCATCTCAGCTCCACACAGCCCTGTGTGCCCTGATCAGCCCTCTGTGCTCTCAAGGAGGAGGCACCTGTGAGCCCACGCTGAACAGCCTCTGCCTGCTCTCTGTGCTCTCCCACTTATTGGTAGTAAATCGTGTGTTTCAGCCCTAAAGTCTGTTGGTGTCTGTTGCTTCCACACATCCGACTGCGTCCTCACCCACATGTGTTTTGCCTGAGGAGTTTCCAGGCTCTCAGCTGACACCTGGCCACACAAACAGTTGACTTAGTGTTGTCCCACTGGAAGGGGCAAAAGATACTCTTATGAAAGGATTGGAGGAAAGTTGTAAACCTCTTGGATCATTTACATTGCCTGGAGGATTTCTTCAACAGCACATCCACAGCATGATGTTTCCCAGTTCTTCCTCTTTGCCTCTTCCCTCCGTTCAAAAATTTTCATACCTTCAGGTAACTGTTAATCCATATGAATTTTAACAAAGAGGCAGAAATGTTCAGTATTTTTCCCCAGACCACAAGCTGGCTGTGAATTCCAGGCCAAAAAAGCCCTCTCCTGAAGCAGGGGCTGGACAAACTGCCTGGAATGCATTCACATTAGATATTGTATTTTGAGTAATTTTCCTATCTCTGAAAATATCCAGCCTCTTTTGAACCTTGCCATGTGTGGAGAGTGAACAGGGGCACATGTTGATGACAGAGATGCCCTTTTTTGTAGAAAGCTTTGCATGGAAACATCTCTCATAAAGTATATGTCTCTAAAATATAAATGTCCGGGAAAGGCAAAACCCCAGAGCCTGGTGGGATGCTCGGGTGAGCAGCTGCTCACCGCTGTGGTGTCCCACCTTGTCGAAAGACAGCCAGAAGAATATACTGGAGAGAAAGAGAAATCCTGTGCACACACAGCAGAGAAATGGTTATAATGAGACAGCCCTGGGATGACTGCACAAGATTTTGGCTTCCCTCAGGGCCATCAAATGGTGAGTGCAAGCCTCTGGGGCCTTGTACAGCTGAGCTGAGATGAGAGGAATTTTTCAACACCCAAAGCTGGATCAAACCCTTCTTCCTGTCTCTAGTTCATAAAGCTTTTTAACTTTTGAAGGGGAGAAAAAGTGATCCCAGATGTACAGCCCTAATTACATACTTAGATGAAATTGGATTAAGGTGGCTGCTCCCTGTCCTTTTCCTCTGAAGATGTCTGGGACTGGTGAGGGGACTCTGGGTTGCTGATGCTGGGGAACAGACAAGGTTGATCTGATCCAGCACTGCACTCAATGAAAACTCCATCAATTGCTCCCCTCTGATTAGGACATGGCTTCTGATCATTAGGGACATTATCTTGACCATAGAGTAGATTCACAGTATTTTTCTAAAATTTGCCCTTCTCCCTGATAAAGCTATGTGTGGGCATGAAGGGAGGATCTGCAAGAATCTTCCCCCCACCAAAAAATATAAAAAGGAGAAGTAACAGTAAGCAGGGCACAATATGCACCACTGCTTTTAATGTGCTTAACATATGTTATTTTCATTTCCACTAAATCAGGCCAACGTTGTGTATCTCTGTCGTGCCTGCTTTGCACCCATGTGCAACACATTCCAGTCAGCATACGTGAAAGGCATGGGAACTGTCTTTCCTTGCTGTAAGCTGAATGGCAAGTCACTGTTGAGCTGCCCAGTGGAAGCCCACGGTTCCCTGGGGGACTGTGAGGTTGCTGACAGCAGGAGGACGTCAAGCCAGCCACATGGGTCTGATACGGGTCTGACAAACAGGCAGCACTGGGGTCTCCCTGCCCACTCACAGCCGGATGGTATTAGCAGGGCACAAATCAGTCTGCTCTGTGCTCTCTGTCTGAGCAGGATTTTCTCAAAATGAATATTTATGGTGTTTTCATATTTCAGATAAACCCCTCGAGTCTCATTACGTTGTTTGAATCCAAATGAGGCTAATGGCTGCGGCACAGTGCCCTACCACAAAAACCAACCCTTGCAAATCTGACCCAGTGTATAGAGGTTTAAAGCTAAACCAGTGCAGGGGCTTGAATGATCCTGTGGTCAATGCCAGACCAGCATGCTGATGGGCCCCTATGGAAACATGGGCTGAGGTCCACAGCTCCAGGTAGGTGACCTCAAGGTCAGTTGTCACTTATCAGTTCCTTGAATGTAGAAACCTCTCACCTCCTAGTCACTTGTTTGAATATATATTTATATATTCTATACCGAAGAAAGTTGAGACACTGGCTCAGAGAAGCTGTTGGTAGAATTGGATGTGTTGTGATCGCTTCTTAATATTGCTTCAGTGTCTGCTTTGAAGCTGTTTTAAGAACACAACTGTAAAAAAAGCCTCATTGGAGAAAATTGTTAAAGCAGAGAAAAAGAGGGGTGAATAGCTTTATTGAAACACAATATATAGTTCACAGAATAAGAGTTTGAAATATTTTTTTTTGAGTGGGTGGAGATCTAGCCTTGCAACCTGCACAAGTTCATGGAACTTGTAACCTGTAAACAGCCCCAAATGAAATAAATTCCAGTCTTTGAAGGTTGAAGTGCCATCGAACACATCCCTGTGGCAGCTGTGACTTCAAATAACCTTTTGTGGCAGGAACAATAATTCTCTTATGGACAAATATTCTGTTGTATTGAAACTATTTGGCTAGCATCATAGGGGACAAAAGATAGTCCTGAGAGCTTGAAGACACATAGCTGGTGGCAGTAGAATAGTGATAGAAATTCAAGAGGTTCTGAGCCTCCAGAATTAAACAAAATAGTGCTGGAAGGGACCTTTGGAAGTCATTTAGGACAGCGTTTCAGGCTTAGGATCAGGCGAACAACTGCTGATCTGAAAGGCATTACAAGACATTTCACAAAACCATTGGGGGAAATAAACCTTCCTTCTTCCTGATATTCTCTGGCATCTGAGAAAGCAAGAAAATGCACTGGGCAGCATTACACTAAGCAAACTCTTAAAGGTCAGTCTAATTTGTATTTGGTTGGAAATGGGAACCACTGTGGCTCATGAACTTTTTTCTGGAAGTTTCATTGAGCTAAAAGCCACCAATCTAGCCCAGTCTCTTGCCAGGCTGTAACACCAGCCCACCCAGTCTTTTCCTGCTGACCTTCCCAAGTAACTGCTGTAGCTCCCCTCTGCAAACCCTCTCTGGATTCAGCTGCCTGTGAATCAAGAAGCAGAGCCCTGCTCTGGTATGACACAGCTTCATAATCTTGATTCAGGCTGCTGAGGAAGAGCTGTGAGAAAGTCTGTAGAGACATGAGAAACGTAAAATCACTGACAAAGAAAGCGCTGGTGGGATGGGTTCATGCATCGCTCAAGGATTCATAGGGAAAGCACTACCATGAAACATAGGAAAGTGGAAAGCACAAAAAATACAAACCCCAAATGAACAAACCAGCAAAGAAAACTGAACCCTGTGGGGGCTTGTGAAGAATTGCAGTGTACCTGTGTGGAGAAAGTGTTGTTGCTGTCAGTGAAGCCAGGGGAAGATGACAATGGAGCAAGGAAGGGAGTTAGTTCCCAGGAGCTGCAGAGACCAACCCAGCCTCTCCTGAGCAGTGCCTGCCTGGTCAGACAAGACTCTGGGTGGCCTGTCAGGGTGATGGACACACTGATTTTTACCCTAGTGGATTGTCAAACTCCAGATATCTATTCTGTGAGCCAATAAATGATTGTGTCACACTCCTACGTGACATATTCTGCTGTGCCCAGAAAGCTGACCTCAAGGAGGGGCTGTCATGAGGTGTCTCTATTTGATAGTGGGAGAAGAGGAAGTGACAGGTCTGATGGGCTGAGCTCTCAATGGGCATGAAAGTTCAGCATCATCCCCAGCACCCAGAGTGTGAGCTTTGGGAAGTGGGAAATGTGGTGCCAGTGCTCTGCTCTCCATATGGCTCCCAGCCTCCGTGAGCAGAGCACAGGATAACTGTGAACACCCGGTGGATTTGTCAGAACTTCCCCACCTCAGAGGGGTGCATTGTGAAAATTAATCAGTTTGTGTTTGACTTTTTGACTTGGCACTCCCTCAATAACTTCTTCACACACAAACCCACAATAAACTAATTAGGCCTATTTCTTTGACAGGCTGTTAAAGAAGAAAGAGAAGAAGGATGTGTCTAAACTGCTTGAAAGACAATATTGGATATATATGCCAACAAAAGGCATCAGTAGCTCTTTAAATTCCTTCATTCTGAAGCTGTGATGAGCAGAAATAGCAAATGAATGGCTTCCAGAAATGATGGGATATAGCTCTTGCTGTTTGGCTTGTGTTTCTCTTTAAGGGATAAGAAGAACTAGAAGAGAGGCAGAACTATGAAAGAATTAGTTTCAAAGAAAGGAAGCATGTTAAGCATATTTTGAAACAACTTATTCAATTTGAAAAATAGGGTAATACAGGCTATGCTCACAGCTCAATTTATGTATATAAATATATATACATGTATATTGTGCAGAACACAAAATATTTCCATCTGGAGCACTGAGTATTGTCTTGCACAAAAGGCTCCTACTTGAGTCATTAATAGTATATTTTATTAAAGGAAAATTGGCTTCAAAAGTGGTTGGGAATTGTGGGAATAAAACCGGGATGAAAGTAATTATCCCCCTACCCTGTCTCTTCCCTTGTGTTCATTTTTCTGTTCCAGACACAGACGACAACAGCAGCTCCTCTGTCTTCTGTTCCTTCCATGTTTGATCTTCTGCCTGCGCTTTCTTCTGCTGGGTCCTGGAGCCCGTAGGAATGAGGGTATTGTGTCCATATTGCATGTGATGACATGTGTTTGAACGAGCACCAGGGCAGCCTGGCAAGAAAAGCTTGAAATACAGCAGGACTGAACAGCAGGCCAGGTCCCCGCTGAGGAACAGCTCTGCCATTTCTTTAAAACCCTTTGGGGATAAAAGAAGCAGGAGGAAAAACTTGAACCTGCTGTGGCACCTGCTTTTTTCTTCTTCCTAGAGGCTTAAGGAGGTCAAGGAGGAAACAGGGTTGAGCATGTCAGCCTGGTCAGGGGCTTCAGCACATCAGTAAAAAATAGGATACAGAGGCATTTCCTGATATGGGGAAGCAACCTGGGCATTCCCACATCAAGATGGATGTGCTGAGTACCACAGAATGGTGGATCACCCCAAATGTCTTTGCAAAGAAACAGGAAACAACAGGTGGCAATGAGGATCCTCCTGGGCAAGGTATTTTGTAGTAAGCTTTTGTAGTTCATCTTGGCCACTCTGGCCCAGGAGATGGCCTGTGCAAAGGGACTGAAAAGACATTTCCTTTAGAATTCAAGAAGAAAGTGAGTTGCAGTTCTTGGGTGGTAGAATGCCTCTGTGGTTGAATAATTAACTTGGAAAAGCTACAGAATGTTTTGTTTTTAACACAGCTAGCCCCCTTTTGCTTTTAATCAATACAATGACTTATGGATTGAAGTATCTTTCCCAAATGTCTACCCCATAGATTACTGATCCTTGCTGAGAGGGCTGGTCATGAATTCTTGATGATGGTGGCTTTCATTTTACCCAAAAAACCATTGTGTGTCATGATTGAGGCAATAATTAATGCTCACTGGCAGTGTTGGATACTGGTTTATAAAAAAAAAAAAACCCCAATGGAGCATAATGTCATGTGGAAAAGACTATTTGGCACAGCGAAAAGCTGGGAGGAGAAAAAGGGAGAGACAGAAAAAGGAAGAGTTCAACAGAGACCATGACTCTTACACAAGGCTTAAACTGGGAAGGAAGTGGGAAAACTTACTTTTCCTCTTGTTAAAATAATCCAGTCAGTTAGTATTAGGTCAGGACAAAAGGTCAGGGATCTTCCCATTGTTAAATATTGCAGTTGGAGCACAGTATCATAGCTGGGGGGAATATACAGCAAGTATTCCAAGAAAAAAACAATCCACTCACGAAATTAAGTAACAAACCAACAGAGAGTGTGCTAGTTTAAATGTCAGTGTGGATGTCACTGTCTCTGCATTAAGGGTTATTTTTATTCACAGCACAGTAGTACTCAAAAGATGATAACTGAGATCAAGATCCAATTTCTCTTGCTGTTGTACTGAGGCACAGTTAGAAGTAGCCTTTGCTTGAAACAAATTCTCCAGCCACAGTGTGTAAGAGATTCTCAATTATCTCCCTTTTACAGGTGGAAAAATTGAGGCAGAAAGGCACCATAGCCCTGATAACAGAAGAAATCAATAGACATTTAGGAATCAAATACCTTGATACCTCACAGATCTGTCTTTGCATGGTTGGTCTAGGTTTAAACAGGAAGCCTACGGCAAAGCTGAGAATTGAATCCAGATCCCCTGGATACTCAGCCAGAGCCTTTTCTAAAACCCAGCTTTATATGTATATGCATAAACCACTGTAAACTGTAAATGAACTCTCATTATGTCAATTAATTTTTGCCTAATTAAACAAATCGTCCATGAACATATGTGAGATGTTAGCTCCTTTTTGGTATGGAAAAGCAGACAGACAGCTATATGCACAGCTAGTGATTGACTTTAGTAGGATAATCACTGATCTAAAATACAGCAGCCCAGTTCACAAGGGCAGTCAGTACAGCTAGAACTGTGCCCTCTTTTGACTCTCTATGCATGGAATGCTTGATAATCCAGTGCAGCCTGAGTAGTTATATGAGATCCTGACTATTGAGCAATATTAGCTGTTTCTCTACAACATAAAGCAGAAGCTGATAAAATGCAGCAGGCAGTCACTTGCATCCATGTGCCATTTGCAGCCAGTTGGTGCCTTATCTGCAAAGGAATTTTGCAACTGCCACCACGCCTGGCAGAATCAGCTGGTTGCTCCATGGCCAGATCTGTCAGCCAAACATGTCCTTGGTAACTTGGACAGGGTCTGGAATACCCCATGGTTGTAATCCTACTCCAGACCATCCCTTGAATTGGGAAACCATTCCAGGTGTTTATTCCAGGATCTACTTGTTATGAAAGTGAATGAGAGTTTGTTTTAGAGGATATTGGGAGAGACTAACAACTTGAATTTGCTATCTAGCCTCCCCTTGATGTCCCCATTCCTTTAGATGAATGAAGCTTCTCCCTGAATGAATCTTGGATACCACAAGTTGAAAATGATGGGAATTATGGAGATGCATGTTAGGTTAAAGATCTACTTAAATTATTTATGGGTTATAGCCAATAAAAAATGGATTACAACTGTAATCTCTGGCCTGAACATTTATACTTCAGGATTAAGCTGAGGACCTAAATCTCTGATTTTATGAAATGGATCAAATTCCCCTATCCAGTTTCCTCTAAACACATGAAGGGAGAGTCAGTCAGCCCACAGGAAGGATGAAGCCCTATGCCATAATGTCAAGACTGCTCTTGGTACCTAAAGGAGAAATTCCATGTTCACTTTGAGAAGCACCCACTTAGCTGCAGTGAAGGGTTGCTTTCACTGTGATTTACGTTCAACAAATGTGGTTATCTGAAGTTAACACCGTCAGACAAGGACTTGAATCATGAGCAAAAACACATCAGCATCTCATGAGCTATGCAGTTTTGCACATAAACTTTGCTACAAGGAAAAAAGAATAAAGCTTGCATGTCTCTGTACTCAGCTCGTGTGTGGTTACACAGTAAAAAGAACAAAAAAACTTCCAGAGCAGAATTCTCCTAAGAAAAGTGTAGGAATGGGTCTCCTGCCAGGACATACAGTTAGAGTATTTTTAGGTGCCAAACTGATGTTGTTTATCAATGTGAAGGCCAGACTCCTTCACACCTGATGGTAACTACGCTCATCAGCTGGTGAAGGTAAAGCTACAGGTTGATGATTTGAGGTCCTCCCTTGTGTTAGGTAGCGAAGAAAGGAAAAAAAATGCAAACTTCATTTACATTTCATATTGGATTAAAATAGAAACTAATATCTTCATCAACAAATAACTAGAAATTATAGAAATTGAGAGAAGCTTTTCCAAAACCTCCATCTGGCTGATTCCATCCTCTCTTCCTTTCTGACCTTTCCCATACTATGTTCAATGAACCTTCTCATTTCGTGGTTTGGAAATATCTTCCCACAAGTGTTGCTTTTTTTTAAACTCCAAAATAAAAATGAAGCACTCACTAAAACTTCAGTGTAACTCCTCTTCTCAACTGATTTCAAAGAAAATATTCTGTGCAGATCTCCTTAAATGAACTGTCAACAATGTATGCTCCAGGCAGCTAGAACTCAGAAAAGTCACCCAATGTGCTGACTGGGGAGTAGAAAAACAAACCAAGGAGCTCTTCCCCCAAAAGAAGAGGAGACGAACCTTGTCCCACTGGAGCAACTCTGAACACTGAAGGTCTCCCTTCGTGCCTGGCTGAGGAATCCAACCCCTCACCTCGCTAACTTCACCCTTGGAAAGGTTATCTTGCAATCAGAAATGTTGCATTGCGTGACTTGGACCCATTGTTTATAGAATCGTCTAACCGACTTCATATGTATCTGGTCCAGGGAAACTGATGTTATTAAAACACAACACTGAGACATTGAGCTCTGATAGCAGTTC
Organism: Nicator chloris; assembly: GCA_013400495.1. NCBI lineage: Eukaryota > Metazoa > Chordata > Aves > Passeriformes > Pycnonotidae > Nicator > Nicator chloris. The sequence goes on along the minus strand of WAAE01018497.1, from coordinate 82,168 downwards.
AACATGAACAAATAAAGCAAGAGTTTTCCCCAAAGTAAAGCAAAGCAAGGATCCCGGCCTTCGTGTGAACCGCAGGGATGAAAGGAGGATGTGATACCATCATCTGAACATTGACCTTTTCACTGTTGTTTCTTTTTCCAGCTCTGAGCCCCCGTCCTGGGTCTCTTCCACTCTCTTTTATCCCCTCAATCCAACTCCTAGCAAACCCCTGGAGCAGGTAAGCTGTGAGCTGAGAATGTTTTTCGCATGTTTTGACTTTTTATTGCTTTTGCAGCCTGGTCAGAGAAGTGTCTGGATTTTTAGTTCTGACCTTTAACCCTCGGTATCAACTCTGCTTGCAGAGAGTTCTACAGCTATGGATGAAATGGACATATGAACTGAAAGGTAAAAACACACACTGCTTGGTTGTATTTATGAAGCATTGATATCTCATCAGAAATATCTGACTATGGTTTTTTCCACACACTTTGCTCAATGTTAATGTCAGAATTGCTAGATCTCTGGTTTGCCTGATTACTATGGAATAAGCTCACTGAAATCTCTGTAGTCCTGTCATTGGTTACAGAGCCCTCTAATATTGGGCATTGCAAATATCAGAGAAAGTCACTTAAAATATTGTATGCTCTTATTCTAGAGAAATACTACCCCTGGAGCTGTACTAGAAAGTGAAGAAAGTTTGATATTCCACAGAGAGGTGCACAACTGATGAGTGAGAACTTTTTGATGACCAAAGAACTTGATTTGGTAAGATTAATTAACTCACATATATCTAGGAACTTTCATCCAGAGGTCACAAAGCTCTTAGAAACAGAGAGCAAGGGAAATGCTTTGGCTATTTCAGACACCAGTGGAAAGAAGCCAGCTTTGGGGTGTAATATTTTTTCTAACAATGTGCAAGGGGAGTAAATAATAGCCTATGCTTTGCCTGCACTGCAGAAGAAATTTCAACAGGAGCGATATGCACCAGCACAGCTAATTCCTTGCTTTCATGAAAAAAAAGCCCACTGTATCTGTAGCAAGCACAGGTTTTGCCACCAAGTCAATGTATTGTCATTAGATTGTAGAGGAGGTCAGCAAGAAGCTGGGGCTTACCAGCAGCAGGAATGGCAGTACTGTTTTCTTTGTGGCAGCCGAACACTGGTGCTCAGGACTGCTTTTTATCCCCATACCACTCCAAACCAAGCATAAACTCAGACTGAAGATAAAATGGAAACTTTCCCTGTTAGAGTCCTCTGGGCTGAAGAATGAAGGGAACAAGAGCCATCCTTCTCTATTTTCAAGTCCATGCTGCAATACAGGTGAGGTATGGAGCATGGAGAGAGCAAGGATAACCCCCACTACTAAGTGTATTTTGTGCCCAAGAGAGAAGCGGACTAGGATAGGTGAAAACACTTGATTTTCCCCTAGGAACAGAAGCTAGTCTGAAAGCTCAGCTTGCTTCTGTGCTCAAAACCAGATGGATTGTAATGGTAATAAAAGAATTAAATCTTTATCATCTGGCAGCAAAGCCAAGAGGAGAAGAAAAACTAAGCTCAAAGGGTTTGCAAAGTACTCCACATTCCCCATAGAGGAAACAGATGTAAATCTGGCAAGCGGTCATTTGGAGATCCAAGATCTGTGGGTTGAAATGAGGTCTGAGTTATTCAGCCAAGTGTATTGCCAAGCTCAATGGCAACTGCCATTTTAGTGTACAAAAGATTGCAGTCCTGGAATGTCTGGAGGTCTTTCTGCACCACCAAAGGTTATCAGAGCTACAGAGTGACTACTTTGGAAACTTGTTTGTGTTGTGTTATGACGACATTTTAAAGTCTCATGTTGCTGCCTGATGCACTTGTGAAAGACAGACGTCAAGATTTGATATTAGTGAAGCTGCAAATGCCTTGATGTTATCTGAACGTTACTGAGGAATTTCCACAATCCTATTGAGAGAAAAAAAAAAAGAAAATCTCATTATTTCAGTAAATGAAAAGGTATGGAAAATGTGTAGGATGTGGAAAACCATTAAGATAAATCAGTATTTTTCTTAAACTCACTGCATCACGCCTACAACACCTTTATTAAACAAACCTTCTTAGCTTCCTAAAACGTACTGTAATTGCTTGTGCTCACAGAAACATATATCCTGGTCTTTAGCTTTTCCTGAACTATTCTGCCTCAATGTTGTTCTGCCTTTGTATTGCATCAATATATAGTCAGGAGGACAAGTCTTGAACCCCTTACAGGAGAGAATTAGGCGTTCCAAATGATGCTGATTTAGCTGACCGCGTTAGTGGGATGGAAATATACATTTCTTCACGTACTTACAAAATGTCAGTCCTTCACCATACCATTAATATTTATAACCATTACTGTAGGTTTCCTCATTCTTGCATTGCATCTCCAAATTGACAGGATGCTGGGCTGACAGAGCTTTGGGCTGGCCATGCCTGGCTACTCTGTTATTTGCCTTGTAAGTGCTTGGAAATTGCTGCATGAGAGCTGCTGGTTATCCAATACTGCAAGATTTCTTAATAGACTCCTAGATTCCTATGGGGCTGTGGCAATTTAGAGACTGAAAACAGTTAATCCAGCTGCCATTCACTGCCCCTGACTGAGAAGTCTCCCAGGAAGAGCATGTATATGCACATGATACACACTCAAAATACCAGCACCATATTCCAGTCAAGAACACCCTGCCTGTACAATAAAACTCAGAAAAAACAGAAGAATCACTTGAGTCCTATTTCAACCCTCTGAATAAAACAATGGGCAGGCTTCTACTCCTTCAAGGTACTATCACTCTTCTTTCCTTGACCTGTGATTCTGCAGTGAGCCCTTAGGAAGTCAAAGGGAAACTGATGAAGAGTTCAGAGCAAAGGCTAAAGCATTCCTGAGGGTCAAATAATACAAGGCCCTCCGGTCTGGCAATAGCTTTGGCTTCACATGTTGGTGAAAAAATGGTTCTGTAGATGCTCTTGAAAAGTCAGCACCAGGAATGTTCCAGAGAAAAGGATTGTTTCTGTCAGGGTTTCCTGGGCCTCTGGGGAGGGATGTCTGGGCACCATCCATGGACAGGCTCTGCCCTTCTCTCCTGAGGTGAGGAAGCTCTCTGGTATCTCTGCATGCCTACAATCCACAGAAAAATCAAACAGAAATTTGGTCAACCAAAATGTTTTTCTTGGATTTTCACTTTGGTTTTGTATCAATGAACTTTGGGAGAGCCCCCACATTCTCCTGCTGAAGATGCCAGAAGAGGATAGGACGACCATGGTTTCTCCTCTGAGTTCCCGTCTTCAGACCAGAAGAGGCTTTGAAATTAGCTCTTTCCTGGAACTGAAATTGTTCTGACAACACTGGAGCCTTCTAAGGAGTGTATGAGTGTGCATGGGTTTCTTCAGAAAATGCCTCCTGAGCTCTTCCTCAGGAAGGCAGCTGTTAGTTAAAGAAGCCTGAGGAAGGTACAGAAAGAGGAGCAGGTGCTGCCCTTCCTTTGGCTCATGGGGTGAAACAGTGCTCTCACGGCACCAGCTCCCCTGTCTCACATGCTGGGTGGCAGTGGGGACTCTCAGCATCAGACAGAAGTCTGCTCCCATCAGCACTAGGCCCAGAGCTCTCCAGCGAGTCACAATATTAAATACCCTCCTCAGGCTATTGCATCTGGGCAAAACAGTGGGTGGTGAAGCAAAACCAACAGTTACAATGTTTAAATTACATAACAGACCTTTTCAGTGTAAACCAGGGCTCTCCTCCTCACCTCCCCTTACCCTGCACATCTCTTCAAAACTGCTTTTGTCAGTCAAACATTGTTTTTTTTTAATATTCATGCTTTCCCCTCTTTGACCTGGTTATCTTGGCACTCAAGGCCCAATTTCTAGCCAAGGTAACTAAGTTTAATCCAGGGATCAATGCATCATTCTCTTGTGTCAAACTTCAGAGAAAAAAAGAGGCATGAGAGAAACATATTGAATACACATTTTAAAATATGTATGTTTGAAAATTCTATTTCATGAAACAAAATAAACTCTGAGGAAGAGTTGGTGAGAGGAAGGGCAAATTTTCTTGACAGGTGAAGATGTTACCAAAGTATTTTTGTATAAGCTGTTGTAGGGAAGTGGTGGTTGGAATTCTCCATAAAGAAAGCCTCGTGAAAGTGTTGGCACACTTTCAGATAATCTTCCATAAGTGCTGTCATCCATCCCATCATCCATGCAGCCTCACCTGACTTATGTTCGAGAAGCTATTGAGGTTGTAGAGGAGGCTGTATGCTAAAGATGAGCAGTCATAGTGCAACATCATTGCATGATGGTGACACTTAGCAGGACAAACTAATCACCAAATTAACTGGTGTGGTTTCAGCTGTAGTGCTAAGGCATCACATTGTAAATATCTATCGTGATACAAGCTGTAGTGCTGCTATTTTGCTCTGCTGAGTGCAGACAAATGAAAGGAGGTTGAGATGAATAACACACCTGGGACTAGCATCAGTCATTTCTGAGCAGCTGGCTTGTCCCCAGCCTGCAGCATCTGCTTTGTTACTCACTAGGGAAACCAAGGCGGGAGGTCACTCACTCCAGTGGGCAAGTGCAGAGGACACCAGCATTTAAAGCCTCCATATTTTGTAAAAGATTATTTTTCTGTAAACCAGATCAATATGCTGGATAAAGCACGTGTTTCTATTTAGATCAGGAGTGAGTCAACACAATCCATGTTTGAGGAAATGCAAAGACCAGCCTAGAGAGAAACTCAAGGGAGAACAAGAGAGTAAGTGAGCTCGACTGAGCTTCTTCAGGATTGGTTTCACTCATTCAAAGGGCAGCCATGGGCAACCTACCTTGTGCAAGGTGTGGGGTGCATCAGGGCTGTCTCACACTCACGCCTGTTGAAAGGGCCTCAGGTTACACCTGGCAGGATAAACCAGACATCAGACTCCTTTGAGCATCCTGCAAATAAAAGCTTCCCAACATACTATGGCTCCAAAACCTCCTGAGGCTTCAGGCAGCCAGAGCAGCCTCTAACAGCATCTGCTGCTTGTCTGACCATGGCTGAGGAAATAGAAGGTGTTCTTACTATGCACCCTTCCATTCAGTTAAATAACAAACAAGCTTATGCATAAAAAAGACAACTTCTGGCAAAGTGAGGAGTTAATTTGTTGGTTATAGGCTTGGAAACAAAGTTACAAAAAGAAACCCCCAAAAAATCCCAAGTGAAAGCAATGAAATGCTGACTAGCAACCTGCCGCCTTCTCACCCCTTTTTCTACCTCTCAAGCAAGGTATATCAGCTGTAGAGGAACAGGAGTAATTCGGAAAACACTGACTTATTACTTTTCTCTGTCTAACCTCCTTGAAGCTTTATTTATCCATGCAAGAAGGCCATGTTAATAATCCATGCTAAAGACTGTCTTCCTTTCAGTGAAGACTTTTAAAGCTAATTTTGGGGGACCTGTTGACCTTGTCAACGCTTCACCTACCCCTACCACAGGAATAGCTTGCTCTGGGCAGACCTCCTCAGGGCTACCTCCTCCCTTGCCCTTCAACCAAGATGAAACTCTCTGATTTCTCAGTTCCTGTCTGTCTCTAAACGCTCTTTCCAGTTCTTCTATGCAACAGGGACATAGATACCAAAATGAACAGGACTGTGTTGATGATTTTGAGACAGATGTTGAGGTTAAAGCTTTCCAGAAGTGAGGGTAGCAAAGCATAGCCACATACTGCTTGAGGAAGCTGCAGAACTTCTACTGCTGCAACTTCCAAGGAAACATTTGGACAACTGTTTGTCAGGAAGGACATAGAAATAGCCTGCCTTCCCCTGGCATAGGAAGCTGGACTGGATAATGCTTCAAAGCCTCCTCCAGGCTGCTTTTTTTATGGTTTACACTTCTGGGCATTCCCTTTTTTTCTCTTCCAGTCTTATGTGATGGCAGTGAATCCAGGAGTGTTTGCCTTAGTAGTGACAGAGTGGATGTGAGAAAAATCCTAGTGTTTATCTGGCAGGAGTACATTACAACATCTTCCTGACTGGTGCAATGCCAGTAAACCAGATATTGTAAGATGTAGCCTTTATGTGTCTACCTTATCAGACTTGCAATCTCCAGATCACCATATGATGATCTTCATAAGGACCCACATATATGAGATAATAATTATGTGAATGACCTCCAACATATTTTTCAAAGTCACCCCCATCCCTACCTTTTCCTGAGTTTCTGGGCTAAACCCATCACACTGTCATGGCCTTGTCACTTGGCATTACCAAAGGACTCCAGCTAAGGAGACTGAATGGTGACATAAAGCAATCTGTTGCAATTTGGAACAACAGAATCAATAATTGAAGCAAATACACGTTTACCACATAGCCCAATATAGCTTTCCTGCCTTCTTATTTATTCATCTGCAAAACCACAAATAAAACAGCCCCAAAATCCAAACCTTAAGTAGTTTGTAGGAATTTTCCTGGGTTTCGAGACATGGACAATGAAAAGAGTCCAGCTTGGTTTGAAAACTACAAGTTTTTCCACGCACTTGTATATATGAACATATGTCTAGGAATGCATATAAAATAAAGTACTGGGAGGAGATATATATGTGTGTGTGTAAATAAAAGAAATAGAAAGGGAAGAGGGTGACAGACCATGTGTTTCATGTGCATGCATTGGAACATACGTGCATTCAGGTGCATTCACTCCAGAAAAAGCAAGTTAAGAACAAAATACCAAAGCCAAATTTATAAAGAAAAAAAGAAATCACACTTTTGGGGCAATGAACATATTTATATCAGCGAAACATTAAATACCATACAGTCAGGCAGTCTGTCAAGAAGGAAGTGTTCATCATGCAAATGGTTTAGAAAAGAAATGTAACAGAAAAGTGATATGTAAATGGAAAATAAATAAATTTAACATAAGGCAGTCCTGCTTCCAGACCTGTGTTAATAAAGCAGCTATTAGGTGGAGACATTGTGGTGATGCCTGAGTTGACTTGGTTGTTTTTTTTTCACTTCTTGCAAGACCCTAATCAGTGTTACTTGAAACAATTATATGGGTTTTAAATAGCAAGAAGCAGTAAATTTTAATGGCACATCTGAATGCTGTTCCATTTAATTTCTATATGGAGTAATATTAAACCTCTAATAAATAACCTGTGTCTGAAATGGTCTCCCTCTCTCCCTTTGACACAGACACACACACACAAGCCAGCTCCTAGAAATATCTTTGATGTGTTTGCCATGGACTGGGGAGAGATGGCAGAAGGAAGAACTAAGGTGGGGTATGGATCAGATGAAGACAGCATTTTACAGGGAAGAAGTATGTTTCCTAATTTTCCCCTTACTTGTGCTTCCCCCCACTTTTTGTTTTCTATAGGAAAATATAATTTAGGCAGCAGTGAATGAAAATAACATCTCTGTCATGGGCCAGCACAAACCTCATTTTATGCTAAATCCTGCTTTTTAGCAACTGAAAGCCAAGATAAGTGGTGCTTGAGTTATTGTCAGCCTGGGGTGCAAGATCCAGACAGCACGTTCTGGGACATAAATAACTGACTTTCACTTCAAGACAGATATGCCTGCTGAGAGATTTCCATTCCTTTGGGTCCAGGCATAGCTAGATGACTTTAATAAATGGCACAGAGACAATGTGCACAAAGGCACAAAAGGTGTGATCATGATACAGTCTCCATGACATTATTCATGCCTCTGCCCCAGATTCCACCTCTGACTAACTTCTCAAGGATAGTCCTCCCCTGAAGCACCTTCTTTGTGATATTTTCTTATTCAAATACTGGCAACTGATCTTGCTTCCCGTGTGCCACAACCAGCCCCTGGATGAGAAGGGACTGATCCTTCCTGACTGTAGAAGGAGCAGTGCATCAGGCCTGCCCCAGCCCCAGGCATTCCTCCTCTTGCTTCACTTCTCTCCATGTTTTGGCCTCCACCCTCCCAGTCAGTCTTGTCTCCAGTGCTTTCTGATTGGAAGCTTCTTGGAGCAAGGAGCAGGGCAGTTTAGCTCTGCACTAGGCACTGTGCCATGCAACGTTCTGTTTTGCAGCCTTGCAAATTATTTTCTTTATGAACAGTGGCAGACTGTCCACAAAAGATCTGGATGTGGATTAAAATCATCTACTTCTTTAAACACACCAAAAAAGACTTGCAGAGAGAGTCAAATATTGTAATCAATCAACCCAATCTGGAAAATCATAGTAAGCAAGGGAGGGAAAAAGGGACTGCAGAAGTAATTTAGAGGACAGAAGCAAGGATGCTGCCTGCTTGTCTCAAGTGGGTGGCTATTTGACAGCCGGAGGCTGTAAGTGGGAAATCCTAGATAAACACAAGGGTGTATTTATACCTTCCTCCAAGCTGGCTGACACAGGTGCTCACCAGACATGGGTTACCTGGGTGGGCTGGTCGTGGGGCCACACTGCTGCAGGGGAGGCAGACCACTGCAGGGAGCATCGCATGCCATCTGCAAGGTGTGTATTTGAAATGTGCTGCCAGTCCATTGGGTACAAACTGCAAGAGTTCATTTGAACCCTGATAGTTCACTTGGGGAAATAATACTCCTTTTTATTTTTTTTCCCTAACAGTGATACTATTCCCCCATGCCCACAGACTGATTCCTCACCTGGGCCTTCCACATGTGCAAGGCTTTTGTTATTAATGCCATAAATCATGGTTAGTAATAAACAGCAGAGAAGCTCTGAGAAGTGGGAGGCCAATTTCCCCACCAAGGTGGAAGCCCCAAAGTTTGGGTTCCTTCTCTTGTCCTAAAGGTAGTTGCCTCTAGCCCCAACTGCACAGGAGCTTTGTGTGTGGCAGCATCCTCCAGCTCCTGCATGTCCCTGCCAGGCCTGACTGTCACTCGGGAATGAAGCTGTCACTGCAGAAAAAGCCTTTGACTGTTCTTGTTGGCACCCTGGGGGTGCTCCATGCTTACCAACCTCCTATCACACTATAGAGAGACGGGCCTTTTTTGAGCTCTGCGTGTGTTCAGCACAGAGAAAAATGTTTCCACTTACTTTTCCCCCTCCTCTCTTTGGAATATGAGGCACACACTTGTCATGCTTAAAGGAGTGGATTTATGGTTGACTCCGTCTCTTATCTCCCCACAGACCCCACTGGAGCTGCTCTCCAGATGGGACAGTATTACAAGCTTCATCATATAAAGCCCAGTTCAGCCTACATCCCAGATGTTCTTTGTTCCCACAAATACTCCTTCCCAACAGTAAGTAAAAGGGAACTGGTGCTGGTATGCCGTCCCCGCTCCTTCTGTTTGAATAGCTTGTTTATGGGCTACACTGCCAGTTCCAGACAGCACAGTTACCTCCCCGAAAGCCACTGATCAAACCTGATGTTGGGACTCTGGGACCTGGGCAATGCTGGGGGATATGTGGGGAGATGGTGGAAAGGTTCCAGCAGGTCCCTCACGGACTCAACTACCATTGCAGACTAGTCCTAATGTGAAGGGTGCCTTTCTCTTTCAAGCACAGATATGGGTTTCTTTTTTCAGGCCAAACTGAAGGTGCAAATCAAAGCTCCCTTCACCCAGGTTTCAGAGGGGAAGAGGTGGCATCTTGCCAATGGGAGATTCTGGCTAAGAAAACCACGGCTCTCAAACAAGTCCACCAATGGCAGCAGTGTAAAAGCAGTCTTTCTGGCAGAGCATGCGTTTGCCACAGCATCTCCAGGACATGCTCTGCACAGGGTTGGGGAAGCTACTGATAAAAAACATGAGTGCCCTCTCTGAATGAATCCTGCTGCTCACGGGGGAGCTGGTTTTCCCACTGCTAACCTTCTGGTGGGACCCAGGGAGCTTGCTGCAGCAGATGTGGAATGATGATGTTGCTGCCTGGGATAATAGGGATGCTCTTGGGAGCTTGCAGGATGGCCTGGCTCGGCTGCCAGCAGCATCCCTGCACAGGCCGAGCCCCACAGCTGTCCCTGCATAGCTGCACAGCAATGGGGCCAGGCTGCCTCGAGCCCTGCCCAGTGCTGGTGGCCATGGAGAGCTGGCCTTGCCTCGTCACGCTGTGTCCAAAGCGGGCAGGAAGGTCCTGAGGCAGCGGATCATCCCCCTGATAAAGACTTCATATTTATGCAGCTTTCCCTGTGCCCTGAACTTTGCCTGTGTCTCTGGCAAAAGGGCAGTTACCTCAGGTCAGAGCACTGCCTCGAGCCAGCGCAGGGAATCGGCTTTCAATTTCAGCAGTGACTTTCCTTCCCTTTTTTCTCTTATCCCTCCAGCCATCACAGAATAATTCCCATCCCTATTAGCTTACCCCCCTCCCCCTTCCTTTCCCTTCCCCTTTGAAATCCTCCCGCCTGTCCCCAGGACAGGGCAGGGGGAGGCGGGAGGCGGCGGGAGAATTCCTCCAGATATTACACAAAAGCCTCATGTATCCCCAGTGTCAACCCCAGAGGGCGGCTGAGTAATTTAATTAAGGCAAAGGAGCTTTTGTTTTACTTGCTTTCTTTTTTGATTTTCTCAAGTTTAAGACAAGAAAGAAAAGAAAGAGGGAGAGAAATGTTAGCCCTCAGAGGAGGCGCAGCGATTCAAGCTTTCCGTCTCTGCTCAGTCTCTTATTGAGGAAAGACCATGGGCCTGTCACCCAGAGTCTGTGGGGCTCCCCAGCCTTGGATGGCTCCTCTCCTGCGGCGGTGATTTAAGGGACTGGCACATTCCAAGAATTAGTGTGTATTCTTCTGCAAACACATTCATGCCATTCCCTCCATCTACCCCACACCGTTCTTTGTCCTCCTTGGTATCCATTCCTTTGTGCCTGTGTCTCATCCTCTCTAACTGCTTCCTCCTGCCTCTTCCTTCTCCCATTCACACTGCCTGTTCCCTCTCTCTGTCCATTCTTGCTCTCCTTTTCCTGTGCTCTCAGCATACCCACTTCCGCCCCTTTCTCCCCTCAGCCTTCCTCTCCCCACTGTTCTTGATGAGGGAGCCTAATATTTTTTCCCCAATTAATAACATCTTTATTCCTCTGCCTGTTATTTATTAATTGCAGATTTATCACAACTGATGAAGGAAATCCATGGCAGGGTAGACTCAAATGTGGGAGAAAGCAGTGGCTGCTTTCAAGCATGGTGATGGGCACAGCATTAGTCCACCCCTGTGTTAGTGGCAGCAAATCTCTTCTCCTAGTTTCTTGTCTGAGGAAAAAGAAATAGTGGCACCGAAGGGCTGAAAGCTGTGCTAGATTCATCTCCTCATAATGTTGCGGCAAAAGGACATGGGGATGTTGTATCAGCCCTGTGCAGGGGTGGAGTTGACTGGCAAGTCCTGTTCCTTGCCCTGGGGCCACTTTTAGTGCTGGGCCCAAGTCCAGCTTTGGCCCAGGTCCACAGGGTGCTGGAGGGTGGTAGGGGGGGTCACAGGGGAATGAAGCCCTGAGGAAGCCAAAATTACCCCTGGTGTCAATTATTAAACCTGTGAGCTAAAACCTGGCCCCAGTGCCCCTGCAGCCGAAATGTTTGTCCTTGTTCTCTCCTCATCATCTCCTGAGGGAAGGCTGAAGCACTCACACGACACAGTCCTGCTGGGAGAGAAGGGCTGTCCTCTCTGGGGCCAGGAGGACCACAGAGTCTTCTCTTTGAGGAAGATCTCTTTTCTGACATGGAATCCTGTGCAGGTTAAGAGCTGAACAGGCCTGTTCATTCATGGGATCCCCCTTTGCAGCCCCCAGGCCTAATACTCTTACACAACTTCCTTGGCCCAAGGACTGGGATCAGCCCCAGGGGGTGGCTTTGGGGGACATGTCCTGTGCCATCAGACCAGCAGGGTCCTCCTTGCTGTTGCCCCATCACCACAGCTGGAGAGGACGTTTCCCCTCATTGAGGTGTCAAATAAGTTTTCAGCACTATCCCCATGTGAGCAGAGGCTGCTTACTGCTCACCCTCAGAGCCATGGCAATGTGGGAGTGACAGCAAAGCCCTTGGGCTGGGTTTGGCTGGCCAGACACCCCTGTCCTCCACTCTGCAGCTCAGCGGGCTCCTCACTGACTCCTTGCCTCCACGCCTCTGCTGCCAGGCTACGGCTACTGGGCTGCTTCCAGCCCAGCCCACCCCTGCTTGGATCCCTAAGTCCCACTTTCCCTCTTCTGGCATCCCAACATGCACAGCTAAACCTTCACCATCCCCAGAGCTTGGGGTTGGGGGTGGTGTTTATTTGTCTTTTGGTTCATAATGTCTCTGAACTGTTCACCCTCCTGCCCCNNNCCCCCCCCCCCCCCCCCCCCCCCCAACCCAGTCCCCTTTCCGAGGAGCTGCTGCAGCCCCCTGCCCGCAGAGGTTACCGTGACACGGTGGGGCTGCCCTGAATCTCCCTCACGTCGCAGCTCCCCCCTGCCAGGAGTCTCTTAGGGACTCCACGAGCCCCGTGTCTGTGGCAGCCTTACCTTATTGAAGGGGACATACAGACCAATTAGCTGTTATACAATAGCTCTGGATAGCCAGGCAATGGGACCAAGGGCATTTGCTCAAATTAATAGAGTCTGGAATTGATTTAACTCCAGGCAAAAAAAAAAGAAGGAAAAAAAAAAAAAGGAAAAAAGAAAAAAGGTAATTGAACCTTTAGTATCTCCCTGGTATCTCCTCAGACAAAACAGGACAGGATTTCCTGGTACCCATACTGAATCTAGATGTATACATCAATACACACAGGTAAAAGCCCTTGTTCCAAACAGAAAACTCCGACTTTGAACCGAAAAAACCCCCATATTTTCACTTTTGTTTAGCCCATCTGTACAAGAAAAGATCCTCGCTTTCAGAAAAAATAGTGTGCTCGGCATAGGAGGCCCTTTTCCCTGAATAAGGATTTTATTCATATAATAGAAGGCCCAGGAGTGAGGAGTGTCACGGAACTTCACTGTTTAGAAAGCATGTAAGCTTCCATCTTGTAAGTGCCTCTGCAGCCAAAAAAATGTGCAGCCCAAGAAGATGAGGTGGAGAGTCCTATGCCCTGGGATGGACAGAGCCAGAAGAGTCTCAGCTGCAGAGGAGGAGAGCTACCTGCCTGCAGAGTGAGCGAAGGGCCTTGGGGACACACTTGTTGGGCATAGGGCATACCAGCCCAGCTACCCATCTTGGAAAAGCCCCCACAGCTCCACTGGGGTGACATCAGCTCACATCTCTCTGAAGCCATCTGCCTCCCCCCAGTATGTGCTGCAGACACTGAGCTCCTTTAGTCTGTTAATGACCTCTTCATATGGGTCTTGACACACTTAGAAAACACAGATGAGGAAGAAATGGAATTTTCTTGAGTGGCTAGCCTCTTATAAAAGGAAACAAGGCTGGAAGATGGCAGAGACACGTTTCCTACAGTACATGATGTTCATATAAAATGCATTCTTGGCTCTTTCATACACTGTTTATCCCGCCTGTGAAGCAGGAGGCAGAGAAAAGGCACATAAAACTGTCCACACGAGCTGGCAGTGCTGGAGGCCCTACATCCTGCTAGCTTGGCTCTCATGGCTACCAGGCTGTGTGTCTGTAACCCTTGCTGTTCACTCTCTGTGCGTTACCCTCAGCCTTACATAGAGGCTGGAGCTGAGATCCAGGAACCTCCATAGTGCCACTGATGTTCTATATGAAAAAACAAACCACTTCTGTATTGAGTAGGAATAGGATTAGGATTCATACTTTAATCAACAGCTGGTCACAAATACTAGAAGTGGTTTGCAAGTGATTGTGCAAATTAAAACACTGATGTCATGTTGTCTTGCTTGCTTGCTGGAAAAGTTCAGATTAGGACGAGATACACAAGGAAACATGCAAGTCTCCAGCATTTCACAGATTTTAAGAGCATACAAAAAACACTGAAAAATTAGTAGCAGCATTTTTTGGCCAGTGATTACACTATTGCGACAAAAGAAAGTTCTCCAGCCAGGAAACAGCATCTCTGTCCCCAGCCTTGGTCTGTCTTGCAGTGCAGAGGATCATAGTAAACATTATCATTCCTACAGATAGAAAAGTATTCCTCTCTAGTTGGAAAGCTAGCATGCTGAGCCACTCTTAGTGTATCAGCCAGTGAAAATGACATCACCCAAGAAGGGGCAAAATGCTAATTATCACAATTTTGAATATTACAAATATTTAAAGAGCTTTTGGTGGGGAGTGTGAGAAGATCTGGAGGCTATTGACAGATCCCATTGTTTTGGAAGGCTTTGGATTGACAGTATTCAAAAAGAAAAGCTTTTTTAAAAAAGAAAATAAACCAAACTATGAATTATGTTGTTCAAGAATGCGACCCAAGTAAGAGAATGATGGGAGGGAGGTTTGTCTTCAGGGAGCTGTGATTCCCTTAGACAAGCCTGCCTGGAGAAGTAATTCATCAGGAGAGTAAAACAACCCGCTTTCTGCTGCTTGCTCCCTTTACTGGTACCTCTCTTCTCCCAAACACACTTTGCATTTTTAAAGGGCGAAGTAACGTTGGGCTTTTGCTGTCTCTGAGCCACAGTCAAGCCCCAGAAAGGAGCAGCGGGATCTCATGTGGCCCCTTTTCATCTTGGCAGCTTGTTACTGCTGACACAATGCAGAAGAGAAAGCTCATCCTTTCTGTGCTCCCTCTCTGTCCTGGCACTTCTGCCAGTAGGCATATGCCCAAAAGCATGCATACAGCTTTCTATGAAAAAAAAGAAGCCATAGGAAGTACATCAAGCCAAGTTATACTGTTTGATATGCTGCCTCTATTGAAATAATTCCATGATCTGCTCCTCCAGCGCTGGAGTCAGTCAGCTATTTATCTCTGACCGTTTCCATTAATCACAAGGCTATGTCTGATGGGCTGTGGGGCAGATGGGGGGCCAGGAGGGGAGCAGCTCTACTTGTTGGAAGGTGGGATGGAAATACTTGGCTCCCCAGTCTCGCCACTGCTGGTGCCTCTGCTATACCATAGCCCTCAGAGAGGGCTGGAGGATTAGGAGACTGGGGAGAAGGGTTTGGGAAGAGTGCTGTCTGTGGGAAAGCAGTCAAAGCTGGCAGTTGAAGTTAGCACATGCACTGTGAAATGTCATCCTAGCTCTTCTCTCTCTCTCCTTTCACATACCAGCTTCCCAGAGCAATTCACAAGGGTCTGGAACAAAGCCAAAGCAGCCAAATCAGAAAGAAAACAAGGCATCTGGCACCCAGTACCTCTGCTAAGGGCTGCCTTGCCCCGTGCTTCTGAAGAAGAGCTGTCACACCTGCAGGAGCCAAGGACGACAGTGAACTGCTTTCAAGAATCTTAAGTATCTGATTTTACAAGGTGTGGGGGTTTATTTCTGTGTGCTATGTAAAGTGCAGCAATTTAGCCACACATTTTCAGGGTGCTGACCCTGCAGGCTGAAGGGCTGCAGCAGGCTTTTGCTGCTGCCAGGAGAGGGGCATGGGCCAGACCCAGATATTCCTGTTGCTGCAGTGCCTCCAGAATATGCTGTTCCCTCCTGCAAATCCCCCACCAGCTCCTCTGCTCTGATTCTTCACCCTGCTTGTCTGACCTGGACAATAGGTTCTTCTGAGGACAGTGTGTTTTGGAGGTTTCCTGTATTTTGGATATCTTCCCAAATGTCAGAAGCTGAGCAAAGTCCCTTTATAGGTCCAGTGTTTCAAACAACTGGTGTCTGAAACACATTTATAAATTCCTGCATAGAGTTCTTGAAATTAGGCACCTTAAGCTTCCAAAGACAGCAGACAATAAAAAACCCAAACAACCCAACCTAAAAATAAAGAGTAATGGCAATCGATCTTAAAAAATCCACTTAAACCAAGGAACTGGAAAGGAAACAGTAATTTTACCAAAAGGCCTCAACAACAGTGGTATTTTCATTCTGGTTTGCACACAAGCCTACTATTGATACACCAGGTCAGAAGTCATAAATTTTTCTCACTTTGTAGTGCTGAACTCTCTCAGTGAGTTTGATACTAGAATTATTATTATTTTTTTTAATGGGAAATTCACTTAGAAATTATTAGGAGAATGAAAGGACTGACAAATATGAATTAAGAATTGAATGTACTTTCCAGCTTAAGAGCTGGAAGCTAAAATACAGAATTTTCATAAAAGAGATTCTGAATTTTCTCTTTTAAATATATGTTTTTATTTCTTATAATAGTAAATCTCTGAAGTTTTGGTTTTTTATTTTTTTAAAGGAAGATAAAAAGAGAAGGCTGCTTTTCAGTTTGTCAAAAGCTGAGACAAACCTCATCTAGCTGCAGGTACCCACAACTGCAAATGACTTTCCTGAGAGTCTTCCCTGGAAGGTTAGAGGAAAGAGAGGAATCCTTCTGAGGGGAAGTTAGTATCTGAACAGGACATGGAGTAAAGATACAAAGGGCAATTTCTTCCCTAGTTGCCCACTATTAAATTTGGGCCTGATATTTCTGGGTCTGAGAGATTTTGGCCTGCTAGCAGCTGCTAAATTTTTCTCAAGGAAAAAGTTCTCAAGAAAGCTTCTTCTCAAAACAATCTTGGCAAGCAACTATCCTTTCTCAAAACAATCTTTCTCCAGGTGGTGTTTTGCTTTCCTAGTTCTCAAAACATTTTAGTTGTTTCTCTAATTTAACCAATGGGATTAGAGAGGTGTCATTCCTATTCACCAATCATGTTGTCTGTATCAGAGCACCTTATAAAAAGTAGTAAGAATTAGACAATAAAGCATTTTTTCTATGCTCTTTGCCTTCTGAAATATTTGGAGTCTCTCATCCTTTTTTTTGTGTCCTACAATGACAATTAAAGGCCATGGGAACACAGATTTTAGTAGATTTTGACTAACATCACTAAGATGGAAAACACAGAGAAGTAGGGTCTAAAAACCAGCACAAAGATAGATTGTGGGGACAGCTAGTATGTGATTCTCAGGGTTGACATCAGCATGTGGGATGGGATTGAGCAGGGGTTTAGGACAATGAAGTGTTGATGTCATTTCTGGGATCCTACCTTGGAAATAAGCTTCCCCATTTACATCTTTGGGCCATGATCTAGCTACATGCTTAGAAGGTGAGTTTGTATATCAAGAACAGGAGCCACAGGAACAGGACATGTTGACAGGCAGTCCATTACAGATATGTTCCAACAGATATGTTCTAATTTTGTCAAATCTGCTGGAGACTGAACAAATCTGGTGGCAGGCACACTGAGATGTTCGGGAGGTGGTGAGAGAAGTATTCAATGGAGGGCTCTCACAGACTGCTCACATCAAAGATGTGGGCTGCTGTCAAGCATTTCAAGCCTGGATTTTTTCCTGGACCTGCAGAACTTCTCCCTGGCAAAGCCCTATGAAAATGCCTATGAAAATCAGTCCTGTGGCTGATTGCTGGCTGTTTTTCTAGGAAGAGATGTACCACAGGCCATCTCCCAAGGTGTTCATTCTCTAAGCAGTCACACCCAAGAGAGCTAAGGCCGTCACTGTGGCCCATGGAAGTACTGCCAGCAAGGTTAAGTTCTGGAGTCCCCGTGAAGGTTTCTCTCCAGCTGTGGCACCAGCCTTATCGCCCTTGTGCTTTCCCATGTTGTATTTACCCTCTCAGGTTTCGTGTGTTTTCCTTGGGCTCCCCTTGGTAAACGTTTGGCTGCAGCATATTATTAGGGAAACAAGAGCTTGGTATTAAGTGATGATTATGCAATTTATTCTGACAGGGAAAAACGTGAAAAGAGGAAATTGACATTTGTGATTTTAGTTATGCGCTGACAACTATAATTAATCTTAACTCCAGCAAGTACCAGATAAGTGAATGTGATGGGAAAGCTTGCATTTTCATTGCTGCTGCCTAGGGACAGCTACTTAATCATGGCAATAAAATGACACAAGTTAAGGAATTAAAGTAAGCAGAAACTTTAAGCTAGTTTAAATGCAAATAGAAAAGTAAGACACAAAAGTGCGAAGAAATTCACACGCATAAAAAGCCACAAGTGAACTATATGGAAAAATACCAGTGTACAAGGGTAAAATAGCAAGAGATAATTTTATAAAAGAAAACTAAAAATCTTTCCAAAAATCCAGCTAATGGCAATGGTAAATAGAAACAGGAAAGGGCTGAGCTTAGGTCTAATATACAGAAAAGGCAGAGCAGCTATTTTTCACTGTATTGATTTAAAACTTTTTAGGAAAGTGAATGAAGATCAATCTTTAATTTGTCTTTTGAGGAAGAAAAATTGTTTTTGATATGCCATTATTTTTAAATGAAAATGACTGGTAATTTTGATCAACAAAATGCATCAACCATCTGCAGTGAAGAGGCCTAAATCATCTTTAAACTCATGAAGTGAAAATTAACGGTTTTTGGTAAGTCCTGGTGGGAAAAAAACCAGTCCTTCAGCCCATTTAATTTCTGTTCATTTTGTATCAAATCAAGAGATGGTACCCACTGTCTTCAGGCAAGCGGACAGGCTTGATGACTTCTTAAGGTTGTCTTTCCTTCTGCTTTCCCCTAGCTGTAATTGAATGGAATAGGATACACAGAGTTCCCTTTCTCTTTTCCCACTGAGCTTTTTTCTTCAAGCTTATTTAAAAAATGTGCTTAGTGCAGGGAGAGTGCCTGCTTCACAAATACAGCATTGACTGGGGTCCCAAGCACTGCCATCATGGAGATCTGAAGAAAAGGAAACCAGCTTCTCAACAACATTTCAGAGGTGTTAGTATCACCCTGCATTACATCCAAGGCCATGGGCTCTTCCACAATGCAGGTCTACCTAGAGTTTTGGGTACCTTCTCGCTTCTAGGAGGTAGCTTCTCCCGAAAACCAAATATACCTTAATTTTTCAGAATTTAGTTTGTCACGAGTTACAGTGAGACTGTATTGTTTGCAGCATGTCCTGTTTGGGTGTATCCCTACACCTGACCTGTGGCTCCTACAGCTGGTGGAGAGGAACCCACAGAGCCAGCACTGTTGGACATGTGTCTCACAGAACATACATAGAGTGTACCACTCTATGGAGCACTGCTGGAGTGCCCAACAGTTGGCCCCATGCTTCCTCCAGATCTGAATTCTGAAAATTTTTCCTCTGTCCCATTTTAAAAGAAGTAAATCCACTCACATACATGCACAGATTCTACAACCTATTTGGCTTCTAAATGTCTCATACTAACTCCTTTTGACATCTTAGGCACACAGTCTATATCCAAACTGAGATTTATAAAAACCTTCATTTACAGTCAGACTGTGGAAATGTCAACCACAGAAAGTTGCATGTCCAATGCAATAAATTAAAGAAGAAAAACCCCATTTAAATATATTTATG
This sequence comes from Nicator chloris, assembly GCA_013400495.1. Lineage (NCBI taxonomy): Eukaryota > Metazoa > Chordata > Aves > Passeriformes > Pycnonotidae > Nicator > Nicator chloris. Next base: position 62,977 of record WAAE01018497.1, on the reverse strand, counting down.
ACTAGCATTTGGTTATATTTAGGATAAGCAAATTTGATGCTCCATGGCACAATGCCAAACATGTCAGGGTCAGAAAGAAATTTCCACCACAGCTAATTTCTGCATTACTGCACAATTAGACAGGTGTTTGGTGTGATGTTTAAGCTTCCTTTAAAAAGAAAAGGTAATGGTTGCCACTGAATCTGTTAATGAACACCAGCAGTCTAATCTGGCATTTCATTAATTCCTTCAATCCTGTAACTGTCTTCTAAGAAAGGCCAGTGAAAGAACTGCTGTATTTTTCTTGGGAGTCTCTCCCTGCAAAGCAAAAGACATAAAAGGGACATGTATAGGAAACATGGGAGGGAGGTTCCCTCGCCCCTTGCATCCATTCACTGTGCTATGTGTTTTACCATTAACAAAAATGAAGGCCGTATGTTAGTCCATGGGAATGATCATCCCGGGCAGCAAAGTACACTTTACAACTCTTCTTCTTAAAGATTAATTTTTAAAGGGTCTCTGATTCCATCCACCTAGTGGATAAATCAGAATACAGGAAGAGATTTAAGTTTTTTGATCAAAATCTCTGATTTCTGTGACATGGCTGGAAATGAGGCTACCAGTGCTACCAAGCATCTCCTTGTACAGATCAACAGGTTGCTTTTGCAGGCTTAGAACTGGCTGAGCCTACAGATTGCAGTACCCCATCTAAGCCATGGCACAAAAAGCCTTTTATATACTTAACTTCTACCTCCTGTAAAAGAAAAATCTTCACTGGAATAAATTTTAAAATTGCAACAGAGATGATTGTGTAGCAATGCTGACATTCAAACAATGAGATGCTTTAATAACATGTACCAGAATAACAGTTTGACTGAGGAACCAGATGTTTTGGGACAGATTTAATTGGACATTCTGTGATGTGTTAGATCATAGATAACCAGGTTCATCAGCTCATTTAGGACTGCTAACTCTGCACTTTTTATCCAATTACATGCCCAAGGGAAGACGTTAACTTCCAATAACTTGATGGTTATGGTGTCTCAACAACCCACTGGAATATGGTGAGGGAAAGGAAGTCCTTGCTGTATCTCAGGAAATAGCTACAAGTGGGTTGTGTTGCCCACCCTCTTATGAAGATGGATTGTCAGAAAATGTGCCCTTTTTACAATAGGAGCCATTGAGTAGATAAAGAGAAAATGTGTCCCCAGTTCTGCAAAAAAGTGTGAATTCATAGGTAGGAATTGATTTCAGCAGTCTTCCACTGTGGCTGAATTTGGTTTATGCCTTAAAGGGAAGAGTTGCGGTAGTTATGAAGTTATTGGCAAGGACATTTTTCATGTGAATAGAAGCCTGCTTTGTTTTTAGATCTGCCAAGACTGGCAGCTTCCATTTATTCTGCAACAACCTTGCATAAGGATAGCATTAGAAGGCAGCATTCGAGTCTAGTGGAGCAGTTTATGACTCCACCAGTGGGTCTAGAAGAAAAATTAAAAACTCCAGAGCTGAGTTAGAACTTGACAGGTGGAAGGAAACAGAACCATTTCTCACTGCAGCACAATCTTAAATAACTGTTCATATTGTTGAGAGCAAAACAGAAAAATCCACCCAGCCACATGATTTTGTAGCAATTTCTAGGCTGTACAAAGGTTGTAGTGGGTGCACTAATTATAAGGCCATTTCTTAGTCTTGTAAGTCACAAGCAGGTCTGGACATGAGAACTTCCATGTTGTGTTCTGGGCTTCACCATGTGCTAACTATCAGGCTTTGTGAGGATCTGCCAAAGTGTTGGTAAAATAGAGGTAATGATGCTCATCCACCTGGCAGGGGACAGAGCTGAATACTGAAATTTGGAACAGTGATATTAAGGAGCTGTATGCAGTCTTCATAACTAGCTTAAAAATAGTGTCTTCAAGTCAAGACAGCCCTTTCTACCCACCCTCTCAAAAAAAAAAAAAAAAAAGAAAAAAAAAAGAAAAAAAGATGGAAAACACCATAAAAATATAAGAAATACACAGAGCTCATGATATTTGGCAGTACTACCTTGCAAAGGTTTTAAGTGCTCTTTGACAATTGGAGACCTTATCTGGTCCAAAGTATTTCTTTCTTAGCCCAAGTTTTATTTCAGAAGTAGCTTCTTTAAGAAAGGCTAGCTGCCAGCCCTGGGCATGGTGTATCTGCACTGATGAACAAATATTTGGATCTCCAATTTCAGCAGGACTTGGAGAAAGCACCCCAAATTAAATGGATTAAACATTTCCATCAACATGCATAGCTCAGACAGATAAAGTTAAAAGACAGTTTGAACTGATTCAGAGGCCATGTATATTTCCAAATAAATTCAATTTACTAAGACTGACTCATAAGTGGAGCCTAGTGTCAGTAAGCCTTCTAATAGAAAACGTGCAGTCTTTGTACTTTCTGGGCTGAGTTAGTACCAAACCAGATGGCACTGGCTCTGGGATAAAACAACCAAGTCTCCTTTCCCTGCAGGGACAAATGTGCTGACACTACATAATGCTTACAGGTGTTATTCGATATAACAAACACTAATAACAGACTTTCATCTACAGGAGGACCTTTTCCAAAGGCCTCCAAGCTCCTGAGAACAAATAAACCCCAAACATAATTTACATTAAACAGGCAATATGCCTGACTGAGCCACGTAACAGTAACAAAGTTTGGGAGAAAATTTGGCATAATTTGATCATCCATCTGCAATGCTCAGTGGCAACATCAAGAGCAAGAAAGATGCAGTGGCCTTGTCTCCTGTTCCTTATGCTTGTGACAGGAAGGAATTCGTCCATCAGGGAGAGCTCTGGCAACAAGGAGCAAGCTGCAAGCAGGTTCTTTGCTCTGTGAGCAATCCCTTAGAGAGTGTTGTGACTTGTTACTCATTCCCTTTAAGATATATGATGGCCCTAAGGATTTTTCAGGCTTGGGTGTGATCCCAACCTCATAAAATGTCTGGGAAGGAGGCTCTACAAAGAAGACCTGGCAATCTCTGAGCCCAAATCTTTGGGTTTCCGTCTGGAGGTGAGGTGGTTAGCATTTTTCAAGCAGAATTGACCCTTCCTCCAGCCCAAGCAGTTTCGTCCCTCCATGCAGAGATCCATAGTGAACCTGAAACTACAGGCATTGATGCTGCCTGCTGGGAGCAGCAGCTGAGGTTTGTTACTGTGAGGTTGTGCTGAAACCATTCCTATTCACGGCCTGGACTGTGGCTCCTTACTGGTGGCAGACAAGACATCAAGACATCAGTCTGAGAAAGACAAGGTCTTAATGACCAGAAAAGGTAAAGGCTGTTGTATTAAGCAGTTAAATTGCCTCTTAAAGGTGCAGATTAACTCTCAAGACTCATACAGGGCTAATGCCCATCTCGGAGAGGATACAAAGAGCTGGATCAGAACTACTAATGACCCCTGTCTATTCCAGATGGGTCAGTTTGCATGTAGCTTGCTGGCATAAACCCAGAGACACATAAAGCATCAAGTCTTCAGTCTTTGCTGGAGGAAATGAATTACAAAGGAGATATTAAAGCAATGTGTCTGCACTCATTTTGCATCAGAAAGATGGAAGGAGTTCATTTCAATCCTCCCTCCCCCTGTCATCAAGTGTCCTAACACCAGTGAAATCCCTTTCACATCAGGTCAGGCAGATCGCCTTTCAGCGGCTGCTTCCCGCAGCCAAGAGGGAGAGCAGGGCTGGCCAGGCAGCGGCTGGGAGCTGGGGTAGGCAGCAGGTGCCGAACACTTGTGGATCCCTGGAGTTCCCCAGCCCTGGGGCTGGGCAGCCAGCAGTGGGAAGAGGGCTTCTATCAGCTCCTGCTCTGGATGGGGCTGGGGGAACTCTGCCCTGCATCAGTGTGCATGCTGGGGCAAGCAGGATAGGTGCACGTGAGGGGTTGCTGGGGCACCTGGGATGGAAGGTGTTGCCAGTGCCAAGCCATTTGGGGCTGCAGGAGGATGAGTAACTCGATTGCATGAACAAGATTGGGCTAGACAGGATGAAAGTTGCAGAGTCTGCCCTCTGTGCTGTCACCTCATATGGAGTCTGACTCTTGCATGCCCTCTGCAGCACAGGGTATATGGGGCAGATGGGAAACGCAGGAGAGGTTGTGGCAGATGGGAAAGGGAGGAAAAGCACTGTGTTGAGTGGGGCTGACAAGGGGTGGTGAACCCATGAATGGGCAAAACTCATGGCGTGTTAAACTGCACCTTACCTGCAGTGGTTATTCAGATGTGTTTCTGTGATGCGCACCCACCTAAACACACATTCACAAACTTGCCTGCTGTCAGCCTATTCAAACCAGATGTCATATGGAGCAAAAGGCTTCTTTTGTGTGAAAGAAACCTCGGGCACAGAGCAAAATGAGGTATAGATGGTGAAAGACAGACTTGCAGAGCAGGACCCCACTGCACACGAGGCAGTGGAAGAAGCCATGGCATTGCAGTCCACAGCCTCTGGAGAGGAAAAGCTGCCCAATACCCTTGTCACAGAACAGGGTACATCAAGATGAAGTGCAAAATGAAGGTGAAGCAAGATGAAGACATTGCCAGATAGTATGAATCCCAAGCACGTTTTGCCACTGGCGATAAAAATTAGGGCCATGTTAAATACAGCAGATAAAATATTTGAGGAACATAAATTTCTGTTCCTGACATGAAACGTTCAGCAAAAATTTGGGAAGGTGGCATTTTTCCCTGTGTTCATGGATGGGAATGGCAGATGGATAAAAGAGGAGGTGCAGCCAGTCACAGGAACTTGATGCTCACAGACACTCTTGTGTTATCACTCCTTGGTTATTGCCATGTCCAGGTGCCTCGCAGTACTTAGGCAGCCCAGTCTGTAGCAAGTTTAAGAAAAGAAAAAGAAAAAATGTGTCCCTGAGCATATTAAAAAGGCAGCTTCTCTGCCTTGGGCAGTCCCTGATGGAGGGTGCCCTCCTGCAGCACTGCTGTGGATTTGTCTTTGCTCTGCATGAAGTTTGGTGCACTGTCAGACATCAGATACTGGCTAGACCCCAAAGGACTGTTTGAATGGTCATTGAAGCTGGATAAATTATATTTCTGTTACAGACCATCTGCCCATAATAGAGCTGAAGAAGCTGTGCCACTCAGCAAGTTTCCACTGAATAATAAGTAACATTTAACTTTGTGTGTGAGGAGTAATTTTTAAATTTTTAATCCAAGTCTCAATCCTTACCAACACTGAAAACTTGGATTAAAAAGTTGCAATTGAAACTCCAGAGGTGGAGGGGTATTACTATCTCCGCTGTTGCTTAGTAAAGCTGGGGCAGTGAGAATTCTAAATTGGTCCAGAGGGAGCCATGCTTGCCTTGCATGACCTGCTTGTCTAACAGCAGACACAGGACTTTTCTGGTTTAGTTCTTCATAGAACATGCTGGGATAAAAGTGTAATAAAGAGAGGCAGTGGATCTTTGGTCTTGACTTATGTCCAGAAGATCATGGGAATGTGGGACAATGCACTATTGTGCCACTATTACTTGTTTGGAGGACATGGATTCCATAACTCAGATGTTCCTGAGACCTAGCGTTATTTCCTTTCTTTTTCTTCACCTTAAATTTACAATGACTGCAACTATTTGTCCTGCTGCAGCTTCAAGTTCTCCTTGGCCTCATTTCTCAGCTTGCCAGCTCTTAAGGCTGAGTCTGAGGCCGGACCAGACACAATGAAATCAGGCCAGCTGAGCAGCAGTGAGGAACTACAGATTTTCAGATGGGCTCCACTGAATCTGAAACCCAAAACTTCTGGCAGGGATTGAGGAGAATAAAAACATTGAATAGCAGAGTCCTACAAATGTAACAGTGCAAATGGGACATAATATTTAAAACCAGCAATGCTATTTGTGGAGAGAAAAACAAGAATAATTTGTACTTAGGCTTTGATTCAAGTTGTCCTTTAGTGCAATAATTCAATTAGAATAACATGAATTGTTTGCCCATTCCAGAAAAAAATTAGATTTCTCTTTAGTTTCTCTTGTTCTTATACCAAGGGTATCACTCATGCATCCAAACCGTCTCCTCATTACCTGAGAGGAATATTCCTAATTTCACCCACATCCTTTGCCTTTCCCTGGGATATATAATAAAGGAAAGAAAATGTGCCTGGCATATTGCAAAGCCTAAAAACCAGGATTGCTCATCTTATTAAACACAGGCAAAAGATAAAACTTTCAACCTCAAATTTTCTGGGTTCTGGGGCAGGATTTCATACTGCTCTGCAGTGGATGATCTCCAAGGGCTTAACAAGAACTTCTCTGGTTTGGAGGCTACAAGGAAATATCCCTCAATATCACATATCAAACTAGACTCCTTTTACCCATGCCAGAGGAGTGGAGCTGTCAATGGCCTCTCTCTTCCTGGGTTGTTTTTTTTTTTTTGGTGATACAAACCAGCCACAAAAACTCCCTCACTACCTAATTTTTCCATTGCAGAGGACAAATGTTCCTACCATTCATTTTCCACAGGCATTTACTTTTACAGTACAGCTACTTCTCACACATGAAGAGTCATGAAAGGTGTTGCTGGAAAAAGGAAGAGGCTTGGACTTCTGGTCTTCTATTTTCCCATTTGTGGTGGGATCTCTTGTTCCTTGAGAGCCTTGTTTTGATTGATCAGTTTGAAAGCGAGGAAGAGAGAGAAAACACTAACATCTACCAGATACACTCCCAAATTCTTTGATTTGTATGTGTAGAAGCATCACCAGGAGTCACTGGTATGGGAAACTTCTGCTCTGCCTCTCTCAGGTTGCTACGAGGATACCTTGCCACCAGAAATGGAAGCTTTTCCTCTGCAGGCTGTAACCTTGCATTTTTGGCAGAACCAGGCACAGACACTGCAGAGCTGACACTCTTTATCAAGAAACCTTGCTCGAAAAGCCATGGCAATTTTATTCCTTCGAGCCTATTCCTTTCAGAAAGGAGACTCAGGGTTCCTCTGCAGAGATGTAATGCACTGCTGACCGTGACACAGTCCCAGCTGGACTGACATTTTTGAGAGAAGGGGAAGAAAAGATAAGCTAAGTGGTGAACCCTTGGTGCCAGCAATGTGCATGTGGTCACCACAGGGGTGGTTGATGGGTTGGTTTGCAGCCTGTGAAGTAAGGGCGGAGGTGGACCTTGGCCCCCACCATGGAAACACACCTGCTTGCCCAGTATCAGCAGAGCAGGAGGGCTGTGCTGTTGCTAAAGCTGTGCCTGCAGGCAAGGTCTGCTGGCCCCAGTGGTGCAGACTTGAATAAAGTGTTGCTCAGGTGTTGCTCAAGCAGATTGCAACTCAGCGGAGCACACCAGAAGGCTCACACTGCAGTTTCCTTGGGAGCAGAAGTGGTCTGGGAATGCTGATGGTGGGCTCTCCTTGGGAGATGAGGGTTATAAATCCAAGGACATGACCTTCTAAACAAGGCCGGACTGCTTTCAAGGTCTGCGCTGTAAACGTGCCCTCAGTGCTGCATGGGTGTAGGGATGTGCTGGCTCCAGGCAGCAGCAGCTCAGACACCTCCTCCCTTGTAGGATGGGAATACCCACAAACTTGATAATAAGTTTTCAGTAAAAAATGCTGAGATGATATGAGAGAAACAGGAGAAATTATCACAGTTAAATTATTACTGGAAAGATGTCTTTGATGAAGACTGTAGAACTAGTAAAAGGGTACAAGATTCTTCTCATCCCTGTGTTATATTACTTGGTCTGCTTTTAAAATGTCTAGGCCACTTTAGCTCTGAGATGTCAACCCCCTTCTAGAGGGGCACAAGTCAGGAACTGCAGAATGAGGGCATCCAAAGTGGATAGTGATTTGCAAAACCTTGGATAGAAACCAGTCTTTCAAAATAACAATTATTACTTCAGGTGTCTCTTTAAACACTGATATATATATTTTCATTGTTTTTCACTAAAGTTTAGTGGTATTGGCAAATCAAAGACTTGCTTTTTCTCATCTAGAAATGCAGAGATGTTGCTATTTTCATAGAGGTTGGAAAACAACCCTACTAGACTTCTGCAAATCTATTTGTTTCTCAAGTGAAAATGATGTCTCTGCTGTGCAGGATGCTCATGAATTCAATGGAGTGTGATTTAGGAACTCCAGTTTATCAGTAGGGTAGCACCAGAATGCAATGTTTTTCTAGATTAAAAGCTTCAGTAGTCTGTATTTCCTGTTTCGAGAAAACTTCAATAGTTTGTGTTTCCTGTGTTAGAAGAAAAAACCACCAAACTGTAGCCTTTTAGATTTGGTAGTTTTTGGTTTTGACTCTTTAGTTCTAGTCAGCGATGTTGAAGAATTGCTCTCAGAACTTGTAATGTTGATCTGATCTTCTGACCTGCAAGCTGCAGTGCTGAACATAGGCTGGAATCGTCATAAGAGAGATACCTTATAATCAATACAGCTAATGAAGGATCCTTTTGTTGCAGGACTCTTTTTGTGAAAACTGTATGCTCTTCACCATTTTTCCTGTCCCGTGTGGGTGGTCAAATCTGGAACTACAATGTGAAAAAAAAAATAAAAATCAAACCATTTCAAATGCAAGGAATTTTAAGTTCACAGACTGTGCTCATTGTCAGTAACAATTTCCTGTAGAATAGTGAAGAGAAGTTTTTTTCTTTCTTAGTAAAAGTGCCTCTCCACTATCTATTTCTTGGCTTGCTATGCTGGAGAGATGTACCCCATTGAAGAATTCAGAAAAGTAAGTTTTCTTTTAAAAGCTGGTTAAAATATGTAGCTTAAGATAATATTGCCTTCCTCCCTCTCCATCCTAATACCAAATTTTTTTTTACCATGAGAACTTTGTCTTTTTGTTGAAAAAGAAGCTCAAACATTATTCCATTAAAAATTACACTTTCTAAAATTCAGTGCTGAGATACATTTTTTCTTATAAGCAGAGTTTAAGAGAGCATTTGGAATAGCAACACACGTTCAAAATTCTGTTTAGAAAAAACGCAAATTCTAACCAGTCATTATCCACTGTTAAATGGAGTAAGAGCTGCCACCTGCTTCCCAAACACAGTACTGTTTGCACTTCACAGTAATTCCTGAGAGGCTGGCACGTGTGGTAGCGGGGCTTCTGGAGAAGGCTCCAGTCCCACTGTTCCCACACACTGTCACCGCAGGAGCTGTGCTTGTGGGGTTCAAGCAGAGCCCTGGTATCAGCTGGGGCAGAAAATGGTCCTGACAATGCTGTGCTACATGCACAGTACTCGTGAGTTTACTGCAACCCTGTGCAGTCTTCCCACTCCTAGGTTGAAAGAGTAAAACTCCGAGGAATTAGAAAACTAAATTTCAATACTTAGAAGAGCAAAGCCTGGAGATTATTTCTTTGTTTCCGTACATTGCCGTCTTTGACTTGCTCTTGAGAGGAAAAGGTAGATTTGTAATTCATCTTTTGATTAAAATTTATTGAATTATATAGCACTTATTGTGTTCTCTGCAGGAAGATGTCATGTCTAATGTATATTTTTCTTTCAAGTGTGGTAAATCAATAGACACATTAAATTAAACACCCTGAAAATATGCCTACTAAGTATATTTAACTTGTGGGTGGCACTTCTACTTGAAAAATCCAACCTCATCCATACTCCAACCCCCTTCCCGAACCTGTCCCAGAGGTTATTATAGTTATTATATTATCTTTTGTTTTTTAAATCAGAGGAAACATGGCCCAAATTAACCAATGTGACTGAACATGCAGATATGTTTCCTGTTTCCTTCCTCCTTGTTATCTTACTTTTGTGAGCTCAGAAATATGCCCACCAGAAACAAGCAGGTCTCAGCTGCAAGCAGCTGGCTCTCTACTGCTGCAAGAAGTCCCAGGCCAGGGCTGAGAAACTGTGTGTGAGAGTGGGCCAACTTCTTCTCCTCTTGCCTTTGCAATGTGCTACCATTCTGTGTGTGGGCTTTGATTAATGTACCCTACTGGAGGCAGTCCTAGGAATTTTTCAGCAGCTTCAGATAATTAAAAATGAATAATGCCTTTAGCACAATAACCCTTGTGCTAATTGCTTGGATATTAAGCTACATTCCTTTCACTTTGCCCTTGCACTTACAGATGCTTGCATTAACATTGCAGTGGTACTGTGGAAGTGGTTAGGGTGAAAAATAGAAAAGTTAAGACATCCGGCTACAAGAAACCAGAACATTTGATATTTGGTGTCATGTGGAAGGCAGTGTGGGACACCAATAAACAAATTTCTTGGCTTTTTACAATAACACTATGACCTCACGCCAAATAACCATGGTAACTAAAAGTCTACAGATCAAAGCATTCATCCTGCTTGGTCACTAGGGTGAACAAGGCAAGATGCACCTCAGCCCTGGTCTCCCACTAAGATGTCCATGTGCATCGATGCTTTGCTCTGCAGAGGTCCACAGGGTGGCCAGGTTAAGCCTAAAAGGGAGGAAGGTTTTCTGCTGTGAAGTGAAACCCACAGGTTTAGGTCTCAGCTTCAAAGTCAGGGTGGATTTTAAAGCCTTTCCCCATAGCTTTGTCATGGCACTAACATAGCTGGCAATATGTGCTCAAAACTCAATGGTGGGGACCTTGAATATTGCTTATGATACATGATCAAGTTTCAATATCAAATTCACACAGATCATAAAAATAAATCTATGCTTTTTGATGTTATTGTCAGTAATGTCTCAAGGAGAGCTCTGAATGGAGCAAGAGAATAATTTCATTTCCACAAGAAGCGAAGGATGATTTCAGTCATCAGAAATATGTGGCAGGAGAAGGGTATGGAGGGCGTGTCTCGGCAGGGATGGAAAGAAGAAAGGCCCCAAAGCACATGGACAGAGAGACACTGAGGGAAGCTGCTCCCAGCAACAAATGAAATTTTGAACTTTTCATGAACAGAGCTAAGAAAAAACTACAACTGGTTGTGTTAGCATGTTACACAGAGACTGAAGGAAAACAGGAAGGTCAGAACGGAGAGTAGATGCAATAAAGGCTTTTATTCATCAGTGTAGGAAGTATTCTGAGCTTTCATAGACTGGACCATACCTGAAACATGTATTTTCTCTGAAGACCTGTACCCCAGCACATCTGGAACTGATTTCTAGGAGAAGCCAGAGGCAGTTTGCTTCACTCCCATATGAGGATGCACCTGTGAGAGGCCCACGAATCACCTTAATAAAAGTGAGCATAAAAAGGGTCATGGGCTTGTGCGGTGGGGAACCCATGTGGGGAGCTCAGATGCTTGATGGCGTTACAGTACATCACCTGAGCCCTCCTGATCCAGCATGTGCCCTCAGCCATCTCTCAGCTGAGGCAGTATGTGCTCCCTCACTCTCCCTGCCTGCAGCTCAAGCCCTGGGGACCTCCCCAGGTGTGCTGTGGATTTGGGGCAGCCAGACAGCTTGGCTGGTGTGTGAGCCTTGTGACTCTGCCTGAGAGGGTTTTGGTGGTGCTGTGTGGCCAAGAGAAGCCACAACTATTCGTCAGCAGCAAAGCTTGTTTCACATTATGGGCCACTGTCTTATTTTGCACTTACACAAGCTGGGGAGAGAGAGGGACATTAACAGGCAGGGGGAGTTTGTATGCCTCTTGTTCATCCTCCATGAATCCAGGAGGGTGCTGAGTTAGGGACAGCAGCCAGAGCCACTAGAAGTTTCACAAATTGTTTTAAATCTTGTGAAGAACAGCTGCTGCCAATATCTACTCACTCCATTAACGGATTTTGAATCGGGGTCTGATTTTCTTCACTCTTACTGTCTTGCCCACTCTACCAAAGTCATCTTCCTTCCAAGCTATTGATCTTTTCATTTGGTATTTCCCTTCCTGCCCTGTGCTGTGGCTGCAGCCTAGCAGATGAGTGCCTGAGGTGGGGAGAATGCTGACTAGCTGTGGAGGAGCAGCACGGGTCAGGAGCTTCATGTGGGGGAGTTTGCAGCAGCATGCACCGCAGAGTTTGGGCTGCAGAACTGCAAAGGGGAACAAACAATTAGCAAAACAGACTGAGAAAGGAATGAGAAGGAGGGGGAGATTAAGCCACTCTTTTTTTCAGTATATAAGCTGAACCATGTTGCCATCATCTGAATACGTAGGTAGATGAAATATTATATATCTGTGCAGAGGTATGAGAATGAATTGAAAAAGATTCAGGAGGCCTAATCTTCTCACTGTCTTTGATTGCCACTGTACATTATCACTGGAAGGTGTTTCTATCCAGTTCAGTTCCTCTCAGGAGATGCTACATGGCTTGAACAGATTCAGGGAGACTTCACTTCCACACTCCTCCTGATCTGTTCTGGGAAATGCTGCTCATCTCTTTTGCTTCCCCTTATCCTGATATGCTCTTATTGGCTGGGCCCCACTCAGGACTCCTAACTGTGGAAGTGAGCAGTGTAGCTGGCAGGCCCAGTCCTGGCAACTGTCCTGTAAGATTTTTTGGATGAGATCTCATGTGCTGAGCACCTCATGGCACTTTCTGGAAGCCACTGTGGCTGCAGCTGTGCAGTTGCTCCAGTGCCCAGGAGGAGGGTGTCAGCACTTGGGAACGTGGATGACGTGCCCACCTTTAGTCACAGCAAAGACATGGTACTGCCTCCTTTAACCAGAGGGCCTTTGCTGTTCATTCTGGGGCAGCCACTTAGTCCAGGGAAAAGCGCAGGTAAAGCTGGGCTCAGAAACCAGACTGGTTTAATGTGGAGGTGTAATGAACGTGTCATATGCAGAGATTTCAGTCAGAAGCAGAGTTTGGCCAACAGCAATGGAGAATTTCTTTAGTCAGATAGATTCCCAAGATTATACATTCAAAAACATCCATCACTGAAGCAACCAGAGGCCACATGTTACGTTTCCTGTCCCCCTCATGTTAGCGTTAGAGGGCCCATCCTTGTAGCTCTACACACTTCACCTGTAGGTGCAGTTCCTTTGCACACACATCTCACAAAAGGCAAACCAGCTTTTTCCTTTCCCTATCACACACTCGCAGCCCCCCGGTGCTTTCACATCCACAGTCAGTTTTCTGGACAAAACCTCATCCAAGTCCTCCCGAGAGCCTGTACGCACCTTGGCTTCTCCTTGGCTGAAAATAAATCTGCCGCGTTTGGAGCGTTTCCTCCCCGCGCCATGTGATTCTGATTTCACTAATTAAAGTTAATCTGATAAAGGGAGGAACTGCGGGGAAGAACAAGAGCAAAGGGGCAGGCGAGCAGGGGTCACCCGGCGTGCCACAGGGAGAGGGCCTTGTGGCCGGGGAGGCGCTGCAGGGCGCGCAGGGGAGCGGCAGGCCGAGGCTCTTCATCTGTTTGGCCCACGGGCCGCGCTGAACTGCCGGCCACCCCGGCTGCCCGGCCTGACCTCCCCGCTGCCCTGCAGCACAACCAGCGCTCGCGAGGTGGGACCTAATGAAAGGCAGCAGGGAACGGGAGGAGTGCTTCTGCCTCCTGATCACATTTATCCGGAGCAAAACGAAATGTAGGCTGGCTCGGGGGATGAGTAATGGATAACAGAGCAGCTGCTCATGTCCAGGCCCCTAGTCTGGGTGGTGCCTGGAGGGCAGCACTTGGTGAATTCCTTGCCATCTGATGGTGGTTGAAGGGTTTCTGTAGGAAATGAACACTTGGGTTTCAAGATAAAAAGTACCTTCTGTGGACAAAGTGGGGTAAGGGAGCAGTGTGTGGGGACAAGTATCCCAAAGAGAGCAAAACTGTCGCTCATGGCTTTGCCGCACACAAAGCTACTTCCCTCCAACTCTCCTAGCAACACCACCATGTGGAAAAAGCACACTGACACACAACAATGCAGCTCAGTGGGAGAGACACCTGACAAGATGTCATGTCTACCCTGAGAGCAGGCAAGGCCATGACATTCCACCTCATTGTTCAGGGTGTTCTCCAAAGAGCAACAGATTTACAGTGGGGGAGATCTTCAGAGAGAAATGGCCACTCAAGTCACACACATGCCTGCATGGACTATCAGAGGATGACTACTGAAAAGCTGGGAAATGAGGTAGAAAGACCTTACTTATTTTTCTTAATTTTTGAAATTACCTTGTTGTTGTTTAGGACTAATTTGCTAGAATTAATTTGCCTGAGCATAATGCAGTAAATCAATCTAAAAGCATCAGAGATTAACTTTGTCCAGCTTCTGTCTGGGCAGCAAGCAGCCATAGGTGGAGCTGGGAGCAGAAAGGCCTCTTGCCCTAAACCTACCAACAGAGATGTTTGCAGAACCTCTCTGCTGAGGCTTGATATTCACACGCAGCTAGAGATTTCCCACTCCTCTGCTTTCTTTAAATGGCTGGTACGTACATCAATTTCGACAGCACCCCTGCCCCGCCTCTGCAAACTCCCTTCATTGTTAACTTGTTTAAATTAAGCACAAGCATGGACAGGATCAGCAAGCAGACGTCTGTTTTATTAGTGCTTCTACTTCAAATGTCAGTCTTAGTCCTTTCTTGCTGGGCTCTGATCTCTCATGACAATTTGATTAACTTTACATTTCCTTTTATTGTTGGAGAAACATTTGGAAAATCTTAACATATCCTACTGGCTGGTTCTGAGACCAAGATGGTGATTATGTCCATGCTTAGCATCATCCATCAAAATCAGGCATCTGACAGTCAGACCACCTGAAAAATGTGTCATTCCTGAGAAGTTCACGGGCCATAAAATGTTTCTTACTTGCGAACAATCACAGGACACTCCTTTTTCTCTCTACAGCAATGCTTTCACTAGGAAATGCTTAAACATCTTCATTAGAAGGAAACATTTTCTACTTTGTACTGGTTTTCCCAGATAAGAGGACCTTCTCAGTTCCCACCAGTTAGAAACTGCTATCTGGGTTTTTCCAAGAACCACGTTCCTGCCAGGACTCCCTGATGGGAACATACTGTTGATGAGGAACTACCAGGATATGACAGATCCCAGGGAAAAGGATGCTCCATTTCAACTTAACAGAACAGCTATGAACTCTTTCCCCTTTCCTCTTGCTCACGCTAATCTAATATGAGTCTCAAGCCTCTGGCACATACTCATGGCTACATTTCTGCTGGCCTCTGAGCTTCTGGATTATGGCTCAGCTCCAGAGTGTCACGGCACCAGTGGAAAAGGCTGGAAGAGAGCCTATTTTTGTCTTTATGTTTTAATACCAGGATCAGAAATAGAAGTGGTAAGAACCTCATGGAAAAAAATCCCCATTTCCTGGCACTTTTGATGGAGTTAATTACCTGTAGAAGTTTAAATTCTTTCCCTTGCATAATTTTCAATAATTTGAAGATGTAGATACTGTCGTTTTGAAAAGCCACACCAGTTAAGTTTATTTCTGAGGTTATTGAGACGAATTCCTCTTCAGAAAGCACTGAGAAGTCACAATTAAGCTGACACCATAAGGCCGTGATAAATCTACCCCACACCTAAGCCACATATTTATCTGTTCAGTAAAAGCTAAAACCAGTGTTATCATATTATAGTCACTCAAAAACATATCTGGGAAACTTGGTCTCAGGTCCCAGTTCCTGACAAGACCTCTCAAGGCCTCAAGAAGTACCAAGTACTGAGGGTCTCTTGATAGTTACTCGTAAAAGTTAAGCCTCGTGTCAAACTTCAGGGTACGTGTGTCTTACAGCACACCAATCCCAATGTTTCTTATGGGATTTGCAACTGCTGCTGAACACTGTAAGCTGATGATCCTGGTACCAGGAGTCCCTTGATAGATAACTGTAATATTTTTATTCTGCTCTATAATTTTCAGTCCCTGGTGAATTCCTGCTTCAATTCTCTAACATTTGTAATATTTCTCTGCCGAGACATGCTGCCATTTCAGACTTCAGGAACGAATAGCTCTCTTCCCACTCAGAGGATAATTATGACTAGCTATAAAATAAGAGCTGCTTGAATTTATAATAAAGAGTCTCAGACTCTAACACCTCTGCAGTCAAATCCCTGCAATAAAGAGGTCTAAACCCTTGAGTAACGCTTAGGCTCCTTATACCTCCAAATATCTGTACTTCTATTTTACAGTACTAAACCTTTCTTCAAAAAGAAAGCAAGCTATAAAGGAAAGAAGAAACTACAGCTGTGCTAGAGTTAAAAAAGAGAGCACACAATGAAAGCTGGAATCTGGCCCCTTATTACCAGCTCTCCCTGCCTGAGTTCCTATAAACCCCAGGCCTAATCCAGTATCTTGCTTTCAGTGCAATGGGTGCTGGGAAGGGTCCAGCCCCACTGTCCCAGGGAAGTGATAAAACCCCATGTGCCAGTTAATGCACTGCCTCTTATAGGCCCATGCAGCAGGTGAGCAATTATCACTTGCAGCCCAGCTTAATGCTTTACAGGGTCTGAGAACTGTTTCCAATTAGCCTCAGTGTGCCATGGAAATGAACTCATTTGTGTCACCTTGGCTTGCAAGTGGACTGTGAGAACTGGTGAAACAACTGGAATTGAGTACAGGTGGCACTTCACCTCACCTCCTGCTCCTTGGCACCTCTTCTTCTGGGGGGGCTATATTTGATGGAAGAAAATACGATGGAAAAACCATTTTGATCCATAACCAGAACCTGGGGCAGGGCTTGATCCATCCCCAGAGTCTTGTCTCCATGACACTTTTCCGGGCTGGTTCTCTGTGTCCCAAGAAACAGGCTTCCAAGCACTTCCCTTTGGATTATTTAGTAATCTCATGAGGCTTCTCAGCATTTGGCCTCTAAAAGCCTCTTTTTATAAAGAACTGTGTCATATGTGTGTTTTATCTGTGAGCCGTGTTTAATGAATGCTTTCAGACATTATGGGCCGATTTGGAGCCTGCTGTAAAGCCAACACCATTCCATCAAGCTTGCCACAGTGTCGTTACTGCCAGACATTTTCTCTTAAAAGGATGTTCTGAAAGTTGATGTCAGGGCTAAAATTAGGCTCAATACTTGCAGGGATACTTCTGTGATCTGATCTCCTTATACAACTTCAGTGCCCATGAGTGGCGTGCATATCAAAGGAACTACGATCTCGTGGACAAAGACCAAGAGGATTGAGGAGCTCTCAACTCTTTTCTGAGCTTCAATATGAGGAGTTCTGTGTCACTTTGAGCACATCACCTCATCTCTCTGTGCTTCAGTTTTCTGCCTTCAGAGGTTACAGTAATCACACTTCGTTGAGATTATATAGTTAAACACATTGTGATATTATTTAATGTCAGTGTTGAAGAGATTTCTTTCATTGATAGCTTGATTTTGAACTTGGTGAATTTTGCTTACATGAGCTTCTTATATCACCTTACTCCTGAAGAAGGGAGACAAGAGATTAGCTGATTGTGATGGTCTATCCATACAAAGTTATCTGTAAAGGACTGATTAATATTTTAGGGATAGTGTGCCTGTGTGTTATATCTGGACAAAATATAAGTGAAAAAGCCAAATGAGGCCCTCTTATTAAAAGATCCAGTTCTATTGAAGAACTGATTTTAAATGACTGAAGAAGAGACTCCGAGTTGTTGATCCTGCTTCTGTGGCCTGTACTCTGAATGTAAGGTTACCACAGCATGTAGGGGTAACTGTGGGGTCTGAGCTGTAGGCAGATGGCCAGAGATCTAACCTGAATTCCCAAGATTTATTGCCATTTAATTGTTTGCCTTTTTTTTTTTTTCCCTCTATGAGCAACACATAGCTGCAGAGAGCCCAATCCTTTTAGTTCCCTCTCAGGGACCAAAATGCCACAGCAGCATCATGGAAGGCTTGTGCCCGTCACTGCAGGAATTGAATTAGCAGCAGTAAGGACAGTCAGGGGCTTCTGAACAAGCCCAAGCAGCAGGAGAGCTTTCGGCAGCACAGGGCCAGCCCCGGGGGTGGCCCTGCACCAGGGAGGGGAACTTCCCAGAACTGGAAATGTCAAAGTGCTTCACAAGGAGAATCCGGCCCGGGCCCAAACTGAAAATGTCAGGCCGAATCTGAACGGCTCCAAATTTGGATCTGGATGTGAAATCTGTGGCTTGGGACCATTTCTGGTTTATATTTAAGAAGTTAATTGTCTCTTTGCCATGGGTAGCGAAGTGTCGCAAGAACGGACATGGAAGCAGCAGATTGAAATCTGTCAGGATTCTATTTTGCAGTAGTTAGAGAAAAACCTTCTTTCCTGGATGCAGGGAACAAATTTTGCCACATCTGCAAGCCAGGGAAAATCACTGGAAACTCTGGAGTGAATAATTATACACAAATGTTTACAAAAAAATAAATAAGAAGAATGTATGCATAACTGAAGAATAACAAATGACATGTGGCCAACCCCCTGAATAGCTACTAAAGCCTGGGACTGGGGTATGCAATTTTCACATCATTTGCAACCTTGGGCAGCTAGAAAGGGTGGGGAGCTGATATTAGTGCAAAACGGCTGCTCAGTACCTCGTATTTATAGTAAATTTCCAGTGGTCAGGGAAACAGATCACACAAATTCAGCCTGAGAAAGGATAGAAAATGCCCAGGATAGCCAGTTTCCTGGGTATTCCTGGCCAAGAGAGAGGATTTGAGCAGTATACTTGCCTGCTTCAGGCCTGGGTATGCCCAAACCCATCACTTCTGCTTTCTACTTTCCTTGCTTGCTCTAAGGCCCTACAGTCTGTTCATATTCCAGAGACATCTTCTGTGTCTTTTTTCTTCCAAGGAATGAAAGGTTCCATCTCCCAGTAGATATTACTTCCTTTCATGTATTTGCTCCCAGCCTACTTACACATCTCTGGAGGATGGGGTCTGTTCTTCAGAGCCTGCAGGACTTTTGCTTTGGTTTCGTGTTTTGCAGAAAGCCGCTAAAACCTGAGCTCTGGGTTCCCTGGGCAGCTTGGGTTCCTCAGGGTTCCTCCAGGATCACAGCCTTCTCTCTAGGGCCTTATTTCTCTCATGAAGAACCTCAGGCTTGCCTGCTGCTAATCCTGAGTGAGAAAGAAGTACCGAAACTGCATGTGAGCAGAAGAGATTTAATTTCTCCTGCTCTCAAAAGGAGATGTAGGAGAGGTCAGCTGCCTGGTGCAATCAACATCATTCCACTGTCCCCAGGAGAAGGAGTCCCTTGGTGGTTTACTCCTCCCAAGGCTAAAGTAATGAGTACCCAGCAGTGACAAGAGCAGGCTGGAAGCTGTACCATCTCTCAAGGAGAGTGAGAAAAATAATTCCTGCTCATCTTTGGAGTTACAGAGTAACTCCAAAGATGCCCGTTCTTACTAAGTAGCAGAGAGCTGAGCTTTTGGAATATGGCAGTATTCCTAAGCATCTCTCTGCTCCACCCTGTGGGTTGCTGGGACCAGTTTTCCATTTACTGGCCCTATGAACAATAAAGACAGAGAGAAAGCCAATTTGTGAACTATCAGAGTGAGTAGCTGTAGCTTTTTCAGAGCTGGTTTTATGACAGGTTGTTTCTGGGTAACTCTTGGCTGATGCAAGGATTTGCCTGACGTAGAGTAAATGAGACCACGGGGAGGGCTCGAAGCAATCAGATGGAAGCAGCATCCCACTTTCCCCTTGTCCTAGTGATAGCTGGCATTCAGCTGGAGCAGGTTGGTGACAATCTCCTGGGGGATTTGAAGTGATTACATCCTGCTTATAAAAAATATATTATGCATGTATGTGGAGAAGAGCTGTTGACAGCAAATCGGAGAGTAAAGCAGAACCACATCAGCCTGTGGAACCGGCCTGCAGAAGATGATGCATTACGACTTACATTGCAGGGATTTCCTCTTTGTTACTGCCCAGTAACAGGGCTAATTGCACACATAATTTACATCTAGGTAGGAAAGCATGCAGGATGTGGAAGCCACATAATACTCTTCACCTTCTCCTAACTCACAGCTGACTGCAAGAGGACAAAATTACTACAAGCTGCATCTGAAAGTAAACAGAGTGTTTTAATTGCAATGTGACTGTGGGGCTCTTGGATAAGAATTCAGTTTTAGCTAGAAATGGGAATGATCTTGGGCTAGATTTTCTCCAAAATTAAAGGCTATTTTGATCTGGGATTTTCAGGCAGGCCATTTGAGAACCTTTTCTGTCAGACCCAGGGTGAGATGCAAACACTTCCTCACCTCTCCTTCTAACCAAGTTCAACAGACATACACACCGACACAAACCCAAATCAAAAACCTGCCAGGTGCAGCAGTCTGCACTACAGTTCCCCTCCATCACTGTCAGGCTGCAGACTGTGATGTCTTGCCAAGCCACCAGTGCTAACTGGAAGGGAAGTCTGTCCCATCTGATCACAAGTATTCAATGCTGACACAGTATTCAATGCATGCAAGCCTGGATGCTGCTGAGGAGCAGGGGTCCACAGGGTTCTTCTCTCCCTCTCTCTGAGACAACAGAGCTCTATAAAAGGTGTTGAGGCAAGGAACATGATCCAAAAAAACGACTTGGAGAAAGCAGTAATTTTTGAGATCCTGCCTGTTCTGCAGGGTTGGAAAGTTTTTCACTGCTTATACATGATTTTTCATTTTCTTATTTTTCATTCTTTTTTTTTTAAACTTCTTTTTTTCACTTCTCTCCTTTCACATCTTCTTTCTATTCAGGCAAATGCAAAGGCAGCTTTCAGAACCAAAAAAGTGCAGAATTGACTGCCAAAGGAAAAAGTGCAATATTCCTCCAAGCCCATACCTTCTCAGGTGATTTCTCAGTTTTGTTCAAATAAAACCCCCAAATAATAGACTGTTATTACCAGCATTTATCATTAGGTTTTCAATGAAAGGAGACCATAAATGACACCATTTTCATCAAAAATAACAAAAACCCCGGAGACAACAACGCAAAAAATCCCCTCAAGTTGAATGAGAGTCCCCTATTTAAAGGAAAAAAACTTTAAATATTTTCAGCTACTTCTAGGAATGACTGACTGGCTTCTGCTTTTATCTGAAACTTGGGCTTGGTTTTTAGCTTGTCAGGTTTAGAGCAGGCAGCAGAACATACCGATCTACAACACCAGGCATGTGAGAACACAGCAGGCAGGATGCAACTACCAAGATTCCTGGTTCTCAGAACTACCTGGATTATAAAGAATCTGATAACTAACGGCAGTGACAAGATGGTACATATTTGGCCTGCTTCTTTTGACCCTGTGGGCATGAAAACCTTCTGTTTTCGGTGAAAAGAAGACTCAGTGGCTCAGAAATAAGGACAAAATAATGTTTTTGCCCCAGCAGAGGATGTTGAGGCTGAATCAGCAGCTGTTCCTGCATCACCTTCTGGGTGCTTTCACAACGTCACAGCTTGCTCCCTTCCAAGTCTATTATTTGGCATCTCTTGGAAAAAATCAATCCATCCTTGGAACAGCTCTTTTCACTTTGCTCCTAAACTTAAGATGTAAAATCCCATTTTCTTGGAAATCCATAGGAACATTGCTACTAACTCTCTTCAGGCTGGGATTCAGCACACGGCCCTGGACATCAGTGACTTTGAGAGTATATTCTGCTCCATGGAAAGAACTGCATTGTCCCTTTCAGGCATGTCCTGCTCCAACAGCAAACTTGTTAGATGAAAACCCCTCTTCTCTTGCTGTTATGGTTATTTTTTGCTATTACATCATTTTGAGGTTTGTGCCAGTAACAAGTGTCAAGTGGCCTTTTAATTTCTAATCTCTCCAATACTCGTTTGCTCCTCTTAGTAATCCTCCTTTTTGCCTGCTGATGCTTTTGGCTCCTGTTGCAGCAGAACTTCACTGTCCTGAACATAAGTGAATTCGGGCAGAGTCCCTGCCACCTGGGGTCAGTAAATTGCTGTACTCATCTAGCACTGTTTATACAGTGGGACAAACCAACTGATTGTGCCTGGCTGTTGAATCAGTATTGCCACGGGACTGGCATGAGAGGAGAATTCAGCACTGTCTCCTGTCACCTTTTGCTGCTTGTGGCTGCACTGTGCCTGCCTGCACAGCTGAGGCAGAAGGGCTGTGCCAGGTTTTGCACCAGAGCGTGCACAGGGACTTTGTCTCATCTCCTGCAGACAAAGCATTAACTCCCTCCCCATTTCTCCAGCAAGAGGAGGATTTAGAAGAGATTGCAGCATCATTCCTTATACCCAGATGCTCAGTGTTAACACAGGCAGCTCTGTGAAAATTTTTTCCCGCTACCCATCAGATGGGAAAAAATATTTGGATGGAGTAGTGGTTTGAGTATCACTTTGCAGGTCTGGAGTATAACTCAAATGGAACAACATGTAGCTCCAATTACTTGATGTAATTCAGAACACAGAAGAGCCGCCTCTTGCTAAGTCAGTATTTAGTTTTTGGTTAGCTCTTACTTCAGTGGTAAAAGCCACAGCAAACTGCAATCTTGAGCTGTTTTTTCAAGTGTACATATGTCTGTATATGAGGCCAAAACCTCAATCTCAGTATCCTGAGCATCAGAGCAGGCACTGAGATATGACTGATAGGTGTGTATATAGCTACAGTCTCTAATGAAAGAAGAAAAACAAGAGAAGACCAAACTGGATATTAACCAAACTCATTAAAAAATTCCAACAAAACAAACCAGCAACAAAACTCCATTCCTTTCAGCATTTTTCTGCAAGCTTTTTTCATTCCTTGTCATCTGGCTGGGTCATGAAACTGAACTCCTCTCCTGGCAGTGTAATGCAGTTCTCATGCCACAGACAGGTATGGTTTTGTTTGGATTTCCAACTCTACTAAAGTTGTTTGTATACAACCTTGTTTTCATCCATGTTGAGACTAAAAGCAACATCAACAGAATAAAAAGTGAAAAAGCAAAAGCTTTCCTTAGTGATGCTGTTGTCCCTTTTATGATAGAGCTTTAATCTGGGCATAAACGAAGCTGATGATATTAATGAAAATTTTATTAGAAATGTATGATAATCTATTCATTAAAGTACAGAAGGGAAATAGGTGACTTGTCTGACTTGGAAAACTTCACTGACAAAATAAGGGATTTAGTTATCTCAAAAAAGGAGTAACCTTAACGAATCCCAGGAGTACTCAGGGGCCAGAAAGGGATGTTGATAAGGAACAAAATACTTCAGAACCTTTGCAAAAATACAGTGTTGCCTGGCTCAATTACTATTAGCTCTGAACCATAGCTGTGAATGTGTGTAACAGGATCAATAAAGTTAGGGTTTTCCAGAGGAGTAAACCTTGTTTTCCCATTTGTTCAGAGACAAGTTTAGTTTCGGACACCTATGTGTTTGACCCACTCAATTTAATGCTGTAGCTTGAAGAAACCTGAAATATACTGGGGAAGATATCAGGATATATGTTTGTTCCAGTGCAAAAACCTGCAACCCTTGATAAATAACAGAGCATGCTCCCAAGCTGTCTCAGAGATTGTCTGAGCAGAAGGTATTTCCCCACAAACCTCCAAGGTTTGTTTTCTGTTTCTAATCATTGCAACTGCAGGCTCCATGAGGCAGGGACTGCTCTTTGTCATCCTTAGTGCCTCTATGTGCCACGGTCTAGTCTTTCCCAGGTGACAGGGGAGGTCATTCACTTCAGTCCTAAAGTTATTTCTCTTCCTCAATGTTCCTCCTTTGCATTATTGGTCACTATATACATCCAAAGGAAAGAAATGGAAGTTATAAGGAGAGGTAAGAAAGAGTTGTCTGGCGTAGTAAAGCTGTCTGTCTGCACAAGCCCTGCCTGTTCTTTGCATCTCTGGACTATTTTGAGTCCAAGTTTTGGCTTTATATTTCTCCAGGATCATCCTTGATCAGTTTTCTGTGAATTTACCTCAAGACCTGGAAAAAAAACCCTAAATAACTTGTGCCAGTTTCATCAACACCTTTCTAAAAGAAAAACAAAAAAAGCAACACCAGAGGGTTGAGCTAAATATGTTTGACAAGACATGCTTTCCTCCTGGGCTTTAAAGTCCAGCCAGAACAGACTATGCACAAAAATGGGGTGGTTCTCTCCCCACCCTTCCAAAATGATTTAAGCCAAATGAAGGATGCCTGATTTCCAACCTGATGCAAACTCCAGAAAAATGCAAGGCCAATTTTGCTGTGTCACACGCTGATCTTTCGCAGATGCTGAAAAGCTAGGAAGTGCAATTATGGGAAAATTGCGCTAAGGCAAACAAGTACATGCCAAGTTCTGCCATTCTCCATTACTCACCTGAGCCCCTTGATTGTGGCAGACAATGCACCATCTGTGTGTGCTTTGTCAGAGGGGAAAAAGGAATCCCAAGAGCAGTGCCTGAATGGGGGATTGGGAGAAGTGGGGGTGGCTCCCAGAAGAAGCATGAACCCAAGAGCCACTGCAAAGCCTGGTGGTACCCAAGAGCTGTGTGCTAGCTCAGGAATTGTGGTTAGCAGAGACCTTCTCTGGGGCAATTCCAGATGGGGCAATCTCAGTCCTACCACATGGTAGTCCCCATTGCGTTTGGCCATCAGGGCGTTCTCCAGATCCCTGGACAATGGCCCTCCTGAGCATCCTGTGTGAAGCTCAGTTTCCATGAGAAAAGCTTTCCAGGCGTTTGGAGATACCAGATACTTCCAGCCCCTTCTTGGACCAGAAATAACCCATGATCTTCTCTTCTCAGAAAAAATTACTTGTATTCTGGTAATGCTGTTTCCCAACTGGGCTGGATCCCACTATTCCTGAGGTATCAAAACACAGAATAAAGAAAACAAATAAGGAAATAGCACAAGAGGGCGGGGAAATGAAAGAGATACTCATGCTCATTGAATGTCCGAGATCGCTTGGTTTGCAGGTCCCCGCTTTAGGGAGGGATTGAACAGCATCCTCTCCCTTGACAGGTTTGTTGTGGGATAAACACCCCAAAAGGCCCCACAGTGCAGCAATGGGACCTGAACAGATGAGATTAAGAAATAGCTGCACTGGTCCCTGAAGGCTTGTCTGTCCTAATGGGCTCCCAGGGGAAACTCTCCCTGGAATAGCACAGCTAAGCTGCAGAAGGGTTGGAGAGGTCACTGCCTTCAGGAGGTTACGCTGAGGGCTGGCTGCCACATTGCAGAGGGGTCATCTGCAGGGGAACCCACTCCCAACTCCATAGGACTATGTAGAAAGGTGGGTTTGTGTCCTTTCAAAGCTTGTGTACTGCAATTATAGTTACAGCACGTTGTGGATGTTGTCAATTCTGTCAGCACATTAGCTAGTAGCTATCAAAAGTGAGTGTCCTGGAGGGGGAACTGAGGACCAAGGAACAGGGGTTTACCATTATTAGTATTTACAGTAATAAATAGTAATTGGAGCAGTGATCACAATAAAACTGAAGGAAAATACTGATGATCTGTAAAACTGGGAGTTGGCATTTCAAGGTGGGCATGGCACCTTCCTCCATGATGCTGAGCAACTGTGGTGAAACGAGGAGAAATTTTGGTGCAAACTTCATCCTGAGAGAGGATGAGGGGACTCTGCTCCCCTCTGCCACTGCGGGGGATCCTGGCTCTGCAGGCAGACACCTGCCCAAGCCTGCTGGATGCAGCCCCCTCTGCTCTGCTTGCAGCCCACACCTGCCACAGGTGACCCTCGCCCCCTTGGGCAATGAGAACCCCAAGGGCGAGGGCAGCAGCGAGGGCTGAGGAAGCTCAAGCGCTACCTGTGAACACAAGTGATTTCTGTGTGGCTTTGTCCACATCCTCTCACGCTGGCATTTCACAAGTATTTCAGCAAACACATTTGCTTGCAGGAATGTTGGCAGATCAGCAGAATTTAGAGAATATCCAGGGCTGGGCCCAGCTGTGTTGGGAACTGGGGAGGTGTCTGGCGTGGGGAAAAGAGTCTGTGTTGCCATGTGTCATATGCCTCAACACATTTGGGTGGTGCCTGTGGAGCAGAGGGCAGGCTGGGAGACCAGTCCCACATAGTCCCTGAATAAATCTGCTCATGCATTAACAGAGAGTGCATTCTGGTTATGTTAGCACCACAAATCACAAAGCAGAACTTCCGGTGCTGGAGAGCTGATTTCACCAAGTGGGGAAACAGAATCTCCTCAAATGCTAGTGTGGGACAGGAGAGTGGTTGGGTACAGCGTGGCAGCACAGCTCAGGGACAGGCCAGAGTGGAAATACTGAATCTGAAGTCAAAAAGGGTCACCCTACACTCATCCCATGTCAAACATATGTGAAAAGGAGATTTTGGCACACAAGTAGTTATTTTCTGATGAAAACCCTAGAAAACAGGAGAATTTTGGTTTTAGCATGACTTTAATTAGCACAGTAGTCGTTAAGGGTCATGACTATGGGGAAAGCTTCCCTGTGCTCTGCATTTTGCTCACACTGTCAGCTGGATAGGGCTCTTGAACACATCTGAGATCCTCTTGTAACTGTGGCTTCATTTGGGCTCCAATCAGGACTTGGAGAATGGAAATGAGAATAAAGCAGGAAACAAAACTCGCACTAGTTCCCTTGTTTCAGAATGAGACTTTTACACTCTGCTCTTCCTATTGGGACAATGGAGTAACCAGGGAAACAAAAAGCATTTTGCAACCTCAGAAGAAACAAAAAAAATCCATGATTACTTTATTAGCCTAGTGTTTAGCCTTTAATCCTCTTTAATCAATACACAGGGCACAAAAATGGTTAGGCTGTAGAGGTTGCAGGAAGCCAATTGATGACAATGCTTGAGGGTTTATACTGTTTTGGGACCTGGAGAAATCACCGTGCCTATCTCCCACCCCAGGAGGATACTGCAATGGCTGCCAATGCATGTGAGAAGTAGCTGATGAGGAGTTAGGGACCTACGTGTGTGGAATAGGAATTTGGAGTGGATGAGTTCCTCAGGAGCATCTATCTTGTTACACATGTTCAAAACTGTGCAAACAGCTGAACGTATCATTTTTTGGATTGTTTTTTGATGTGCTCAGAAGACTTGAGACAGCCTCCTAAAGAATGTATCTGGTCAGGTGGGTGAGTTTGGATGAGAAATCACATAGATAAATTTGTGAAGGCTGCTGCTAAAAACAAAACATGTGCCTGAACTGCTCTGGGCTCAGCTTTGGATGAAGAATAGGACTTCTGCTCTCTTTGTCTGACTGTGAAGTTCTGGCCTGTGGCCACCTGGAAGCTGAAGGGACACATTAGTTCCTGATTTCTCCTCAAATAATTTCATACTCAGCTACTAGTCAGGATTGCTTGTGGACAAGAAAACCTGTGGGTTTTCTTTGTGATCAGCCACAATAGACCAGGAAAGAAATCAAATCTTGTACTCTGGAAGTGTCAAGACACATTGTCTTCCCTCTTCAGTAGTTTCAGTATTGCTCTAGTGCTTTTCCAAGCTGATCACATTCTAAACTGTAGGAACTGTTCTCAGGCACCAGGGAGCCCAGCACCTGCAGCCCTTGACAGCCTTGCTGCTTGCTGGGGTGCAAGGTAGGGGGAGCAGGGAAGGAAGGGCAGTGGGGCAGTTTGGCCCAGAAGCTGTGCTTGGAGAGATGGCAGGGTTCCCAATTTCTGCTCATAGAATGCAGCCTCATAGAAGCTTCCAGTATAAACTTTTGCCAGGCATAACCTACTGTGCTCCTGTGCAGTGCAAATATCTCTTTGTAAGGGCAGGAGCCCAAGTTCTTACACTGATTTGAAGCTGGCTGGGGGTCTAAGTGAAAACACTGGAATTGTTAGAGCTGGATCATCTCAGATCTTATGGCAACCCTTTACTACAGTGCATAGTTGGAATGGCTCTTGTGGAACGGCATTTCAGACAGGTCAGGAGGTGTTGGTCCAGTCTCATGTCAGATACAGAAGGCACAGCATCCCTTTTATATCACACTGATTTTGTTTGAATACAAGGGTAAGTCCTACCCCTCCTGTACTGCAGAAAGCCCTGGGCTGAACCTGGTGACTCAGTGTATCACTGGTATAAGGGAGGTCTGGCCAGGAGCGTGAAAACTGCTGCTGTCATGCACTTTCTTTTCAAACCAGCATCTGCTCTGAGAATCAGTTCATAATCTGAGGCTATATGTTTTATTCTGAATGCCTTTGCCTGCAGAACATGGACTTTTCTTCTTTGTCTTTAGACACTTACACTGAAGACATTTGAGACTCTTCTTGCAATCAGCAGAGGAAAGGAAGCACAATCTACTTCTAATTACTAATTTAGCAGTTCTGTCCCTGTATGAGATGCATTACACCCTAGAAACATCTGTTTCTCTCCAGTTAGGGACACCTTAGGGAGGACAGCCACCCAGTGCCAGCCTAAATATCAACATTGCAAGAATCTCAAGCCAGGCAAGGGAATCAATCTTTGGTATTTCATGGCCAGCACTTGGCTGGGCCATGCCCTGGAATCTGACATGAGCCATTCCCCAACAGGGTGACTTTTGCCAGGTGAACAGGGCTCTGGCTGGGCATCTCTCACCCTGCAGTCTTGCAGGCTGCAGCTTCTTGAATACAGGTAAAGCCATAGGTAAGAAGCTGGGTTTAAGGGAAGGAAAAGAGGACATTAATGGACTAGTCATGAAGAATGTTGCTGGTTTAGTGTTCCTTTTATTGCTTCCAGAGGAGCATGAGATAATGCTTTGATTTGCTACAGGCTAAAGACATTGTGGGTTTTAATAGCTGTCTAGAAAGGACGTTTCTCCTCAGATGGGTGCAGGCAGCAAAATTTGTGCCTCTCAACTGGGAAATAATTTTCTTCTGTTTGCTATGCTCAGTCAGAACATGGGTATGTGATCCCTCATGGCCAGCTCTGATGGCTGTAGGGCTGTGCCAGTTTTTACCAGAGCAGGGAAATGAGAGGTCTTTCCAGCACCTCCTCTCTGTAAAGGTTTGCCTTTCGTCAATTCCAGTCACGTGTGAAGTATCCCACATTACTGGACATTTCTGTCGCAAGGGGGGCAGTTTTCTGTAACAGAAGAGGTTCTTGACCATGAATAGATACCTTGAATTCAGTTGCTGCTCCTTTTGGCTGCTTCACTTGCATGTTTCTAGATAAGCTGTAAGTCTTATTGTGGATATCAGTGCTGCCATGACAGTACCTGTATGCTAGAAATCAGATCTGAGACAAGAACTATCACTGTGTTTGTCAAATTGTATGGATTTATGGATTATTGAACAAAATTTGAGTACTTGGACCAGCAGAAATTTCTGATTTCATGTAGGTGTTTACATTTTTGAGGAATGCCTGCAGAGTGAGTAAAAAGTCCCAGATGTTAACCCAGACCCTGCTTGAGTCCCTGCACAGGGCAACTGCCCCCATTCTGAGGGCATGGGCCTGGGGCAGCCATGGCACCACACTGTGGGTGTTCCTGCAGGAGGGAGTGCCAACAGCACCTGTACAGTGGGAGCCAGGCAGGTTTTCTCTGCTGACAGAAGAGCAGCAGTTTTAGGAGTTGAGGATCTTTGAAAACATAGAGACTTCTCATTTCAGGAATGAGCACGGATATAGCCCATGTGTGCTGGTTTGCTATTTCAGTGAGGTTTCCTGTTCTTACAGCCCTTTAGGCCTGAGCTGTCAGCACTCCCACGTCTTGAACTCTAAAGACTTCTTTCTGAAGTCCCTGGTTATTGGAAGGCTGTCCTGTGAGGGATGCCCCGATGGCAAGGAAGGGAAGCAGAAAGCGTGTGGCTTTGGGTGTAGGCAGAGCACACACAGTCCCGTGTGCCCGTGCTTGCCCAGGCAGACCAAAACACGGCACTGTGGGGAGTACTCCAGCCTTCATCATTCCAGGAGACACCTGGGTTGCCCCTTTGGACTGCAGGTGGGAAATTACATGTCCTGCTCATCACTGCTCCCTTCACAGCCTGTCAAAGGCTGGACAAGCATGGGCAACATGCATGCCTAAGTGTCCTTTAGATGAAGAACTGCCTGTGATCAAGTCCTTTGTGAATAAGCATGAGGGTGTTTGTTGTGATCAAGCATGAGCTGATTTGCATGCACCCCATAAGTGTAGAAAATGAACCTCCACTACCAAAAGGTATTTTTGCTTGAAACTTGATGCCACGTGAAAGGGAAGAGAAAAAAAGTGAGTATATGTGTAACTTCCTCCCACTAGTCTAAAAATTGCACTGGCAAGCTTACAGTTGGCAAAAGACAGCAATGGATGCGACTATTTTTCTGCATTCTTATAAATTTAGAATGATTGGTCTAACTTAGGAGTTTATAAGCAGTTTCCTCATTTACATGAGATCTCAAAATCTCATCCTTCTTTCCATTCTCTACAGCACTCCTTCAGTGCATGGACTATCTTCCTTCTCTCTGCTCTCCTCTGGCCATCCTGAAGTCATTCAACTGGCAACATGAGGAAAATATTTTCTGTCTTTATAGATGCTTTTGCATGCAAGCTGGTATGTAGAAAGGATGAAGAGATCTGGCCAAGGGAGTGACCAGCACATCCTCCACAGAGCACCAGTGAATGCATCATGAACCACTGGCAGAGTCAGCCCAGAACCCAGTCCTGGCCATTAGTGACCTTGGGAGAATTGGGTAAAAGATGCTTTTCCATTAGTTTTATATTCAAACAGAGAGGAGAAATTTGCTCCAAGACTGTCCATACCCTCGACAGCTTCAGAGATGACATCTGATGGTCGTAATTTCCAGGCTGGTTGGATTTTCTTCCTTGCAAATGGAAAGACCTCTGTGATAGAGGTTCCCAGGCTACTGTGGGTGTAACACACCCTTATGCTTAGAGCCATTAACATGTGTGGCTGTGTCCTGCAACTGACAGTGCTGCTGTGCTGACAGGAGGGCTGCTGGGGAGTCCAAACTGCAGGGGCAGGAGGATGCAAACCAGCATGGGATGCTGGGACAAACCCCGTTGCATTGTTCTGGATCCCATGTTGCTCCCCGAGCAGACCAGCTGCCGTATTTGTGGAACAATGGGAGCCCTGGGGACAATGTCATCTCCTGTCTGGAAACTGCTCTTGGGTATTTGTCGCCCCTGGCACTAGCAGGGCTGTTATGGTTTCCAGACAAATGGACATTTTCATATGTCTCATATGGCGCTTGTGGAATTTTGATTGCTTCTAGCCAGATGACCACTGAGTTCACTCCACTTATTTACCACTCTGAAACAAAAATAAATTCTGGTTGTCTGTTCTTTCAAGACAGGCACAGTTTACAGTTTTCCAGCTTTTTTTTTTTTTTTTTTTTTTTTTTAGTTGTTGGGATTTTTTTGGGGGGAAATTTCTAAAAATAAGTCACAATTCAGTCTTCAGATAGTAGAGGGTTTGTAAAAACTCCAGTTCACCAAGTACAATTCTCTCCTTCACTCTCCATCCCCTGAGCATCCCATTGACTGTGTTGAGAAATCAAGTTCTGATCAACCAACCACACCCAGTCCAGTTCTGGAGCCCCACCAGGCACTACTAAGAGCAGTTGAAAGACCCAGCAGTGCTGACACAGCTCAGACACATCCAGCCATCTTCAGAACTGTCACCGTGTCACAGTGCATCAGCTTGAAATGTGTGTGAAGGTCTGCACCCCACAGATGTGAGGGTGTTGGCAGGCTCCCTCAGTGTTGCCAAACTGTCTGCAGGAGAGTGCTTGTTCTTCTAGTTCTAACAAAGAAAACAGAAAATATTTCCTTTCCATTCCTCCTGGTACTGCTGGAGGCTTCATAGTTAAGTTTATGCTGCCATCAGTCTTTCTTAGAAGAGGCTGGGAGTATTGAGGCTATGCTGTATAGAGAAAACTGGAGGTAGGAGCAGTTTCATCTTCTCCCAGGACTTAAGGAAACTTTGAAGCTGGGCCCACAGATGGACATTATAGTTTTCTTTAAAGTCCTGAGCATCCCGCTGACATAGCTGCAGATCTGTGGGGAAATTCAGCTTTGGATCCAGTTCAGGAAGAGTGTGCAAGGCATGGGCTCGTCTCACTCCCAGAGAGATACCTCCTCTGTTTGCAGTTCTCTCTGAGCAACATGAAGTGAAACTCTTGTTTTCCCCCTGCAGTGCCTGCTCTGTCCTTGGGCTTCCATGCAAAATTTGTCTCTAGTGAATATGTTACGGGAGCTTGGGAAGGCTTATGTAGCCAGATCAGATGGAGAAATTGGCACAGGCAGCAGGGAGCAAAAGAAAAGACAAGCTGTAGATGGAACGTCTACTAGGAGATTAAATCAAATAAGGGAATTTATTTATGAAGGCAATCATCACAATATGTAAGAGAAGTTTGAATTCTGAAGTCCATATAAAGGAAAGGGGTGTTTGCAGCTCTCACTACAGAAAGGAAAGGGACAGGAGATCAAGCTCATAGTTTGGATTTGAAGACTCAGTCTAAATCTATTCCTCATTGATATAAACCCTCTGAGGTTGAAGCATCATTGTATTTCTGGGAAATGACAGACTGTAGCCCTTTGCTTTACTTTCCATGTGCTTCCTAGGGCTTGCTAGGATACATTTTGTTATCCCTTGAGCATGCTGTTGCCCTGCATTTATCAATGTCATTGCCACACTGAACTTGCTACAGTCACCTTTGGCAGCAGGAATAGACGGGAGCCAGCACTGCTGTTTGCTCCTGCTCAGCCTGGAGACAGGGTGGTGTCACTGCACCGGGTGGTGTCACTGCACCAGGTGGTGTCACTGCACCAGGTGGTGTCAGAGGCCTGTGCACACACCAGAGTGAGTTGGCCCCCGAATTCAGCAGGACTGAGACTGGGGTGGAAGAGAACAGGGCAAAGGCACCAAATTCTGACTTTTGCCAAGCTCACAGAATTGTGTTGATGTCAGTACTAATTAAGATTTTCCAAGGCCAGTTGGAGCTTTGATTACTGGCTGACAGGTATGCACTATTCCCCTTCTGGGATCTGTAGCTCCCTGCAAATCATCAAACTGTCTTCAGTCAGCTTTGGACCAGAGGAGTTTTGCCAGAGGCATCCTGCATCTGTTGCATCGTATACAGTACATTAAAACCATCTTTAATGCTCTTTATAAAGAAACCACAGTTGTTAGAGAGTCCTGAATGCTCAGCCCTCATGTACTTCCTTGCTGTGTAGTTATTTGCCCGTGTTACCCCCCTGTTGCTTTGAGACATGGTAGTACATAAGGCAGCTAATCATTTAAAGCTATATCCATCCTTCCTCTTGGAAAGCAATAGTGGCAGATACATAATGACACACTGGATCCAGGGGGGTTTGTTCAGTCCCATCTGTAATTTATTGAGTGGGAAATGCAGGGGGGATGTCTTTGTTCATTTGTCTTATTCAAACATGCCTATCGCAGCCTCTTGATGTCCATACAATGATGGGGCAGGGGGGAGGGTAAAGAAATTAGGGAGGAACAAATTGGTGACAGCCATCACAAGAGACAGTCCCTGCCAGAGTCTGATGGAGAGCTGCAGAGCCTGTTCCTCAGGGAAGGGCCACAAAGCCAGGGCTCACGGGATGTGGGTGACTGACACTTCAGCCCCCAGAGTGACACAGGAGGGGAAGTGTGTGGAACAAGCTGGAAACACAGTTGCTCTACGTGTGTATTTTAAGTGGACGTAAAGGGAGGGTTTCAAACCAGGTGGTTTATAAAACCCTAAAATGGGTATCAATAGATGCTCTTGTCAGACATTCTCTGCTCATGTCAGTAGCCACTTTCCCTCTCTTAATCTAGGAGTTTTTCAAAACAGATGTAATTGTGGTAGTTGGTAGAACTTTGCCGTATCAGATAGTATTTTAGGATTAATTAAACATTGCAGCATCTTGAGACTCCACCAGGAAATGCAATCCCCTTTCGTCCCGAGCAGCAAACTCTGCAAAAGGAGCAGGTTTTTAGAAAGGCTACAAAGAGCCAGTGTCCAGTGTCATGGGCTGGAGCCAGGCTGGGCTGTTATTGTTACTCTAGGGCTCAGTAAGCAGCAAAATCTCCTGCAGAGAGCCAAACTTTACCATCACTCTTTGGCATTTCAAGCAGGACTGAGGACACAGCAGAGGAGTCCTTGTCCTGCCTATCACCAGCACAGAGCAGTGTCGTGCTGAGACTCAGCACAGTGATTACTGCTCCCATGGCTCCCCATCCTTTGCTTTATTCTGAAAATTATGTTCAAGGCTTTGGCTAGTTTCACTGTCATTTGCAAAGTATATGAAATATTCCTGGATATATCAGATGTCATATTTAACATCCTGCTGCATGTTTTGATGTTATAAAAACAGAGCAGTTCCACACCATCAGCAGATGATGCATTGACAGCAACAAATTGAAATGTTTCAACATTTTATACCCGGGGAAATTCATGGAGTCCATCTTTTCACTTTCACTCACGACGACATCTCAGTTTTTAAAGTGCAAATTTCTCACAAAGTGAAATTTTTCCTTTCCATCATCCAGGTCTGCCCCTTTATTTATACAAGTTGTGAAAGCAGAAAGGTCACTTCTCTGTGTATCTCTCAAGCTTTAACAAAAACAATAAGGTGCCCAGACATCACTGGAAGAACCATAAAACTTTGACAGACAGGCAGTGTTTCACTCTTAAACCTGGTCTCATGCCAAACCTTAATGTGAAAGCATGAGAATTTCAAGAAGGAATGGCATTAATTGGTATTTCCTGCATGGTCTGAAAACTCAGCATCTCCCCAAACTATGAAAGTGAACAGACCATTCATACTGTCTGACACAAATAAAATGTTGATGGGAAATGTGCTAAAAAATGGCATCTTGCAAGTCAGAATGTTGAAAATCTATCCTTACATTCATATTTTCAGCATGGTAAAATCTTTAAATATTTTCTTATTTTTGCAGTTCCAATTAAACAAGGCTTTTAATCAGAATCCATTCCATTTATCTGAGTCAAGAAAGGAACTAAGCTCTGATTTTAGCCATTTGAAAGAGAAGAAATCATAAAAATATTTTTCCTGACTTTATCTGCTGGGTAAGTAGAACAAAAGAAAAATAATTGTTTCGTGGAACTCCTGTGGTCACACAAGTTTTAGAAACAGGCTTCTCTGATATCACAGGAATATTCTTTAGATTTCCTTTTTCAATCTGATCTATACCCATGATTTTAATTGGTGTCATCAGGAAGTGTGTGGCAGCAGCTTGGCTGGGACAAGGGTAGGTTTGAAAGCTCTTCTACACAACCAGAATTTCTTATTTGTATTGAATCTAGTCTGAGCCCCAGAAGGAGATTTTTTCCCCAGAAGTTCTAATACTCTCTTCTACCTGGTCAGTAAAATCATGTGAGGAGCCACTTTCCAAAGCCTGGGCACAGTATTCAAACATACAGTTTTGCATCCAGACGGAGAAGAGGTTCAGGGAGTGAGTTCATTTCCATTGCTGGTGGAGATCAGAGCCCCCGAGTTTCGTACATCAGTTTTCACAAGCTTAATTTTACTGACTTTCTTGCGGTTGTTCCTGATTTATGACAACAGGAGATTAAAACGAGGCTTAGGGAGGATAGCTTCCTGCTGAAATCCCCAAAGAGACCAGATCTTGCATTATTTCACATCAGAGTAAACGATTCCTTTGGACAAAAGAAACCCATGAAAGAGATAAATATCCGTCCAAATGCTAAGACAGATGGGTTCCTTCAGAGCTTCCTTGCTAATCAAATACATCAGTGCCCCCTTCAGTAATGTGATGGGCAATTTAAGGTGGGATATATTTCATGGGGACTGGGGAAAAGGGTCCAGGATCAGCCTCCCTGTCGATGGGAATGGCCATCCTGATGACCTGAAAGGCTGCTCCATGCAGGTATTCTGTACCAGGAGTTTGTCTTCCTTCCTTCCTTCCCTCCCATCAAGTCCTGCCACAGCTGTACAGACAGACAAGAGAGCTTGAGCAGCCACTGCAGGAAGACCAAGCTAACAGTAGAGAAACTGTCAGAAGTCAGACATTTGTGGTTAAGACACAGGAAGGGTGAAAATCTAGTATGTGCCATTTGCAGAGATGCTTTATTTTGGAGAACAAATAGAAAAAAGACATTTCAGGCCTTTGCAGGAAAAGCCAGAACAAGTGAACAGACCTTGGCAGTACAGTACTCCCCAAAACGAACAATGGGAAGTAACAAGGGCCTCAGGACACTCTTAAGAATTAAAAATAACACCTATCAGAGCTGAACCTTGGACTCTCCTGACATTTGGCACATGCAGCTCCGCAGCAGCTGAAGGGTGCAGTGCTGCCTTGCAAACCTACACTGGTCAGAGCCCATGACTGCAGGGGTGAGCTCTGAGAGCTGAGCAACATGAGGCAGAAATTATGTTAGCAAGTACAATCTTGGGATAAGAATTCATACTAATGGGCAAAAAGTGCATTTTCCATCCTGTGCTTCCAGTATTTTTTTCTGTGTTGTCTTCAGGATGGATTAGAGCTTGTTTGAAGCTTTTCCATGAAAAACAATGCAAACACAAGTATCCATTCATCAAGGTTTGAATGAAGGTAGGGACTTCTTAGACATACTCTGAGCAAGGGGTCTGGATCACCTATGGTCCCAGAGAAGAATTTAGCTTCTGGCCATTCTCAAGAAAGCACACCCACCTCAGTTTTGACCTTCTGAGACATGAGGAACTTCTCCTAATTAAGCTGTTACCAAATCCCTCAGATGGTTTAGGAAACAAGAAACAATTTTTTTTTCTGGCAAGAAAAGATTACACAAGAAAAATCTTGCCTTGCTCTCACGACCTGATGAACTATGAGAGCTATCTAGAGCTCATGCTGCCTCAGAGGCTGCTCATCCACACTGCTCCTCATTTTCCTGCACTACTGCCAGGGTCTATTTGACCCCTGACAAACCAACCAGACACCAGCAAGGTCTTGTTCTGCACCTTTGTAGCATCTTCTGCACCTTCAGACTTTCTACCATCAGATTTACCACAGTCCTCATGGCCTTCAGGCCTGGCAGTCTGGCACTTGTAAAACAACTTGTGTAAGACCGACAGCAGCCAGAAATGCCCAGTCTCCCCCACCCTGCCACTGGGCACACTCCCAGTGGGCTCTCCCACTGCCGTCCCCAGCAGTGGGTGCTGCCTGTTGGCCCGGCTGTGCCCCTTGGGATGCCTCCCCTGGTACCCAGCTGCAGCGAGATGCTGCAGCCAGCAGACTGTCATCTGGATCTACTTTGTTCGGGAAAACCACTTAGTTTACAAATATTTGTATTTAAATTCTTTTCTGCCCACTTAATTCAAGCCTGCGCTGTAAAAAGAGAGGAAACCTTCCTTAGAGAAAAGCAAAACACAAAGGCGAGGTGGAGGGAACTGCTCATTCACTAATACCACATTTTCCACAATGGAAATAATTGTCTCTCTTCATGTTTGACAGTAATCTGCAGTCCCAAAATAAACAGGGCTCCTCTCAATTTTGCTTCAGGGTATTTCCCATCTGTCAGAGGGGAGCAGGAGATCGCAGACAGCTGGGGCAGAGGTGCAGCACGCTCGACTTTGTACCCCTCACTTTCACCTCAGAGGATTATGGTGGAAGAGGCTTAACATCTTCTGTTGGCCATCAGGGCAGACACACAGCTATCTGTTGCTCCCTCACTAGCCCGTGGAAAGCCAGGACCGACAAGGGAAGGAAAAAGCAATAAGCTTTGGATAGTGGTAAGGCCCTCTAAAGGAGCAATATGGGCTGAAATGCAAATCGTCTAAATATACATAGGACCGTGGGGTCCTTCAACACAGCAGCTGACCAAAAGTTCATCCATTCTGGCCCCTCTGAGACCTGCAGAATGGATACTTAGGAAAGGACAAACAAGGCAAATTTCAAGCACGTATTTCCAGACTCCCAGCCATTTAATATCCTTGTGTTTAACAGCTCTAAATGATTTTTCCCCTTTAATTTAGCCTCTAGCAAGAACGTTATTTATATCCAAACATCCTGTGAAAAAGAATTCCATGGCTTAACTCTAGGCTGGATGAAGAAATACCTCTTGATGTTTTGATCTTGTCATTAGCTTTTTTTTTTTCTATGTCTCTTCCAATCCAGTAATGGAAGATTAGTTGACTAACCCAGGCCAACTATTATTGTTTAGGCCCTTGTCCCGTGTTCCCCCAGCTTCTCTTCTCAGGCAGTGGAGGACACAACATTTCATGGCAGGGTTTCTAGGTGATTTACCTGGTGGGAAGCCAGGGGCCTCAGTTGGGGGACCCCAGTTTAATACATACTTGTACCCTACTGGCTTACACACACTCTAATTTTGGGGTTTTATCCTCATTGTTATTTTCCTTATTCAAATTAGAAGTAATTTTGAACAGAAAGTAAATAGATGCACTTTCCACGATGTGAAGAAATTCAAAAGTTACTACCTTTCTCTGTCTTTTTTGTTGCTTGTTTGGTTTTTTTTTTTTTTTTTTTTTTTTTTTAGTGTTTTGTGTTTGTGTTTTGGGGTTTGTTGGGTTTTTTTGGTGGTTTTTTTTTTGTTTGTTTTTTTTTTTTTGTTGGACTTTTTTTGAGGCTGGTGACAAGCTGTGTTTAGTGAAAAGGACTGCAACTCCAAGTAATGGCACTTCTCCCTTCATGATGAACTGGTTCTAAGACTGTGGTCAAAGCTTGGCTTTCACCAGACTAGCTGTCAGGGGATACACAACAGGCAGAAGGAAATAATCATGTAGTCCCAAAGGGTTCCTTAACACATGGAGGCTCAGACAAGGAGATCAGGTTTTGGGAATAATGACTGGGAGAATGCTGGCAGGGAAGTAGATGCCGACATCTGCACCATGTGGCTGACAGACTAGAGACAATTCAGGTCCAGCAGAGAGCAAAAGGCTTCCTATAAACATAAAATAAAATCTGTGAAGGCAAGGATTTGCCTTCACTCTCAGGCTCTCTGGGGATCTTTTCAAGAGAGCACTCAAGACCTTTCCAGATTTTGAGCCATTCTTTGATATTTGATGTAAAACTAAAGGCACCCAACTCTTTCAGAAAGCATTAGGAGAAGCAAAGACCTGACATCTGTTGCCTGAATGCATCAGGACATTGTTAACTGGGAAGAAACCTTGTACCTTCTAAGAAGGGGAAACCTTCCCCAAGAAGGTTTTCGTGACAGTCTTGCACAGTTGGACTGGACTTCATGAGAATATGTATGAGCAGCCTGCAGCTATTGAGGGGCCTTGGGCTGCTAGCAAGACTTGCAGAAAAAGGTTAGCTTGCTGAAGGCTTAATTCTTCCTTTCTTCTCCAGGGAGAAGAAATCACCAAAGACAAAATGGATGTTCAAGTCAGATAGGGGAGACCTGCAGATAAGCAGCATGCCAGCAAACTGCTGAAGGGTTCTCATTTCTGAATCCAGGCAGGAAAGCGGAGATTTTTTGCCACTTTAAAATGCCTCCTTTCCTGTTGGCTTCAGAAACGCTGGTCTATGAAGGCTGATGGATGGGTATCATATAGAACAAGAGGCTCAGCAGTAAAGGAGAAGCCCAGAGGAATCTTGTGGCTTCAGTCACAATTTCTTCCTATACAGTTTGGCTCAATGCAGAGTCAAAATCAGATAAAGGAGATGAGCAAGAGACAGCAAATGAAGAAGGTTTCTGGATCACAGTTTACCCACCCTTAGGGACAGCTGTTAGTTAACACTAGTTATAACCCCAGTGTTGTGATAAGTACTGCAGCAGCTTCTTGCTGGGAGAACAGACTGCCTGCAGTAACTACAGGAGCCTTAATAGTGCCATCACAGAGCTGAAGTTAAAGATGAGCTGAAAGCTTGGAGTGTTTTCAACATTAAAAATGTAAATGTTTCATCTGAATTGTTGTTAGCATTGAAAATATTTGTCTTTTTCTGCGTTATGTATATGTCATTGCCTTACCTAATGGGAGCTGCAGGGAGAGTTCTTCATGAACTCATCTCTACAGATGAGATATCCTTGTACTCTGAGATGAGACTACAGATTCCATTATGCCCTTACAGCAGTTTTTGATGATGAGTAACTGAAAACACTGTCTCTGAAACATGAAGAGTGACTTTTGATAGCTCACTGATGTTCTTATTACAATTTTTACTTTAGGAAAAAGGCCTTATTTTTGGCTGAAAACCCCAAACTTCATTTGTTCAGACATTTACCTTTCTAAAGAAAATTCGAAATTGTCCA
Organism: Nicator chloris; assembly: GCA_013400495.1. NCBI lineage: Eukaryota > Metazoa > Chordata > Aves > Passeriformes > Pycnonotidae > Nicator > Nicator chloris. The sequence goes on along the minus strand of WAAE01018497.1, from coordinate 23,183 downwards.
GAAATGCACAGACAAGAATATTAAGGAGAGCTAGTATTTGTGAGAAAATAAATTAATATAAGGAAGAAAAAAACCCCAAACAAACATAGAAGCCTTTCTGTAGGCAAGCAGAGATTTTCTGAACACACACACAAGAAAAAACCTTTATAAAATATTTCCCAATTTGAGCAATGCTATATTTTGACAGTTGTAATTATAATGGCCTGCAGCCTTTGACTTTTCCTTCATGGAGCCTTTGCTGCTAATGCAGAACTGATTTAGGGTCTGGGGTCCCTTACAGCAGCTGACTCTTATTAGATCTTGTTTCCGGCAGTAGGAGTGAGTCGTAAATGACCAGGTAGCCCAAGACAGGCAGGAGGAAGCCTCTCAATGAATGACTAGAGCACGGAGAAGAATGGTAACTTGGGTCAGCTCAAAGGGAAACAAGAACCCAGGTACCGGCTTGTTTTCCAAAGTCCAATGGATATAGATGACTTGGGCTTTATAAGACAGGTTTGATGGAAGAGGCTGGCATCCCTCTGACTTGAAGCCTTCTGAGATCAATTTGCTTCTTGATGCTGGATGAGGTCCCAGTTACGAGTCCGGGCTTGTGCCCTGTGTTGCTGATGTAGGAACACGTGGCAGTGGGAATGGCAGTCACACCATACCTCCTGCGGTATTTGATTTACCTTTCCCTCCTCTGCTTTTGCTTTGACACCACCCTGCACCCCAACACACACACACAGACACACACAAACACACACTGTGAGCCCTCTTTGGGTAGCGTGGGAGTTCCTGTGCTGTTGCCATGCATCAGGCAGAGAAAGGAAGATGAACTGAGTATGGATCATAGGTGCCTGCCCTCTTTGCAAATGGTGTTTGACCTGAGCCTTTTGTGCTGAGATCTGCCCCTGACTGATGCTGGGAGCCTGGGAGCACTCTGGCCTCAGGGTCTGTCATGCCCATCCCTCTCAGATAAGCTGGTTGCTGACATTTCCTCACTGCGGCTCAGGAAAAGGAGGTTTCCGTACCCTCTTGGGCTGAAGCGTTTCAGACTTTAATGACTGAGTCTGTGGAACAGAAGCAATAAAGATGTGGGAGAGAGGGAGGGGAAGCAAACTCTCTCTCAAAGGTACCAAAGTGTGTAACACCTCGTAAAGCAGTGGGAACTGGAGCTCAGAAAGTTATTGGAATCAAGACTTTCATCTCCTGTCAATAAAGCGTTATCAGCACCGAGCCCAATTTTCAGCTCTTAATTCCAGATGTGCACATTGGAACTTCATGCCTCTTCTCATGCTGAAACCTGCGGTTAAGTTTAGGCCCCAGGGCAGATGGAAGGTAAACTAGAAAACAGAAGAGTTCTTTCCACTTGTGTCCAAATTCAGGAGTGTTAGTGTATGCCCAAGATTTAATCCCTGCTTTCCTGGGTTCCAGTCAGGACAAAAGGCTGTGACCTTGCAATGTTCCCTTGATGAGAGAGAACTACATAGCTGAATTACTAGGAAAGGCCAAGAGCTATGGCTTCTTTCAGGTCTAGAAAGAGAGAAGCCATTCAATTTCCTGGACAATCTGAAGCCTTTCACATGGAAAAATTATTTGAACAAAGGCAAATGGCTACATCTTCTCTCCAGAGGGATTATGGTATGGACAGAATTGAAACCATACATTTACATAATACTTTGGCATAGTCCAGAAGAGGTGGAGACAACACCTCACTGTCTTTACTGCCTTTTATTCATGCTTCCATTGCCTGTTGGTGGAAACACAGCCATGCCAACTAGAAGCCTGTCCTACTCTTCCCTTCCAAACTCATCCTGCCTCTCAGTCCTGAGAAGCCAAATGTCACAAACCATAATCAGTGAGCTGAAAGTTTTACGCCAGAAGGCAGCACATATTGTCACCACTGGACTACAGGTGGGGACCATGAGGACAGGAATAATCTGGTACTGTTTAACTGGGATACAGGTTATATCTAATCCCCACTGCCTCTAAAAGTGGCAACTTACTGCCTAATTTTATTCACCAGGATTTGGCTCTGTTGCTCCATGAGGGTTAGCTGAGATGTGCTCCCACAGCAGCAAGAAGGACACCCCACCTGCTCATGCCCTTACTTTAGAGAGAGGGTTTGAGAGATGTGCAAGTCAAGTGGGAATCACACAGTGGTTGAGTTCATTGACAATAAGAAGAATATGCCACTTGGGTGTCTTCATTATGCAAAACATGCCCATCACCTGTGCCTCAGGAGACCTCAGGGCACACTTTGTGTCTCTACCGATCGTGCTTTGAGATCTGTGTTTGAAGTCACAACAAAAGCAGACAAAATCTCAGTGGGCCAAGGATAAGAGTTGCACAAGGCACTTTTGGCAGCTACTTTACATGGTAAGATGATTAAATGTAGTGGTTTTGGGGTACATGAAAGAGTGGTGCTTTTTTCTTTTCGTCTCAGTTATATATTTGCCAAGGAACAATGAGAGAACAGGCAGCTCCCTTCAGTGGCAGTCAGCCACATTTTTGGAATCAAGCATACAGGGCGTTGGAGATATTCCTGTACAAAATCCATGGTAAATTCTCAGGGAATAGGGAATCCAGAAGAAGAAAAGGCAAAGGGAGAAAGGATAAGAAAGAGAAAATGTCAGAGAAATTCCTCTTGTGATTTGCAGTAAGTCTTCATGTTCAAAGTGAAAGCGATAGAAACACTAAACATTTTATAGTGCAGCTTCATTTGTTTAGGCTTCCCTACCGAGCATTAAATTTTATGGTACTTTAAAGAGTGCTTGATAGTTTTGTAAAGCCCTGCATTAAACACACACGTACACACACATGTGCATGCGCACACACAGCTTTAACAACCTCAGCATCCTGTAGTGGCCCAGTACATCCTAATTTTACACTGTGAACTTAATGCAAGGCATCAGAAAACACCTTGCTAGGAGAGAAGTGTTTGATGTTGGAAAGGAGAGAGGAACAGAAGGAGAGAATTTGGAAGGAGGCAAACAAGGGCCAATGGAGCCTGCTCCAGCCTTGTTCCTGGCAGTCTGATGAGAGCATGTTCCCATCACTGAAGCAGCCAGCCTTGTGTGTGTTATCCACAGGAGGTTTGTCTTTCCCTGGGTTGTCATCGCATGGATGTGCCTTGCAGCCAGTCCTCCCCACACAAACAGACATTTGTGCTGGTTTGCAGTAAGCAGGGTGGAAGGTGCAGCTGTGCAGCAAAGCATGGGGCACACAGAGAGCACCAGGTGGGGAGCATGCTCTGTTGACAGACTATCAGATGGATGAGCATATTATCTGGACACCAAGGAGACTCCCAGCTGCTGGCCTGGCTTCCCCTGCACCCAGATGTATTTGGATTTATTGGAAGGAACTAGCACCCTTCAAAGGATTTCCTTTTATGCGCCTCACACCACACACCCTCCATACCTTCTGCCAAAGCTGTGATGGACTTCTCATGTGATGAGACAGAGTAATGAGGGAGGTCTTAACCAGGTCTGAGGCTCCAAAAACTTCAAGGATACGCTGAAGGCACTGAAGAACTGTGCTTCCTTGGAAACACCTAATCCCATTCAGATGAGAAGTACGACCTCAAACCTGTATGACCCCAGAGCCATGAATCACCCACAAAAGGCTTGACTCTCAGCATGCTTGATTGTCAGCTTAGCAGTGGAAAAAGGGCTTTCTTTATGGTTTTCACTCAGGAACGCTCTGTCTGCTTAGGACTTCAGAGGAAGACCATTTATCAACAACTTTTTCTTCCCCAACTTCTCTCTACGACACTCTGAGCTTCTGACTGTGACAAGAGGGGGAATGTCAAGTTGTGGGTACAGATAATGCCATGTTGCCAATCATGGGGTGTTTCTTGAACTCCTCTAGGTCTCCCAGCAAGATCTGACAAATGGGAAGCTGTTGGTTCAAGCAAGCAGGGCTGTTTTTTTCACATTGTATCCACTGTTGTACATGTTTCTAAGAAGAAAGAGAGCATGGGAATGTCTGCTGTGAGAAGCAGGGGTCTTTTCTGGCTCTAGCTGCAGATTACAGCTGCCTTCGAGGTGCAGCTTAAGAAGCGGCACTTCACAAGATGTCACTCTGTGCCCACAGTGGCTAGACAGTAATTCCTGTAGCATTGTGTGTGCATACAGCTGTGGTCTTCTGCACATACAGCTGTGGTCTTCTGCCCTACTCAGCAACAGAGAAGAATTGACAGCAGAGCCTTATGCACCTGCTGTGCAAGACCACGGAGGGCTCTGGCCACCAGTCTGGCCAGGTGGTGGCCTGCCCTGCAGCCTAAAACCTGGTAGGGAAGCATGGGTGTAGACAGCTGTAGCAGATATGCTGCAAACAACAGCCCATGCGCTGCCATATGGACATTTTATGATGTAGCAAGAGGTGGGACAGGGGAGAATAGCACAGAAGTAAACTGGGAGCATGTTTTTCTTTCTTGTTTTACTTCCCAAGTGATATAACCACTTCACTGAGATCACAGGCTGGCCCTCTTACACAGATCAATGCTCAGCTGCATTACAGCTTTTTGCTACTCCATTCCTCAATGCCAACATCTACCAACTAGCCTGGCCAACCCAACACAGGAGTCCAGGTTCTTTATCCCCTCTGTGTTTGGCTCCTCCAGAGGGCAACCAGAGCATTTCAGTGCAGTTTCAGCTCTGCATTGTGCCCAGCCAAGACACCAGCTACTCTTCAATTTTGCCACCAGAAATTACTTGGATTTTTAACAAAACTGTCAATACGACAGTGAATTCACATAGGATTTTTCTTTCTCAAACACATCCTAAGGAGAAGAACCCAAAGAATCTGTGAAGGTCAGGTTCCCTGAAAGCCTGTGTTTTAGGCAAGGACAGTCAAGGGATTTGCAAGTTAATTTCCTTGGTTGTCCTTGCAACTTAAGAAGCTAAAGGTGAAATTTAAATAGCAGAGAAGATTAGTTATATGGACTTAGAACATGCATGTTCTTTATGTTGGAAGCATTTGCTATATTTAGGAGAGGTTTACAATAGCCCAGTAAAAGTGCTTAATACCTAGTTTCTCGTGGCTCAATTACCTTTGATTTTAATTGTGTAGGTGAAACAACGGTATGCCTGAATTGTCCATTAAAAGTTGTGTTTTGAGCACTGAGAGAGCTCATGCAGAGGGAGTCATGCTGTGGTGACACAGTAGGGGAATGTGTCTTATCACTCTTTCCTCATGCAGTATGAATTGGACTGAATTGGCACTAGTGTGCTGTCTGGCTCCTAACTCTAAGGAAAAGCAGATTTTGAAACCAGGACCAAGTAAACTAGAATCAAGACCTGGGTTATGAGCAAGGAGAAATTAAGTCAGGCTAATTAGCCCTGGAGTCTACCTCCAGTGTAAAACTGTCCCCATACACATGAAACAATTCAGCCTCACCAAGCAAGCAGCCTGAGCCCCACATCCATGCCCAGCATGGGAAAGCACATATCCTCATGCAGTCCTGGCTCCCACAGCAAGCCTACAGCAAAAATCATGGCTCTCAAGAATCCTGTTTGGCTGCTCCCCTCCCAGACTTTATTGTCTTTGGGAACCCACCACAGGCCAGTACAAATTATGCAGATAAGGAAGTTTTTTAAAAACATGCTTCTAATTATTTAGGTGCCTGATCAAGATCCTCATACTTTCACTTGTGGTACAAATGACTTGTCTTTTTCTTGAGGCTCTCTTCTTTTCTTCTTCCTCTATTTTTATTTCTTACTCTTTCTGTCCTTCCTGTGAAAGAGAACTGGCAGGGCTGTTTAAACATCATTAAAGCCAGCTACTTCTCACAAAATATGTGCTTGCAGGGATAACCCCATTGCACTGGGGACAAATAGATCCTGGTCCCAGAGCTGTCATCACAACCATATGCTTTGTACTGTGTCTCTGAATGGATTCGTCCCAAGGTGAATACAGTAATGCTTTAAAGTATTGCATTTGTTAAGTGTTCTGTCAGGAGTGTAAATCAGAACAAGTCAGCATCATTTCTGCAGGACAGGCAGGATCCTAGCCGGCTCCTAGAGCCTCACATGGCAGTCGTGGGGACTGAACATCACACCACATCCCCTCCTTGCTGGTGAAGAGGAGCTCAGGCCCAGCTAATGGGAAGATGTTCCCAGACTAGTGCTCATGAGCCCTGCCAGGGTAATGAATCCAGACAAAGGTAAGGGCTGCAATCTTACTAGTGAGGACAGAAACACAGCAAAACAAAACAAAGGCTGTGGGATCACTAGCGTAATGTGTTTTCTAGATGGGCTCCTCAAGGCCAACTTGCACAAATTTAGTAATCCCTTGAAGGACAGTATCTACTACTTGTGAGCTTATGCTTCTTCTGGGAACCATAGCAGCATGGGCATGCAAATATTTCAATTCTGGCAAAGCCAGTCTGTGCCTAAACTTCACCACATCATTTAAAGTTCAGGATGTGGCTGCTGGGCATTACCAGAAAGAAGTAGCCACAAAATCTGAACTCTCCCCAAGTTTGGGAGTACTCGGATCCCCGCATTGACTTCAGTTTCCTCTCTGGCTTTGTCTGGGAATGTTTGTGCCAGCAACCTACAGAAGAAAATGAAGTCCATTGCACACAGATGCTTGGCCAGCTCTCAGTAATGAAACACGTCTTTATCGTCCACAATTTTTGATTTAAGGACGGGGCAAAACTGCCCACAGTTTGCAGAGAAAATAAAATATATAAAAAAAGAAGCAAGCCTCAGTGCTTAGGTTGTGAAATGCAGCTTCCTCGGGACAATAAAGACGTGTTTCATTATGGAAAGTGGCCGACCATCTGTGTGTTTTTGCCTCGTATCCTTCAGATCTGGGAAGTAACAAGGCCAGTTTTGCACTCACTTTGCTGACTGTAACTGTGCTGACATGTCTGACTTTGTAAACATTGCCAGCATTTCTGGAGTGAAGACCACATGCCTCCCACTCCTCTGGGCACACTCCTCCTGAGGGGTGGGGGACCCCTGCCACTTCCCCTCCTGAGGGCAGAGACATTTGGCATGTCGTCTGTCTGTTATGAGTTGCTCTGGAGGACTGTTCCCTGTGTGACTGGCAGCCTTTGGAATGGCTGAAATCATCTCAGAGGAGTAATACTGACTCTGTTTGCAGGCTGAGGCATGACACCCTACCTTGGGACAAAACCATGCTAGACAGACGGTGCTTTGCTGCTGAAACCCTGCTGTGCCTCCATGCATGCTGCTCCACTGTTTGCTCTGCTCAGACTGGTTTTCAAGCGAGGGCTTGTTGGACAGATGCATGTGGAGCTGGATGGTTCCTGGCTGCACACAGTGCATGGCAATGGCAGTAAAGGTGCCCCTGTTGCCCCTTGTCCCCCAGGCACTGCCTAAAAGCTGCCCAGTCATTGCCTGGCCCTTGCCTTGCTTGCTGACACTGCCCAGCAAGACTTCTGCTTGGAGTGAGACTTTCCTAGCTATGGATGCTTCTATCTCCACCCCTGGGCAGACTTGTGCTTGGCTGCTTTTGCTGAGGAATATAGTAAAAGGCCTCCAACACAGGAAAATATGGTGCTGCCCTCTCAGAGGCTGCTTTTCATATCAGCCACTGCACCTGACCTGTGGGGACTTGCTGGAAAAGAATCAGTGCCCCCACCATGATCTCCAGACAGAGCCATGAATTCTTAGCCAGACAGAACTTGTGTGGTTGCAGCAATGGGCAGGGTGATGCTAGAGGAAGGTGCCATGGGAAGGGATGAGAAGGCTGTTTTTTGTGTGAAGAGTGGAATGGAATAGAGGGTGAGATGTCCCAGGACTGGCTCCATTTTGGGGTCAGGTTATTCTTGACATGTTTTTCACCTCTCTTATCTCACCTGTTGAAGGCCAAACCATCATGCAGATAATTGGCTTTTACATTTTTAAACATATCCTTTTGTGTTTCTGGTTCACTGCACTCTGTATGTCCATCTATCTCTGATGCTTCCTATGGCTATCCAAGTACCAAGGCTGCCAAGTACTGGTTAGGAAAATACTGCTCCAGTTTCAGAAGAGACAAAGGTCTGGGAAGAGCAACAGTTTATACCTACCCAACATGATTGAAGATGTACCAAAATCTACTCAGGCTGCTCCAAAAGCCATCAAAGACAGCAGAATGACTCCAGCTGTGACCACCAGCCTTCAGATCAGGTCCTAAATGAAGCCATGTGAACTATATGTGGTCAGAAGAAACAGAGCTCTAAGTGCATAATGAGGCAAAGGCTTGACATTTTCCAAACAGTGGGTGAAC